>CM077082.1:161091726-161524141 GCA_039513925.1 Platanthera zijinensis | reverse complement strand
TTACCCATGAGAAAATACATTTGGCTCATCATGGAACCATTTGTATTCACTGCCTCAGCCTCAACACTTCATGAGAGGCAGGAGCCAGCTCTCACAGTACCTCTCACAACCCTAGGACGCAAGAAAAGGGGTTGACAAACATGTACCAAGTATCTATGGGGACCCGGATGTGTGCTGACTGAAAAGAAGGCACCACCTCCCAGGCCTCATGACACTCACCACATGTTCTCCATCAACCCTCCCTCGTGTCCCGGTGGAAAGGGTAAATCTGAGAGCAGAACCTGTTTTGCCTCCTTTAGACCAAGGGTCATGACTAACTCTGTTGATAGACCTGGTCAGATAAGGAGATACAATATTCATGAGTGTTGGTACTGTGGCAGAGTGGGTCACATTGCCATAAATTGTTGGCACAATCATTCTGTGCCAAGGGCAAGGGTATGTCCACATCCCTTGGATAGAGATAGCCTTCCTGACAGAAATCCTGTAAGAAGGCATCCGGTATTTTATGCTGACAAGAACCTAGGACCCAATACATATTGGGTTCCTAAGGTAAGGTAATTCATTTTTGCGGATAGTCTAGGTACCCTTGAACATGATGGGACCTAGACAAGAGATATTTTGGGATGCTATGGAACAAGTATATGGGTTAAGATATAATGCTAACTACATTGTCCTACTTGAACTGGATACCTATTGTACTTCAAATAGTGGATCCGAATGATCAACCTAATGATCCCAAGTACGCACATTCAGTTTCGAAAATTGAATCGCATTATAATATATAAATATATATATATATATATATATATATATATATATAATATATATATATATATATATATATATATATATCCAAACACATGTGTAGATTCCATTTCAATTTAGAGGAAAAGAAAATCTAGGTGAAATAAACAGGATTCCCGTCGGTTTGAATAATCGGGCGAAAGGAGAATCCATTACAATCTTTGTTGTGACGAGATTTTGTCCCATCATATTTAGACAATCTTATTTCTTTGGACATAAAGAGATAAAGAAGCCATTGCAATTGCCGGAAAGACTAGGGCCACTAAAGGAACAAAAATAGAGGGAAAGTTCAAATTTATCATAGAATGAGTACCTCGATTTCATATTTGTACCTAGCAAAATTATAAAGATATCTTATAATATGTCTACCTATTAGATAAAATATGAAGTACTTAATAAGAAATATGTGCAAGGAATTAGGAATGCGGAAACCTGCCATTCCCAGCGGAAATATCGGATACAACGACAATCTTAGGAAATAAATAGCGCTAATTGCGAAAATCCAGACCCTTCGTATTCTGGAAATAGCGGAAATTCCTCCCGTCACTCTCATCGCTTTGTGTTCTCATCGACTCCCACTCCCGTCGATTGCAGTCTGCCGCTGTCCTCTCCCCGTCGGCTCGGTGTTCCCGTCTCCGGCATCTGCTCGACGCAAGTGTCTCGCCGATTCACCGCCTGCATTCCCGCTCTTGTTGACTCACTCTCCTGTCGATTGCAGTCCCAACGCAAGCCGCTTATTGGACTAGGGCTTCTTTCCGCTCTCTTCCTGCCTAGAGTTTTCTACCTTCCCCCCTCCAAGTAAAAGGTAACAACCGTTCCTCCTTCAATCACTTGCTTGTTTCTAACTTGTCTAGTTCCTACTAGTTTAGTTCCTAATCAATAGATTTAGATAGAGTTAAGTCCCTTGGATTTTACTTGTTTAGGTTTATAATGGCTCCTCGAACCACGGTCGGGCTCCTCACTGGGAGTGAGTTGTTAGGACTGGCTTCGCCATGCTTTTGATGAATTCAGGAACATCATCATGATGCTTGAGCAAGTCGGGCTCTCCTTTATTCTCGAGCACCCGTGCAAGGTCTTAGATAAGGAAGTTCTAGAGTTTTACGCAACCGCCAAGCTACGTCTTGAGGACACCGTAATAAAGAGTAAGATAGCTGGACTACGGATCAAGATGACTGCTGCAATATTATCACATCATCTGCAGCTCAACAGCTTTGTACAAGAGGACTACCTGGATAAACATTATCGTGCAAGGACACTACTGTTCTGTGGACTAGCTCGAGGGACCAAGGCCATCAAATGCAAGGATATGAATGAGGAAGGAAAGCTCCTCTCAGATATCATTGGGAAGGTTCTGATCTGCAAACCGGCTTCATGTTCATATTTCAGGGATATGTTTAAGATCCTGATGGTTGTGGTATGCAGAAAGAGATTCAACTGGGGGGCCATGTTATTTGAAAAGATTAATGATACCCTACGAACTCCTAACTTTGGAGGATCATTAGTTTATACCTGAATCAAATAGACGAATACAAATTTGACATTACTAAGGGAGTTCCTTTTCACTACCTGAAGAAGATAGATTCCAGCGTTTTTGATAGGTAGGAGAGGAGAATTGGCCAAGGAGGTGCAGCCGAAACACATAGTGATGAAGAAGACAGAGCTCCGGAGTTCAGAAATCCTTTGGATGAGCCCAGTGAAGTTCCTAATCTGCTGCATACAGCAACTGAGGGGGAGTCTTTACTCATTCTTTCTGATGACCTCAGGATGGATGTCTCAGTTTCAGATCAAGCAGACGCGTTACTAATATTACCCTGATCGCAAAGGATGCAGTGGATACCCTCGCTACCGATCAGGCTGACGAGGAGGAAGTGGAGGATGACATGGAGGATGATGCTGCTGATGAGGATTATGTGGAGAATACGGCCGCTATTGATGTGAACAATGAGCATGCTGGAAATGAGATGGACATGAGGGAAATTGATGTTGACCTCCCCTCAGTGGAACAGGTTCAGGTAGTAGTTTATGATGTATCTGGTGCAACAATTGAGGGGGAGACCTCCCGGCAGGGGATGATGAGCATATATGAAAAAATGACAGAGGCTGCCCAAATCCCCACTCAAGACACTGTGAATCTATCTAGCTCCACCAGTGTATCTGCAGAAGAGAATCCTGACTCCCAGAGTCCTATCCCCCCTGAGCATGACCAGGACATGCATCAGGTTCATCCACTAGGACCTAGCCTGGCAAATCACACGGTAAATATCATTCAAGGTATAGTTGATGAACTGAAGGCCTCTTTTGAACGATCTCACAACAAGGTGCTGAAACGAATTAAGAAATCTAAGGATCTGATGCTTAAAAATGTTGTGGAGATAAATCATAAGCTGGATATGATGGAACAAAAGATTGAAGCTAAGTATGCAGTGGTGGCACTGCTGTCAATCTTCTGATGCAAGGGCTACAGAAAAACACAGCTGATCTGGTAGTGGTGAATCAAAATGCACATGTTGTGGCCAATAACATCAAATTGTTCGATGCCAACATTGTCACACTCAATGCAAATCAGAAATCCCTGCTGGACGATTTTGCTCGGAATGTCAAGCATATAGATGAGTCACCGCATTCTTATGCAAACTCAATTGCTCAAGAAGCCAAAAAGGGGGAGGAGGAATATACAGCTAAGATGGCAGGATTACAACAATTCATAGTCGACAACTTCAAGCAGTCAAATGAGTATGTTTTTGAAAGCTGTCACTGGCTAGTTCAGCAAACATCTGGTATACAAATTCCGTTGCTCCTACTGATGAGGTTGCTACTGCTGCTGCTGCTGATGAGGTTGCAAGTGCTGAGGAGGTTCCCTTGAGTGAAGCTGATGCCAGAAAGGCTGTTAGGGCCACTGCCAGAGCTGCTCACATGGCTATGTTTGATCAAGAGTCCATTACAAAAGGGAAAAGAAAACTTCAAGAAGGAACTTACAAAGAAACTCTAGCTGAGAGAAAATCGAGATTGAAGGAAAGTGAAGTTAAGAATGAATGATGGAGTCCCACGTCTAGGAGCATCATACTGGACACATTCATGCTACATCAGCGGGGAGAGCTTGATAGAAATAAAGTATATAGTCAATATGAGTGGGAGATGCATAAAGAGTATGAGGCTAAAAGAAACATATTCTTCAGGACTAACACTGTGGAACATAAAGCTCCTCCACCCCGGTATTACCTGAAGCCGAAGGAATTCATTGAGAGGCAACTCAAGAAGTACATGGATGAACAACTAAGAGATGCTCAGGCTAAGAGAGATAGACTTGGAATCTAGATCTGTTTTTATTCTCTATATGCGTGTATATCTTTTCTTGCATTTAAATGAACAACCTTTGGATATATATATATATATATATATATATTTGATCACATGTTGATTCAATTGTTGTTCTGAATGCAATTATTATTCTGATCTCTTGTCTCGCATATTGTTTATGTATATCGTTCTGGTTGGTGTAATTCATCTTAGCTAGTAGGATTTTGGCTTCTTCAAATAGTGAGAGATTGTTGGGTATTGTATCCACAATTACCTGAATTTGAAGAAGACTCCAGTCAAGATAAGATGGATTCACAATGTATTTGACGATCTTCTATAAAGTTGTGCTTGCAGTTATTCCATGTAAAGTACACACCAATGTCAGGGTGCAGTGGGTCAATATACACGGGTCTGCACAACGTTATCTCTCGTTGAGCAGATCAGTGTGTTGAATCACGTGTGCTCTCTTTATTGGAGTGTACTTATTTTCAAGTACAGGGTCGAGGCAGATCAAGAGCAGAAGAAGGAGCAAAGATGGGTCAAAGACCAAGTTCATATGAAGGAAGAGAATAATCGGCTAAGTCAAAATCGACGGGAATCACTAAGTGATTCTCCCGATTCGACGGGAATCATTAGTGATTCTCGCCGAATCGTCGAGAATAAGTCAGTGACTTTTGCCGACTTCATCCAGCTGACTGTCCTCCTACAAGAATATTGCTAAGGCAGAATTGACGGGAATCACCAAGTGATTCTCGCCGATTCGACGAGAATCACCTTGCATTCCCGCCGATTCCCACAGGCTGACTAGTTTTACAACTGGAAATCGGCCAAGGAAGAATCGACGGGAATCGTGAGTGATTCCCGCCGAATTCGTCGGGAATCACCAACGATTCTCGCCGATTTTTCCTTAGGCAAAATTCCCGTTCGCTGGACCGAACCAAGTTCGTTGTGCGGCGTTTTGACCGGGACAAGGGCTTCTCTTTGTGGGCCCCACAACGGTCATTTAGGGTTGGCTTCCAGTATATATACTCACGTATTTGAACATACTGATAGATCGAATGAAGGAAAACTAAACCGAGGCCGAGCGTGCCCTAGCCGATCACGGAACTTCACCGATCACCGTCGCCGCTCGCAAGTTAGTCGCCGCCGCTGATCTCAGAGATTCTTTGATCTTCTAACGACAGTACCGAGGCAGGCCTAGCATCTCACGCTTCTCTCTCGAGATCTCTTGTCTCTCGATTTGTTGAACGTGGATAGTTCTTCATTCCGAATCGATTGAGACGACTGATCCGATTGAGATCGTTGGTAGACCTTGCTTGCTTCGTCAAGAAGTTTGGATCTACAAATAATCGCCGCCGCCGATCTTGTCAAGATCCTCTCCAAGAGAGAACACCGGTCGTGGTTTCTTCGTCTCTTTTAAGAAAACTTCAACGAACGAAGAATGGCATCGGGATCTCCAAAAGTTTGTTTGTATTTTCTTTACATTCAAGTTTAGCATATTGTAAAGGAATTTTGATTCCTAGTTGTAAAGGTTGGGTGCAACCCGTGGGTGTGGAGTTGTGACTCCTTTGGTTGGAAGGGTTCCTCCCATAGTGTGAGCATTGGATTTCAATCCGGTTGGTGAAGTGACCGAGTCGTCCCTTGGTGGGAGATAGGTCGAAGGGGGAGAGTGGACGTACCCAAATCGGGGAACCACTATAATTGCTTATGTTCTTTTCTGGGCTGTGTTTGTTTATTTGTGTAGGTAATTTAAACTCCGCAAAAGACTGCACGACACCTATTCCCCCCCATAGGTGGACTTAGTCGACACTAGAAACTTTAAGACTTGATGTGAGAACCTATGATCCTAGAAGCTTCATTCTTAAAAGTCCCTAATCGTTGTATCATCTTAGAAGTTAAGGGCGATGATGATGCCTTTAAGACTAGCATGTGAGTTGACTGATGACCCATCCTCACAGTTCATGATATTGTGATATCAAGTCATCACATGGGTACTTGTTATGAACAAGTTATACTGGACAAACCCACCGTGGGAATACTTTGTGGATTGTTATATGAACGTGTCACAAGTATGGCTCGAGTGGCAATGGTGCTTGTGGCCTTGACCTGAAGTCACAGAACTCACTGAGTGAGGAAGAGCGTGCTTTGATGCCATCAAATTTCCAGTCTTAGGAAAGTTGGATGATAAAGGTGGTTATTGGGCATGTTACAAATCATTTGGGTATTTGTGTGTGAGAAGAGATGGGATTTGTCCTCCTATATGACAGGAGTTTCATCCATGGGCCTCTTGATGGAATAGGACCGAGAAAATGCATGGCCATGCTTGGTTGAGTCAATATATGATATTGGACTCACCAATTTCTGAAAGTCCATTCTACATTAGGAAATTGGGATTGAACAATTATGAGGGTGACACGGTCTATACCTCTAGTTCTATCCGGATGTAAGGGACAAAGGACATAACAACACTATAACATTGATCACAATGGCTTATGAGTATATAAACTCTTACTATTTGGGAGCAATGATGTATTGCTAAATGCCGCTCATTGTTTGTAAAGCTTTTTTTGATACTTTCTAGATCAAGTGGGAGACTGTTGGTTCTACCATAGTGATCTGGAAGTGATCAAGCATGTAGCCTCACTGTCAACTCAGAGTGAGCCTATCAGGGTCACACATAAGATTGTGGAGAAATTGGGAGTTTGGATCTATATAGTATATCTCATATGATGAGCAAAACGGATTGAAATATTCTAAGGTAAAAGCATTGAGGGCGTTGAGACCAGTAAATGCTTTCGTCAAATGATGGCATTGAGTGTGTTGAGTTGACTCACCTATTCATCGAGTATCAAGTGATGATTCGTCGACTGTCGCACTTAAGCGTTGAGTGCGTTGAGTCCCCTCAGCAATTCGTCGAGTAAATGAGTTTACTTGATGAGTCTAGGTCTTAGACGTTGAGTGCACTCAACGCCTTCATCGAGTAAAGGGTTTACTCGACGAATCTGGCACTTAGGCATTGAGTGTGTTGTATTCACTCAACGCCATTCGACGAATTTGGCCTTTGGCACAGAAGTCGTGCGGCGTTCGACAAATGAGTTTGACGAATGCAGTTCGACGAATGTAGTTCGACGAATGAAGTTCGACAAATGACATTCGACAAATGCAATTCTACAAATGCCGTTCGACGAATGTCATTCGACGAATATGGTCTTTGGCGGAGAAAGCATTGAGATCTTTGAGTTCATCGTAGATGCTATATGATACTCAACGATTCGTCGAGTATAAATTAATACTCGACGATTAGTTATATATCCTGTAGATATTCAACGATTCGTCCAAAAAAACTATTGTCTAGACGAAGGTCTATTTTGTCTAAGTCCTGGGTCTGCGAATAGCGATGGGAAATTATTCTACTTATCTCCTGGAGTATAAATAGGATGTTAAAGTGTTCACTGTTGATGGTTTTTCTCTTTCTATCTAAGCACACGAGCCATATTGTGCGATTAGACTGATAACCTTAAAAGATGACAGAAGCGTTCCGCCGGTGCCAACGCCGACCCCGATCCTGATCCCAACGAGTGTCGCCGCAGCTTCTCCTTCAACAGACCTAACAGACTATGGAGACGTTGAGTGTCCTCTCCCGGCCTAGAACTTGTGCGATAAGTTGCTACGGGTTCTCCCGATCGTGTGGACTACTGTAGAGGCGCGGATATACTTTCTGTGCTAAAGACTCAAGCCTCTAAGTGACCAGCTAGATATTTCTGGAGCATCTAGGTTGAGTTTAGACTCAATGTCTCAAATGTAATTTTATTACAACATACTTTACTTCTTGATTCATGAATATTGCTAGATCCGAACTCATTTGGGTTTTTCTTGTTCTTATTTTCACTGCGTGCACAAGTGTTGTCTCATCCCCAAAACGTCAACAGGTACCGCATGACAGTGCCAATACCGCGTGGCAGTAGCGTCAGGCTTCAAGAGCTTTAAGAGCGGTGTGTTGAATCGACGCATCATATACCGCGCGACGGTAGGATGTTATCGCGCAGCGGTAGTAAGGATGATTTATTTGGCAAAGCTCCCGCTGAGCTACCACCCAGCGGTAGGGCTAGCGCTGGTGGTGGTCGTGCTTTTGTCATTCTACGCTAGTTACGAGATTAACCAGCTATCACCCAGCGATAGTAAGATATTGTGGAGCAGTAGTAGAACAGTTATGCCGTGGTCATATGTTAGCGTGTGATTGGAGGTTTTGAATGGTGGCTTGTGGTACAAGCTAACGCTTGAGCTACCGCGCGGCGGTACCTTTCTACCGCATTGTTGTAATGCTCGTAAACCTAAATCTAGAGCAAATCGTGGTCGTTTGCTAGTTTTTGATTGAGATCCGACAGTGTGGTGTCATCCCATATGGTATAAGGCCAGTACATGACATTTCTTCTTCATTTAATTAAAAGGCATTCTTTTTCTAAGTGCTAGAGATAGGGAGAGTGAAGGAAGAGGAAGAAGAAGGAGATCCTGCCATTGTTGGAGCTTCGGAGCTCCGATTTGCAAGTTGAGTTTAGATCCCTGGGGGCCAGAATATTTCATTCGGCTAGATCTTCGTCGATGGAGCTGAAAGGAACATCAAGGGTAACGATCCTTATTCTTGGACATGTGATGTCCTTTATTTTGGCATATGAGGGTAGACATTCCATGTGCACGTGGACACAGTTCTCCTGATAGATAGATCAGTTGTATCCCCATTTTTTTGCATTTAGAATCCGGAATCGAAGTATGGAATAGGCATGTTATGTGAAGCCCATCCGGATAGGTTGGTCTGGATTGGGGATGATTGTATGTATGCTGGAGAAGAATGTGAGGTTTTCGGAGTTGCGGGGTTTGTAAGTTGCTGCAGAGGGAGTACTGGAGAAGGAATCCAGGAAAACACACATTTGGAGGGGAAGAAACGATAATATGACCACTACCGTGCGAGTGTTGCGCTTTTACCGACGGTAGCTACCAGTGAGCTTTGAGTCCTATTTCATTGAGAACTGGGGGCCAATGCGAAAGTGAGGGCTATCTTTTGGAGACCTGGGGGCTATTACGATTAACTGAGGGTCTAAGGGGCTCAGCGTAGGTGTCCATGAGTGCCAACCAAGGAAAATAACGTGGTTACATATCGTGAAAGTGCAAGGAAAGGTTGTCCTGCATCATGGCTTGCGAGCCTGACAGTTTTAGTAACTTGTTGTGGCTGACCTATACTCATCTTATGGAGATCGGCTTGGAGTTAGACAGTGGCTTGAATCTCAGCATGACTTTGTCGTAGTATAAGGAGAGTCTTAGGCTTCACGCTAGAAAGACTGAAATGCTAAAGCAGGTGGGGCTTAAATCTCAACACACTGATAATGTACACTGAGTGCACGGGACATGTGGCCGGTGTTAACCCGTAATCCGCGATTAGTTCTAAAGGCTTTCAAGACCGGGCGGCCTGTATTTTCTAGCCACCGTTCACAGTAAGCCGACTTGTTATCAGATAAGCCGTGCGGCCTCTCCGTAAGGCTGCTGAAAGGTTCCTAACCAGCTTAACGACAAGTCCCAAAGCCATCATTCTCCGTCGACTGGCCTGTCCTCTCCAAAACCGGGCATCCTAGATGGCAGGTCCCCGCTAGAGGGAGTCTAGATCAGCCCGTCCAGAGGCCAAGACTCTCAACTCGCCAGAGGAAGCCCTCTAGGCCGCGCGGCATTCCCTCTACCCTCTTCTCTTTTTGCTTACTTCCCGTCACCTCTTCCCGGTTCTCCTGTACCCCGGGAAGCCGGTAATTTTATCCCTGACCGTTTGGGCAGGCCCCCAAACCTATAAATTGGGGGCGGAAGTACACCCAAAGCACGCTGACTCGAGTCTAGGAGCTCGCATGTTAAGAGCAGTGGTCTTAAGCCTAGTGCTTTGTGGTTTGTTGTCCAGCCAACTTCTCTCTTCTTTTCTTTCCTCTCTAAGTCAAACCGCTTAATTTTATATAAAAGAAAATGTCACAACCCGCATTTTCCCCGAGGTTAACGAGTATCAGAGAACTGGAAAACCTGCGTTGTGATGCCACGTCGAGCAGGGGATAACTGCCGACGCTCAGGCGACGCAACGAGACCACAAATCACCAGTTTAATTTAGTAGAAAACTAGTGTATTTAAAGGCCGTATCCCTCGGTACAGTGGAACAACTAGTCCACACTAGGAAAAATATATATTTGTTTACAGCGGAAAAATACTTGATTTAATTGATTTGACTCCCTAAATGAGTATAAGGGCTCTCAAGATACCACTGATAGCATGCACGACACCTAAGGTGAGTATAATATTTATATTTAAAAGATATGGTTTACGCTTTAAGAAAATAGTGCTTTTGTTTAGCAAATATGTTATGCATAAGGTTCATATAATAGTTTAGGGTTTTAAAATACCTAACATGCAACCTAGCATAAAACCTTCCCAGAAGCAAGTAAACAACCCCAAGAGGGCAAAAATATCAGTTTTAATTCATATCCAGCAAAACAAGTAAGCCACCAGTTGGCGTTGACAACCCGACACGAACCCACCGGTGAGTGTGCATGTCCATACAGAAAAGTAAGATAACTACCTCACAAGGTGAATGATCTGCAACTCAGCTACCATGCAGGCTACCAGCAAGTCTACTAGAAGGAATTAGCCTCTCAATCAGCTACAACCTGGACCTGAGGCATTCAAGAAAAGAAATGCCTCAGCAAGGAAATAATCAAAAGAAAAAAAATACCTAATTACTTAATAAAGAAGGGTTTTACAACCCGGCAACAATGTACCAAATCAACAGAAGCAGGAAAAAGAAAGAACTATTGTTTAAAAAACACAATAAAGGAAAATCACACCAAGTGTGAGCACAAAGCTACCTGCTCTGCGGAAAGAATCAACCTGCAGCCGTAAAGTATGAGTATAATAGCAGGAAAAGCCAAAAACAGACAAATGGAGAGAAAACAATCCTAAATTTGTGGGCAAATGACCGGGGTGTAAAAAAAACAAGGGGCTAGAGCGTGTGGCAGTACCAACGCTAACAACCAGACCCCAAAAAAAATACTCAAGGGTGAAACACAATCGGTGGCCGCCTTATGGTCCACACACCTAAACAAGTTGGCCACAATGTCCAAACTTAGTGGTGCCCACAGCTAAGCTCACACAATTCACCCCTCCAGATTCCAGAAACAAACACCCCCTCTAGCCATAGACCAAGAGTCGGCGTGCAAAAACTAGCCGAACACCCCCAATATCCCCCTTAAGAAGGTAAAAGTCCTCTAACAGTCCTAAAGAAGCACACATCCGAAGGCTATAGCATTAGCCTAAAAAAACTACGGCGTTGAGTGAGGCTACCTCACTCAACGCTAAAATGGCCACGACGTTGAGTGAGGTACCCTCACTCAACGCCAAGGGCTAAACCGCAAGCCCTTGCTGTGGCGTTGAGTGAGTCTACCTCACTCAACGACAAACCTCCTTTGGCGTTGAGTGAGGTCGACTCACTCAACGCCATCGGGCTAAACTACGGAGTTGAGTGAGGCCTCCTCACTCAATGCCAAACCTGCTATGGAGTTGGGTGAGGCCTCCTCACTCAACGCCATCAACCTTGACAGCGGGGAAAAAAATAGTTGGCGTTGAGTGAGTCTTCCTCACTCAACGCCAAACCTGCTTTGGCGTTGAGTGAGGTCGACTCACTAAACGCCATCAGGCTTGACTACGGCATTGAGTGAGGCCTACTCACTCAACGCCAAAGACTTAGCCGCAAGTCTTAGTAGCGGCGTTGAGTGAGTTCACCTCACTCAACGCCAGACCTGCTTTGGCATTGAGTGAGGTCGACTCACTCAACGCCTCAGCACTTAACCACACAATACACACCTGGCGTTGAGTGAGTGGACCTCACTCAACGCCTGGGCCCTTAGCCGCAAAAATACACCTGGTATTGAGTGAGTGGACCTCACTCTACGCCTGGGTCCTTAGAAAAAAAACCAGACCCGACACTAGCTCCTCTCAACACCAGGCATGCAGAGGGAGTTGGGAAATCGTCCCATCACTCTCCCCTACCCCTTTTACCCGACCCCAGCAAACCTAGCCTTAAGTCTACATTAAGCTTAGGCAAAATCCCCTGCACCAGCTACTAAACTATATACAATCGGGATAATTAAAAGGAAAAAAGAATATGAGCATCCCGTGGTCGGTTTGATCAAGCTATTGCATAGGAAAACATTTGAGCAAGAGAAAAAGAAACAATTTGGAAAGAGCAAGGGAGCCACTTGCCTCTACTTCTTGGAAACAGTCGGAAACCTCCAATCTTCAGCTTCGGCAGCAAGATCGGCCACCTAGAGGCAAAGCTGGAGCATTAGGGAAGAAGAAGGAGAAACCCGAAAACCCTATCTCCATAATGACAGCCTTAAAGCAAAAGACACTTACCTAGGAAGCTAGCTCTCGGCGAGAGCAGCCCGGATCTGCTGTTACCCGAGCAAACCGAGCACCAGGAATCGCCGGCCAAAGCAGCAGCTCCTCCGCCTCTCGCTCGATTCCTTCCGCTGCAAGCTAACCGTGCTCGAGAAATGGGGAGAAGTGGGGAGGAGGAGCCCAGCTGGAGCTTATTTAAATCCTCCCACAAACTCAGACTAAAGCTATTAAAATACTAAGCCTAAGCAATCCACTAGCTGCGACCCGAGCCCCACCCAACAAGCTAACATATATATATATATATATTTATATAATACATATATATATATATATATATAACAGCCACTAATATATATATATATATATATATATATATATATATATATATATATATATATATATATATATATATTAGTGGCTGTTATATATATATATATATATATATATATATATATATATATATATATATATATATATATAACAGCCACTATATATATATATATATATATATATATATATATATATATATATATATATATATATATATATATATGTACAACACAAACATAAAGTACATATATAAAATCAGCACCCAAGCTACAAGCTTACTTGTATATGTATCATGCACATGCACATGCATATATTTATAAAAAAACACTATCGGCACCCCAAGCTACACCCAAACATAAATATATATATATACGTACATATACATATATAACATATTTTGCTAACAATGCTTAGCCTAAAACAAGCACCAGCCTTACCAAGCTCGATCACACAAGGTCATGCACAACAACCAGGTAGTCACTACCGGCTAACAAAACGAACGTCGAAATGACGCGAAAAACAGATGATCTCGGATTTCGACAAAACTCGCACCGTAGCTAAACACCACAGCTATAAACACAACGACGAAGTCGAAAACAACATCCGACGATCAAAACTTGGGCTTACACCTCCCGAAGCTAAAACACAAGCATTCCCTTAGAGGCCCAGCCGAGTCACCAAAACAGACTCTGGCTAGCTGGGGAATCTTGCAAACAGGCTACTAATGGACCACTAAAGGAACCTAAAGAGCTATGAAAACGCTCTAACAATGGCAAAAGCGGACAACGCGTCATCGTAACGCCAAACAATAATCATACAAAAAGAAGAAAAACCGCGGGCATTACAGTCACTCCCCCTAAAAGAAAGTTTCGCTTCAAAACTTTGCGCACAACCCTTCTAACAAAAGGGAAAAGAATAAGCCAATCTATAGACATAAAAGAAAGAGTGCAAACATACCAAGCACAAGTCAGGGGAACAGATGAGGGTAAGCCTCCCTCATTGCCGACTCTAGCTCCCAAGTCGTGCTTTCTACATCATGGTTCTTCCACAAAATTTTCACCATAGGAATTGTTTTCTTTCGCAACACGCGATCCTGAGCATCCAAAATGCGGACAGGCACTTCCACATAAGAAAGGTTCGGCTTTAACAATGGCATAGTATCCAAAACCTGCATGTCACTATGCACACATTTCCACAGCTGACTGACGTGAAGAACATCATGAACGTCAAGAAAATTTGCGGGAAAATCAAGCCTATAAGCTGCCACACCGATCCACTCAACAACCCTGAATGGCCCCACATATCTCGGGTCCAACTTTCGGTTCTTTCCAAATCTCTTGATCCCAATCATCGAAGAAACCTTTAAGAACACCTGGTCCCCCACAGCAAATTCCAAATCTAATCTACGCCGGTTGGCGTTCTTTTCATACCTCTCCTGGGCTAAACGAAGCTTTTCTCGAATGAGCTTCACCAAAATTTCCATCTCCTCGAGCGCTTCTGGACCCAGCAACGATCCCTCGCCAACCTCAGCCAAAATAAGGGAGTCCTACAGCGCCTCCCATATAAAGCCTCAAAATAATCCATTTGCAAGCTTTCCTGGTAGCTATTGTTATATGCAAACTCCATAAGCCTCAAACGCTCGTCCCACGCACCACCATAGTCCAGAATATAGCATCGGATCATATCTTTAACAATCTGATTTACCCGCTCCGTCTTACCTTTGGTTTGCGGATGATAGGAAGTGGAATACCTCAAATCTGTCCCCAATCCTTCCTGAAGACTCTTCCAAAAACGAGACGTGAACCAGGAGTCTCAATCCGATATGATGCTCATGGGTACACCATGTAGTCTAATGACCTCCACCACATACAGTTCAGCTATGTTCCTCATCGGGTAGTCGATCTTGAATTGAACGAAATGAGCACACTTTGTCAGCCTGTCCACGATCACCCATACAAAATCATGCCCTAGGAGATCTTGGCAAGCCGGTAATAATATCCATCGAGATGCTTTCCCACTTCCAAGTCGGAATCTCCAAGGGGGTCAGGTTGCCACCTGGTCTTCCATGATCACCCTTCACTTGCTTGCAAGTGTTGCACTCAGAAACAAATCTGGCTATGTCTCCTTTCATCCCATACCACCAGGCAATCTGCTTCAAGTCGCGGTACATCTTGGTGGATCCATGGTGGTAGGCAACGCTAGACCCATGGTCTTCCCTGCAGACCATAACCCTGATATCGCCAATAATGGGAATGCAAAACCTGCCACGGTACCTTAAGGTACATGAACCATCTATAGAAAAATCTGGCAGCTCACCTTTCTCAGCTCGAAGATACAACCGAACAAGGTCAGGATCATCTTTCTGATGCAATCTCGTAAGCGCAATCCATGAAGGCTCTGCCACTGCCAGGCTTCTCTGCACATCGCCGCTACCCACAGAAATGCCCATCAACAGAAACTCCTCTACTAACAACTCGGCTGAGAGACCAAAAATCTTCCTTGATTTCCGACTCAGGGCATCAGCCACCACCTTGGCCTTCCCCGGATGATATTGAATCTCAACATCATAGTCGACCACGTACTCTAACCATCACCGCTGACGCAGGTTCAACTCCTTCTTCTTGAAGACATACTTCAAGCACTTATTATCAGTAAAAATACTGCACTGCACACAATACAGTAAATGCCTCCATAACTTCAGAGCATAGATCACGACAGCAAACTCTAGGTCGTGCGTAGGGTAATTCCTCTCACGAGTCTTTAGCTGTCTCGACCCATACGCAATCACCTTACCGCCTTGCATCAGCACGCTTCCCAGCCCGATATGTGATGCATCCACATATACCTCATACTCAGCACCTTCAGTAGGTAAGGACAAAATAGTGGCTGAACATAGCCTTCTCTTTAGCTCCTCAAAAGCCTCTTCACACTTGTCATCCCATACAAAGGCTACATTCTTTTGTGTCAACCTGGTCAAAGGCGCAGACAGGGTGGAGAACCCCTTCACAAATCTTCTATAATATCCTGCCAATCCCAAGAAGCTTCTTATCTCACGAGGAGTGATAGGTCTCGCCCACTCCATAACTGCAGCGATCTTCTCTAGGTCTACTGAGATCACCTCCTTGTTAACCACATGGCCGAGGAAAGATACCTGAGGCAGCGTAAATTCACATTTGCTCAACTTGGCGTAAAGCTTATGGTCTCTCAGAGTCGTCAATACTAGACGCAAATGCCGATCATGCTCTTCTTCATTCCGGGAGTACACCAAAACGTCGTTAATAAAGACAATCACAAACTTGTCTAAGTAATCCTTGAACACGCGGTTTGTCAAATCCATGAAAGCTGAATGCACATTAGTCAAACCAAATGACATGACTAAGAACTCAAAATGCCCATGATGAGATCGGAATGCCGTCTGCGGAACATCTGACACCCGATCCTCAATTGGTGATAGCCCGAACGAAGGTCTATCTTTGAAAATACAGCACTACCACGCAGCTGGTCAAACAAAGTCATCAATCCGAGGAAGAGGGTAGCTGTTCTTTATTGTAACCTTGTTTAGCTCTCTGTAGTTGATGTATAGCCTCATCGACCCGTCTTTCTTCTTTACGAACAGCACAGGCGCACCCCAGGGTGAGGAACTCGGCCTGATAAAACCCTTTGCAAACATCTCATCTAGCTGGATCCGCAACTCCTCCAGCTCTCACGGGGCCATGTGGTACGGCGCCTTAGCAATAGGACGCGTACCCGGCTCCAAATCTATGACAAACTCGACATCTCTATCGGGTGGAAGACCTGGAAGATCAGCAGGAAAACATAATGGAACTCACAAACAATTGAAATCTCTTCCAACCTCAGCACACTAACATCTGCCCCTACCAGAGAGACCAAACAGGAAAAACAGCCTGAAACAAGCAACTTACGAGCATGTACCGAAGAAATAACCGAAGAATCCTGAAGTAGATCGGCATAAACTCTCCCGGGCTGGCCGTTGTCCTTCACGAAGTCCAAGCGCTTACCCTTGCACTGGATAACCACATCATACTTAGACAACCAATCCATGCCTAACATAACGTCAAAGTCCTCTAGATCAATCACTTTCAGATCTGCCTTAGCTAAAAAGTCTCCCAACAAGAGTGGGCAGCCCTGAATATCCAGGTCTGAAATCAAAGAGGCGCCCGAAGGGAACTTGACGCAGAAAGCTCAACCAACATGATCTAGGCCCAACTGGAATCGCTCCACAAAAGCCCTAACAACAAAAGAGTGGGCGGCGCCAAAATCGAAAAGAATCCGCGCCCAACGGTTCTATACCTTAAATCTCCCTATATAGAAACCCACACTACTAAGGGAAAACAAAAGCTAAACTATACAAGAGGTAAAAAATTCAAGTTAGGAAGAAATCTAACCTGAAATGACCTGGGTCGAGGTCAACGCTTCTTATGAAGAGATAACATTCAGCTTCCCCTTGACTTTATCCACGCGCGGGGGTGACGGCAATGCCTGCAATGGAACTACTGGGAGGACGGGCTACGCCTGAGGGCACCTCGTCTTTAGATGGCCCTTTTGCCCACACTAAAAGCAAGCTTTATCTTTCAACCAACAACGGGCCAAATCTTGCCCCTTCCTTACGCACAAGGAACACACCACTTCCCCTCTGGGAGCACCCTGGATAGCATGGACTTGTTCTTTCTTCTGCGCTGCCAATATCTTGAAGCACTTCTCCAGGGGGTGGCATGGCCGGCCGTAGAAGCTACACGTCCCCTTGGTCTTCTTCCTTGAAACTGCATCAGGTTCCTGGGGGCCTTTCCCCCCAATAGACTTCCGCTTGTCTTGCCTCTCCTGCTAGCCTCTGTTCTTAGCATTCTCAATGGCCTCAACTTTCAACGAAGCTTACACCACTTCAGCATAACTGACTGCTCCGTAGGCATTTGCTAACTGCTGAACGTCACTTCTTAGCCCACCCAAAAATTGCTTAACCCGGTCTACTTCAACACTCACAAGTCTAGGAGCAAACCGACTCAGTTTGCTAAACTCAATCTCATACTCACTAACCGTGAGTTTCCTTTGCTTCAAATGCAGGAAGTTATTCATCAACCGGTCCCGCTCGACCGAGGGCAGAAATTAACTTAACAACATCTCCTTAAATGACTCCCAGGTGCATCCTGCCACCATACTTTCCTTCTCCCTCAGCCACCAACTCTTTGCCAATCCCTTGAGCTGGTAGGCAGCGAGCATTACTTTCTGATCATCCGTGATCCCGGAATAGGAGAACATCTCCTCTATAGAAATCCGCCAGTCATCCAAAATCATGAAATCCGCCTGCCCGTCATAAGTAGGGGGCCTAAGTCGCTGAAACTGAGATATGAATGCCATCTCTAGGGGCACTAGAACTTGAGGCATAAGAGGAGCAGGAGGGGGAGGAACAGCTATACCCCCAACGGGGTCCTGAGCTCTCTGAGCCTGCCCTGCCACTACATAAACCAAGGTCTGGATCTTGCTCTACATGTCCACCACCTGTCTCGATAAGGCTTCGTTACTTAGCTGCAAACTTTCAATCAAAGCCTCGCTTTGGGATCCCAAAGACTCACCCGTCGATTCGGGAGTCGATCGCGTCGTAGGACGCTTCACCATTCTATAATCGCACCAATCCTTGTTAAAACCCATCCCAACCACTAGAACAAGTCTACCCGGTACAGACAAGCATACTTAAATATGAATTGCAACTGCAAATCTTGTTCTGGGATTTGTTTTATAATGATTATGTTATGCTTAACCTAAGATGGTTCACTACCATCACACTAACTCATGTGCTTAAATCATGGATGCATGCTTTTATATTCGTTTTGACTCAAAACCATGTGTGTATATATGTCATCATGCAAATCTTTAGCCTGGAACATTGTGCTTATGAAATGTTATGCTATGCATGCCGTGCTATGCATTCTAAAAATGCCTTAATGCATGTCATGGGCGGCGTACACATGAAAATGTTATGCATCCCATACTACATAACTTTCCCATGCAACGAAAAATAAAAACGTGCTAGCCGTATTCATGTGGTGAGGTTATGCATCCCATACTACAAAACCCTCACATGTTTCCTCCTATGGTGGATCCATATACGAACACATATTATGCATCCCATACTACATAATATGCCCCGTATACTTCTTTATGCTTATGGGTGTAGTGTTCATGCTTCGGCCAAGACGTGCTGATGACATATCGGTGAGTGTATGCTTATGAAGCTAAACTTCTAATGCAATCAAAAGGAAAGATTGCCCGACCAAATTGTCAAGCAAACCTCCCTCTGATACCAACTGTCACAGCCCGCATTTTCCCCGAGGTTAATGAGTATCAGAGTACGGGAAAACACGCGTTGTGCTGCCATGTCGAGCAGGGGATAACTGCCGATGCTCAGGAAATGCAACGAGACCACAAATCACCAGTTTAATTTAGTAGAAAACCAGGTTATTTAAAGGCCGTATCCCTCGGCACAGTGGATCAGCTAGTCCACACTAGGAAAAATATATATTTGTTTACAGCGGAAAAATACTTAATTTAATTGATTTGACACCCTAAATGAGTATAAGGGCTCTCAAGAGACCAGTTATAGCATGCACGACACCTAAGGTGAGTATAATATTTATATTTAAAAGATATGATTTACGCTTTAAGAAAATAGTGATTTAGTTTCCCAAATATGTTATGCATGAGGTACATATAATAGTTTAGGGTTTTAAAATACCTAACATGCAACCTAGCATAAAACCTTCCCAGAAGCAAGTAAACAACCCCAAGAAGGCAAAAACAGCAGTTTCAATTCATATCCAGCAAAACAAGTAAGCCATCAGTGGGCGTCGACAACCCGACACGAACCCACCGGTGAGTGTGCATGTCCATACAGAAAAGAAAGATAACTACCTAAAAAGGTGAATGATCTGCAACTCAGCTACCCTGGAGGCTACCAGCAAGTCTACGAGAAGGAATCAGCCGCTCAATCGGCTACAACCTGGACCAGAGCAAGGAAATAATCAAAAGAAAAAAAACCAGATTACTAAATAAAGAAGGGTTTTCCAACCCGACAACAAGGTACCAAATCAGCAGAAGCAGGAAAAAGAAAGAACTATTGTTAAAATAAGACAATAAAGGCAAATCACACCAAGTGTGAGCACAAAAGCTACCAGCTATGCGGAAAGAATCAACCTGCAGCTGTAAAGTATCAATATAATAGCAGGAAAAGCCAAAAACAGACAACGAGAGAGCTAACAATCCTAAGTTTGTGGGCAAATGACCGGGGTGTAAAAAAACAAGGGGCTTGAGCGTGTGGCAGTACCAGCACCAACAACCAGACCCCAAAAAAAATACTCAAGGGTGAAACACAACCGGTGGCCGCCTTAGGGTCCACACACCTTAACAAGTTGGCCACAATGTCCAAACTTAGTGGTGCCCACAGCTCAACTCACACAATTCACCCCTCTAGAGTCCAGTAACAAACACCCCCTCTGGGCATAGCCCATGAGTCGGCGTGCAAAAACTAGCCGAACACCCCCAACATCCCCCTTAGGAAGGTAAAAGTCCTCTAACAGTCCTAAAGAAGCACACATCCTAAGGCTATAGCATTAGCCTAAAAAAAACTACGGCGTTGAGTGAGGCTGCCTCACTCAACGCCAAAACGGCCACGACATTGAGTGAGGTACCCTCACTAAACGCCAAGGGCTAAGCCGCAAGCCCTGGTTGTGGCATTGAGTGAGTCTACCTCACTCAACACCAAACCTGCTTTGGCGTTGAGTGAGGTCGACTTACTCAACGCCATCAGGCTAAACTACGGCGTTGAGTGAGGCCTCCTCACTCAACGCAAAACCCTTATATGGCATTGAGTGAGGCCTCCTCACTCAAAGCCATCAGACTTGACAGCGGGGAAAAAAAGACATGGCGTTGAGTGAGTCTTCCTCACTCAATGCCAAACCTGCTTTGGCGTTGAGTGAGGTCGACTCATTCAACGCCATCAGGCTTGACTACGGCATTGAGTGAGGCCTACTCACTCAACGCCAAAGACTTAGCTACAAGTCTTAGCAGCGGCGTTGAGTGAGTTCACCTCACTCAACACCAGACCTGCTTTGGCGTTGAGTGAGGTCGACTCACTCAACGCCTTAGCACTTAACCACACAAAACACACCTGGCGTTGAGTGAGTGGACCTCACTCAACGCCTTGGCCCTTAGCCGCAAAAACACACCTGGCGTTGAGTGAGTGTACCTCACTCAACGCCTGGGTCCTTAGAAAAAAACCAGACCCGACCCTAGCTCCTCTCAACACCAGGCATGCAGAGGGAGTTGGGAAATCATCCCATCACTCTCCCCTACCCATTCTACCCGACCCCAGTAAACCTAGCCTTAAGTCTACATTAAGCTTAGGCCAAATCACCTGCACCAGCTACTAAACTATATACAAGCCGGGATAATTAAAAGGAAAAAAGAATAAGAGCAGCCCGTGGTCGGTTTGATCAAGCTATTGCACATGAAGACATTTGAGCAAGAGAAAAAGAAACAATTAGGCAAGAGTAAGGGAGCCACTTGCCTCTACTTCTCGGAAATAGCCGGAATCCTCCAATCTTCAGCTCCGACGGCAAGATCGGCCACCTAGAGGCAAAGCTGGAGCATTAGGGAAGAAGAAGGAGACAACCGAAAACCCTAACTCCCTAATGACAGCCTTAAAGAAAGAGAACTTACCTAGGAAGCTAGCTCTCGGCAAGAGCAGCCCAGATCTGTTGTTACCCGAGCAAACCGAGCACCAGAGCACTAGGAATCGCCTACCAATGCAGCAGCTCCTCCGCCTCCCCCTCGCTTCCTTTCGCTGCAAGCTAACCGTGCTCGGGAAATGGGGAGAAGTGGGGAGGAGGAGCACAGCTGGAGCTTATCTAAATCCTCACACTAACTCAGACAAAAACTATTAAAATACTAAGCCTAAGCAATCCACAAGCTGCTACCCGAGCCCCACCCAGCAAGCTAACATATATATATATATATATATATATATATATATATATATATATATATATATATATATATATATATATATATATATATATATATATGTACAACACACACATAAAATACATATATAAAATCAGCACCCAAGCCACAAGCTTACTTGTATATGTATCATGCACATGCATATATTTATAAAAAAAAACACTTTCGGCACCCCAAGCTACACCCAAACATAAATATATATATATATACATACATATACATATATAACATAATTTGTTAACCATGCTTAGCCTAAAACAAGCACCAGCCTTACCAAGCTCGATCACACAAGGACATGCACAACAACCAGGTAGTCACTACCGGCTAACAAAACGAACGCCGAAACGACGCGAAAAACAGATGATCTCATATTTCGACAAAACTCACACCGTATCTAAACACCACAGCTACAAACACAACGGCGAAGTCGAAAATAACATCCGATGATCAAAACTTGGGCTAACACCTCTCGAAGCAAAAACACAAGCATTCCCTAAGAGGCCCATCCGAGTCACCAAAACAGACTCCGGCTAGCTGAGGAATCTTGCAAACAGGCTACTAATGGACCAATATAGGAACCTAAAGAGCTATGAACACACTCTAACAATGGCAAAAGCTGACAACGCGTCATCGTAACGCCAAACAATAGTCATACAAAATGCAGAAAAACTGGGGGCGTTACAAAAAAGCCCGTTGTAGGAGAGGCATTCAGGCCGCTGGTGGCAAAGTTTGGTGTCGCCGCTTCTTGCGGCTTGCTTTGATTTCTGCTCTAACTGCTAGTAACCGGCTACTCGGCAGTCCCTCCTGTTTTTATCCTCATCCCTCGTGAGATTACAAATAGTTAACTAGAGGGCGCATTTTGTGCATCAACAATTAACACACGGACTTCAGATTCCGAGTAGTGGATGAAATCAGCAGACTAATAGTGTCAGACTGCTCCAACCGCAAGATCTCGGCCGCCAGTTAGCTAAGCCGCATAGCATCATTTTTTGCTCTCAATCCGGCACTTGCCCATAACCTTTCCTACAGGTCTCCTCACCAGCTTCTCCTACTAACAAGTCGCATGTTCAAGCTACAGTTGTTCGGCGATTTCAAAGTTCTAATTGGATGTTTTTTTCTTCTATTCGAAATGGATTTTAGAAAGTAATAAGGTGACTCCAATTTTCTATCAGCTATTACGGATTCCTCGAAGACGCAAGATGTTTTTATCAAAGTAACGGAGCGCTTGACAGTAGTAGTGACTTATCTGCCAATCAAGTTGAGTGCATGTTGCAATCTATAGTATAAGAAACTTTCAACCCTCCTTTTGAAATTCCCAAACCAAACATGAAATTTCATCATAATAAAGATCATGGAAACCAAGAGCCTCCTTCTAGAGAAGATGACGTCCCTTCTCCATTCGTCAACTGAATTCGTTGGGAGGTTGTCGCTGATGATTTCAGAGTACCTCGTCTACCCGAATATTCTGGATTTGATGACCCAGTTTCTCATCTACAAGCTTTTGAATCAGCTATTTCACTAAGGAAAGTATCAAACGACATCAAGTGCAAACTTTTTATTATATCTTTTGGCGAACATGCAAGAGAGTGGTTCTATAGTTTACCGCCTCGATCTATCACTAGCTTCAAAGATCTGCGAAGACAATTTCTCTCAAAGTTTTGTACCTACAAGAAGCGGAAAAGAGACATAGGAGCACTCTTTCGAATCAAGCAGAGGGATGACGAGTCTAATCCAGACTTTGTCGATCGTTTCCAAATGGAAATTCTTGATATTGTTGATGTTCATCAAGATTATTATCGATATACTTTCATGAACGGACTTCGAGAAGGTCCTCTAAAGTTCGAGCTCACTATGAAGGATCCCAAGACTTATGGAGATCTTAGCGATATTGTTAATAAGTTCTTAATGGGTGAAGAAGCAAATAAAGACTACATCTTGTTTTTGAATCAGAAGGCTAAGCAGTCCCAGGAAATTTCTTGTGATCAACAGCTCAGTTCTTCGCAGGCTATTTAACAATTCAGAAGTTACGAGTCTCCTCCTCACCTTCAGAATATGCCTGCAATGCCTCTTTAGCTGAATGATGTGTCTAAGTTTGTAGAGACACATCTTATCATATCCTTCGATCCTAAAATTCTAAAACGTTAAAAACGTTCAGATAAGTATAGCAAGTTTAAAATCTCTATGGAAGATCTCATGGAAGTTCTTCAAAAAATGCCAGAGTTCAAAAAGCCTCGACGCATGAAATCTAAGATCAAATATCGTCATGAAGAACTTTTTTGCAAATTTCACAAAGATATAGGCCATCTAACGGAAGATTGTATGGCTCTTCGGAAACTTGCAGATGAATTTGCGAAGGCTAGGAAATTGCAAGATTATGTCATGCAGTGATCCTTTAGCATACTCTCTTCTAACAAAGTCAGCGATACACGCAAAGACTTGGTTTTCTTAATAATAAAGGTGCTTAAGATTGGAATTATAGAGCATTTACATGCCATCTGGATCGAGTTCCAAATAAATATCCTTTTGCTACATCCTTTAATACATGCAAGCCTTCATACAGTATTGCTTTTGATGCAAACATTCACTCGTATGGATGCAAAATGCCATTTGACAAAGGTAATACTTGAATATCGTTCTAAGTTCTTAAGCCCTCCACATCCCGCTTGACTCCAGTCGCAGATGTGTAGTGGCCATTCCCGCTTGACATTAGTCGTAGAAATTACATTCTTGCCTCGTTCGACTACAGTCGCAGATATTACGTACTTATCCCGCTTGACATCAGTCGCGATATTACGTACTTATCCTGTAAGACCCCCCTTTTTTTCCTATGACACCGGGTCTTAGCCCAAAATTGCCGCTTTGTAGTGGCTCCGACTCGCGGGAAGGCTGCCACTACAAAACGCCAATTCTGCCGGCCCTTTTCGATCACGAGAGAGAGAAGTAATTATACATAAATGTAAACAAGTCCACAGATGCATGTATAAAAGTGAAATCACATCCATTCCATCAGTAGATAATAACAGGAAATAGATAATAGAAGTACTGCAAGATACGGTTCAGATGAAATATAGATAAATGGGCTCGAGCCCGGTACATCAGAGTCCTCACTAAAAATCACTCATCGCAGAACTATAAAGGTACTAATCACTCACAGAGCCGGTCGTAGGTGCACCGGTACTAGACTGACCCACCTCCATGCGCACCGTACTTCGCTGGTGCCGGTCCCTAGACTGTTGGTCCATGTCTCCCATCCGGAGCTCCTGTAATGTTATGGTTAGAAAATAATTAGTCATAAAGACTAAGCCCTATCATCCCCTACCCCTCCCCCCATGGCTCCTAAGCACCGAGCGGAGAGGAGGAAAGGGAAGCTACAAAGGTTGAGAATAATCAAGCAGATGACAGGGGAGTTATTCTAACAACTATCTAGAACAAAGTATAACTAGCAATTCTATGGTAGTAAGTGGTAAAGAAGAGAAGTAGTAAGTAGCAATTGTATAAAAAGGGCAGCTAGAGAACAGTAAGTAAACAAGTAAGTAAGTAAGTAGGTAACCTTAACTTATATGAATGCCCATACAAACTTATAAGTTAAGGGGTCTTCTGCAAGGCTCCCATCGTATAAAAAGTCCCATACCGATTTATACGTTAGCGTGTCGGTTGTATGCAAATATGAGCGTAGTGATATGCTATGCCATGATTCATGCAAGTGCAACTCACGCACACGACTCTATGCGCACAGACCTTTAGTTCCCCCTGTTCGGGCAGCTAGCTTCACTCCCAGGAACCTTCGTAGTGGCAAACGAAGACAATGGGTCGGACCCCCCACTCCTAGGTGGTTATCCACACTACTGGGCCTAGCCCTTCCGTACGCCCCTAGAAGAACACAACCTAGAGTATCCGCGTACTGCTGCTGGCTATATCCACCAGACTTTCTTTGGCTAAGTGTCCCACACCACCGAGTCAACGTACCGATGTCGGTGTGAACGACAATCAGATATCGAAGACCCACCACCTTTATTCTGTACTCCAACACTCGAGCCCAAGGCTCCCCGGACTGTCCCGTCCGTGCATCTACTTTCAGAGCTACCGTCTGAATGGAAACCAAACCAATTATTCTACCTTCCTAGCTATCGGGGTGTATGTGTGTGCAACCCTAATTATACTAGTTGCTCTTTAGATTATTATTTCTACAGTTTACGTTAGCCCAGGACTGCCCCCGGTATTCCCCGTGAAGGGCTCTCAAAGGGCACTAGGAACTATGATGGTAGCTGAAGCCCACCGTTCCCTTTCACAAGGCACTTATTATTATTGGTTGATACACATTACCCGACCCCTTTTTAAGTTACTTTAGATCTAGCCCTAGCGTATTAAGACTCTTCCACTCCTAACTGGGGTGGACGATCTTTCGTCGTTCCCGTATGCCACTTAACCTTAACTAGTCTCACACTCTACTTATCCTGACCTCCGATAATTGACTTAAACTTAGCTTGCCTTAACCAACCAGCAACTACCAAAATTCCATCTCCCAAAGTTCATTATCCACACTAGTTCAGTTTCCGTGGTTTTACTATATGCAGACCATCCTAAGATACGTGAGGAGTATAAGGGGAGGTACTCCAAATTGTCTTCCGAATCTCCTATAATATTTACTGGAGGTCTATCGTGACATAATATAGCTCAGACCAAGATTTCCAAATTTTACTATTTATCAGGCATTTAATTTATTTATTCTAAGATTCCAAATGCCCTCGTATGAACATGAAGTGCACTAATGAGCCAACAATAAATCATCATAAAAGTAAAAAATCCTATGAGACATTTAAACAGTAATTACAAGTTTTGAGAAATTCCAGAGGTGTTTAGGCCTATGCTTCCTAATTTACCATTTTAGGTCATTTCTACTATATTATGAAGGAAGTACTGTAAATATGTATCCAAAAATCTCAAGAAAATTATAGAAGCTTTATGGTGACCTAAAACCATCAGAAACCAAGTCCCATAATTTTTATCTAACATTTGGGCTCTGAATCTATTTTAATGTAAAATACTGATTTTCCTACCTTAGAGAAGGAGATACTATTTTTAATCATCTAAAATTCCATAGAAAATTACAGGGTGACTAACATAATTTTAAACACCAACTGACCAAATTTCATAATTTTTCAGACAGTAATTGGACATTATTTGTATTTTTGACTCCATGCCACAACTAGTACGTTAAAGAAATATGTACCCAAAATAATCAAATAAAACTTCCAAGAGAAATACAGAAGGTATAACATGCTATAAGATGCCCTAATCCAAGATTTCATAACATTCCAATGAACAGAAATTCCAGAATCATCAAAAGAAATATCTAGGGCACAACAAGGGTTTTAAATGAAGTACTGTATAAATTAGCCCAAAAATCTCAACAAAATTATAACATGGCCATTTAGATTAGAAAATCACCCTACTCCAATTTTACTTGATTTGAAGTTCATTTGACAGGTTAATAATTCAAATTAAGGTTGGTGACCTAAACTAGGGTTAGGATTTTAGGTGGCCTTGCTGTCTTTGGCATTTCTAGCAATTGTATAGGCTGGGGAGCCAGTACCCCCTGACTCCTTTGCTCCTGCACAAACTCCTGACGAGGCTGATCCCCGTTCCTTCTCTCCCCAATAACCTGGCCCCGAGGACGGTCTCTACGACCTCCAATCACTGTATCATCAGCCGGTCTCTTCCGGCTCTTCACTGTAAGCTGATCCGCCTCTCTCTTCTTAGCCATCTCTATAATCCTAGCCAGACTCCCCTCTGAGACGAAAAGGAGGGCCTGTCTCATGTTGTCTTGCAGCCCCTTATAAAACTTCCGGGCATAGCCAGCATCGTCCAACTGATAAGCGTCCGCATAACGGGCCAGGTGAGTGAACTCCTGATAGTACTCCACCACAGTCCTATTCCCCTGCCTCAATCGCAGGAACCTATCCTCCAGGTCATCCCTCGCCGATGGAGGTACAAAATGTCCCAAGAGCGCTGCTCTGAACTCCTCTCAAGTAATATCAGCGCAATCCATCCCCGCAAAGGTGGTGTCAAGCTGAGATTTCCACCACCTCTTTCCGTGTGACTCTAGGCAGGAGACTGCCAAAGAAACTGCCTCCTCAGTGGGGCATCGAATCCCTGTCAGCATCTCGTAAATGGTGTCCAACCATTCCTCTGTACGTCCAGCAGACTCCGTCCCCTGGTAAGATGGAGGGGAAAGTCCCCGGAAGACAGTCATCCAATTGGCCCCGGGGTTCAGATGTGGAGCCGGGGCTTGCTGAGCTCTGAAGGCCTCCAAAATGGCCGTCAGTGTTTGCCCCATCTCCGTCTGCTGGAATGGAGCTGGAGCCGGTAGAGGTGGGACCACATTCGGAGCCTCGGGTGTCCCCAGCTGTGATGTAAGGTTCGTCACAAGCTACAAGTAAAAATTCCATTTGTTAGAGAGCGAATGAATGGAATTTTAAGAAGGGTTAGGATGGACTTTCACATGTGATTTCCCTTATGGGCACACCACTGCTTCCGCTGCTAGTTTGTCCGCAAACTAAGCTCGTACGGGGGTGGCCCAAGATTTTGTGGACTACTTCTCTTCGGATCGAGGTCTGTTTTGATACCACTTGTAAGACCCCCCTTTTTTTCCTTTGACACTACTGTCTTAGCCCAGAATTGCCGCTTTGCGGTGGCTCCGACTCACGGGAAGGCTGCCACTACAAAATGCCAATTCTGCCGGCCCTTTTCGATCATGAGAGAGAGAAGTAATTATACATAAATGTAAACAAATCCACAGAAGCATGTATAAAAGTGAAATCACATCCAGTCCATCAGTAGATTATAATAGGAAATAGATAATAGAAGTACTGTAAGATACAGTTCAAATAAAATATAGATAAATGGGCTCGAGCCCGGTACATCAGAGTCCTCACTACAAATCACTCATCGCAGAACTATAAAGGTACTAATCACTTACGGAGCTGGTCGTAGGTGCACCGGTGCTAGACTGACCCACCTCCATGCGCACCGTACTCCGCGGGTGCTGGTCCCTGGACTGCTGGTCCCTGTCTCCCATATACCCTAAAATTTTGTCCAGAGAACTATACTGGCCCTATGGTTCTCTCCACCAAATTTTAAGTCAGTCCAAGGTCATTTGACCCCATGACCTTCACAACCCCAAAAACCACCATTAAAGGATTTTCCCTAGGGTTCTAGGGCTACACTACACCAAGTCTCTCCAAACTCACTTAGAGGGTGTGTCATGCCCTAAAAAGCCAGTGACCAAAATATCAGCCTCTGTTGAGGTGATTTGACCACCCAAATACCAAGGGGGTGTTTGATCCTAAATTATCCTATAAGGATCAACCTAGGGTTGGATACAAACCTATTCAAAACATCTCGAAATGAGATGAAATTTTTACCAGAACCTTATGATAAACCCAGGGACCACTCACCAAAATTTGAGAGGGTTTGGAAGTCATTTAGCCATCTAATTAAATTATGCTAGGATTATTGAATTTTTCTAAAAACTATATAAAATATTTTTCCATAAATCCTAATTTTTCGATAGCACCTAGATATAGGTAATATTAGGCCACACCCCAAATTTCAAGTCATTTTGATGAATGGATTGGAGTGGGGAATTTTTCTAAGGTCAGGACAGCCCAATGGGTAGACCTCACCAAAATGAGTGCTGAGGTCTATCCAGTGGTCCAAAAGGCTTGAAACAAATTTTAAAATTTTCTAGAGTCATAGAGCAACAATATTGGTGCTGACCACTTTTTCTTTAGGAGCCTCTAGCTATTTTTCCTAAATTTTCTAAAGTGACTGTTATTTCCATACAGAAATTGCTTATAAAATAAAATCTATTTAAATAGCACAGATCTTGAAGCAAGATCTAAAGGCTCTGGACTCGTCTTCTTCCTCCAGCCAAGGGCCCTGATTTGCCCGACCTGGAGTTACTTTTAGGAGCAGCCGCCGGCCGTCCAGCCTCCTCCCTGGCCGGCCACCGCCACCACCACCTCCGTTGAGGTGGTGGCCGTCGCCGGGCGGCGGCACAGCCGCCGGAAGGACTTTTTCCGGCGAGCCCGAACACGAGTTTTATGGAAAAACGCATGAAAATGGAAGCTTCAACCAGGCTCAGTTGAGCCCGGTTCTCAATCTTATTGAATCCTAAGACCTATCCGCAGAAGAAGAGGGAGGGGAGGACCTTGTTCGCGGGCTGGAGGCGTACAGACCGTCGGGAAGCCATTTACGCGGTGGTGGCGTCGCCGGAAGTTCTTCAACAGCAAGGGGAGGCTTGAAAACTTCGGGTAATAGCTGGGAAAAACTCCCCTTGGGCCTCTAACGGTGTTTAAAAGCTTGGGCAAGGAGGGGGATCGGCCAAAAGCTGGTGTCCATTAATGGCCCATAAAAGCTTGGCTCGGCCATGATAGAGGGGGGCTGAAACAGCTCTATGACAGCTGGAGGAGGGCTGGAAACTCCTCCTCTCCCTGAGAGGAGTTGAATCCAGCAGTTTCAGGGGAAGGGAAAGAGTCATGGCCTCAAATGCCATTGATGGCCGTGACTATAAGCTTTCGGCCATGGTCGCAACCGTCCTTTTGCAAAACCGGCGGTCCTTGTGGCACAGCATGACTGGTCATCTTAAATTAAATAAAACTTATCAGGTCTTATTGGATAAGATGGCTCACTCCTGAACCGGCCCGGTTTAGCTAAACCAGCACCCAGCTGGAAATAGAAATGCCAGAAAAAAAAGTATAAGTATAATGGCGTTGAGTGAGCTCAGCTCACTCAACACCATAAGGCTACGGCGTTGAGTGAGCTCTGCTCACTCAACGCCATTCCAGACTATGGCATTGAGTGAGCTCAGCTCACTCAATGCCATCCGGATTATGGTGTTGAGTGGGCTCAGCTCACTCAATGCCATCCGGATTATGGCATTGAGTGAGCTCTGATCACTCAATGCCACCCGGAATATGTCTTTTTAGACGATGGCGTTGAGTGAGCTTTGCTCACTCAACACCGTCCAGGTTATGGCGTTGAGTGACCTTTGTTCACTCAACGCCATCCAGACAACACCAAATGGCGTTGAGTGCAGTCAGTGCACTCAACGCCGTTCAGCTTATGGCGTTGAGTGCACTCAACGCACTCAATGCCATCCCGCCTGACCGTTTACAGCGTTGAGTGAGCTAAGCTCACTCAACGCCATCCAGTCTACGACGTTGAGTGAGCTCAGCTCACTCAATGCCATTCCTGCCGACACTAGATGGCGTTGAGTGCAGTCAGTGCACTCAACGCCATTCAACCTATGGCTTTGAGTGAGTTAAGCTCACTCAACGCCATCTTGCTTATGGTTTTGAGTGAGCTAAGCTCACTCAACGCCATCCAGCTGATGGCTTTGAGTCTCAACGCCATCCAGCTGATGGCTTTGAGTGAGCTATGCTCACTCAATGCCATCCAGCCCACAGCGTTGAGTGAGCTTAGCTCACTCAACGCCATTCCCAGATCACGGGCGTGACGGACCGATTACGGGCGTGTTAGGACCATGTTGATATCTATGAGCTCGACGATCGTCTACCTGAGGTCGACGATCGTCGAAGGGGTCACGCCCTAGGTCACGGGCGTGACGGGTCGGTCATTGGCGTGACAACCCCTTGCCTCAAAATTTTTGTCGATAATTTTCAATTCCTGGGTTTCCTAAGGTTCTGTTATGACAAAACCACTTCCAGGGGTCTAGCCGGAAATGGGATGTTACATATCCCTCTTGACTACAGTTTCAGATAATATGTACTTATCTCGCTATACATTGATCACGGATATTGAACTTTAGCCCCGCTTATGTGATCTTTGTGTGGAAAAGCAATGCTATATGCACCTTCCCATATCGACACATAAGTTTGTAGCTCCTCCTGTTTTTTTAGGTCAGCGTGAGCTTATCTGTCGTCTTACGGTTTTACGTCCTAGATTATTTATTACACAGTCCGTAGATCTCGTAGTTATGTATTTCGGTTGGTTCTACTCGGGAATTCAGCCGACTTGATTCTGTCAATTAATTCTAGGCTTGAGTCCGCCGGCTTATGGTATTGATTTTAAACAACTTGTGACTCGCTACTTCAAGAAGCAGCAGGCTGTTTATCTGTACCCTTGAGTATTTTTCATATTGGAAGCGTGGTCTACATTAATGTTCAGACAGGCCGCCACCATCAGTTTGATTATTAAAGCTTTTTCAACTCTTTATTTACTTAGCCGAGTGGCTTAATGATCAGTATATATATTCTTAATCTCCAATTAAACTATGGCCTATCAGCGATCAACTGTATTAGTCGCGCGTCTTCGTATTGAATATGCCTTGATACCCGGCAACGGTAGAACTGCTTCACCTTGTTGGAGAATACATTCCTTACCTCCCGGCATATGGCTACATAAATATTCAAGGCTAATCGGATTGCTATAAACTCGCAAACGACTATTATACTCGGCTATTGGTATTCTATTTGAGTTTAACTGGAACAAAGGCACTTATACTAATTCTCATTCAGCGAATTCGTCAATCAACTTTCGTAAGTAAAAAATGAGTAAGAAAGATTAAGCCGCGCGAATAAGTAAGTGAGTAAAATTGCAATACGATAGATTCTCATTAAAGGTAAAATATTGTCATTTCCATTATCAAGTAATACAAAAGTTAGACCACGCGAATTACAAAATCATACAGTCGGTTCTCAAAAGAGAAAAAATATTTTATGTAAAATTTTAGTCCTAACTATCCGGCTTGAGTTTTTTAGCCACAGGAGTACTGGAGTCCATTTCATCGTCAACATTGACCTCAGATGGTGAGTAGTCGCCGTTGTCGGATGAAGATGTATGCGAACTGCCAGTCTCTCTGGTCTCAGTCTCACTGGGCTCAACCCGTGTTGTCCCGGAAGCTTGGCCGCCGGCTTTTGAGGAGGCACTCTCAGTTCGGCTTCCTTGGCTGTCCTCCTCCTCCTCTTCATCTTTGTCATCGCCTTCTCCATCGACCTTCTCCTTGCCTTTGAGCGCTGGTGAACAGAGGCCACCTTTTTCTTCAATGATGGATACAGGGCGACGCAGGAGAAGTTGGTGAATCCTGGGGCGAGGCCACCAAGACCTTGGAGGCGGTTAAGCGCTCCATCGATTCCTTGGACAAGTTACGGGAAGATGGCATCCTGGAAGACCGGGTTGGCCGGATCGTGCATTTTCTGCAAAGGAAAAAATTAAGGTCAGTCCGGGCGGCTTGATAAATGAAGCCGCAAGAATCATGTAATATCTTACCACATTCAACTCCTTTAGCCGCGCAATCTCTTCTTCCTTCTCGGTGAGTTGCCACTGCAGGTCACCTTGATTGGTAACTAGTCGCTTATGGGCCAAGCCCATGTAGTGGTTATCCACAAAGCTTCTCACGCTAACTTGTGAGGCAAACCGAGAGAAGTCTTCTTTAGGTATCTTCTTGAGCGCCTTCAGGTTGCACTTACCATAGAAGGAAGCGTCGGCCGCGGAGGCGTGGCAGCTTATCTTCTCCCTCCCCCATTAGGGAGGGCGGTGGATACTTGAACATAATCGTCATCCGGACTCCACTGCATGGTTGGGTTGCCGCGGAGGTCCTTTATACCGTTGCCCATTCCATGCAGCGTGAACTCGCCGGAGGAATCTGATTCCTCTTCCCCTGTAGTCCGCTCCGTCCTAGCTCGCCTGGCCTTTTCTCCCTCTGGGTGAGGGTTAAACCGCCTGGATTCAGCTGTTTGTTTAGCGGAACCGCCACAACAGCTGCACGACCAAAGCAATAAGTCAGTTGTTAAGTCGCACGGCTAACAGAACAGTTCAGTTGGGTTGATACTTACTGTCTTCCGCATGAACACCATCCAAGGATGGGAGCAGCAGGAGGTAGTGATTGACATAAAGCCGCTCACCCTTGAAGAAGTCGTATATCTCCTTCTCCCTACCATCCAGCCCGCTGCTGCTGAAGGCGGCTTCATCGCGGACCTGCGGGTTTACCGGCAAAAGCCCTAGTTGTCCTTCAAAGATCAGATATCTCTCTGACCAGTTCGGGATCTTATTTACCAAGTTGACGACCTTCAGCCCCCTGCAGCTGAAGTACAGATGCCCGCAGAATTTTTTTGTTCCGGAGTACGGAATATACCGGACGGAGAAGCATTCCTGGAATAGCTTCATGGAAAAGCGTACTCTTTCCGACCTCAGATAGGAGATGAAGCTGAAGATGATAGCAATGGAATTCGATGGCAACTGTCTGGGCACAAATCCGTAATTGTCGAAGACTGCCACAACTTCCTTCAGAAAAGGAAAGCGGAAGCCGCAATCAAAGTGGTCAATGGGGATGGCGATTTGGTTGGCAAAAGAGGTGTTAATTCGCTCATTGGGTGGAGGAAGCCGCGCGAGTAGCGGGCTATCTTGCATATATTTCTCTATGAAACTGTTTAGCTCGGCCTGGGTAAGCCGGCATTCTTTGTGGTACGCGGAGTGGAAGGCAGAAGCTGCATCAGTCCTGACAGCAGCCGCTTTCTCAGACCGCATCGCGTTCGCTTAGCCTGAATCCTGATTTTTCATGCAGAAGTCTCCGGGATCATCTCTATTTATAGAAACCCTGGGAAGCTACAGAATCAACGTCAAATCGCGGTTAGTTTTCAAGCCACACGGCCTTAACCGAAAAAAGTATATATTCAAACCGTAGACCAGTTCGGTAGTTCGAACGGCCAAGTTCCTGCACTTTTAAAATTTCCGAAGCAGAAAAATATAGCGACTATGAAATTTAAATCGCACAAAGCCGCAAGCAATTCGTAGTAACATAAAATGGATACACAACAATTGTTTGCAGAAACCAAGTTGTCCAACATCAACAGTCGATAATTATTACAGAGCCAAATTAAAATATTCAAGCTTGTTTGTCTCCGCTCTCAGGAGCTTCTCTCCCAACCCGCCCGACTTGGTCACCGGCTTGTACTAGCTGGACATAAACCTGACTTACGAGGTTGTGGATGGAATGCAAAGTCCGATGAACTCGTGAGGTATCGCGCTCCACGCAGGCAAATGGAACTACCGGTAGAGCGCGAACCTCCAGGTCGCCAGCAGCAGTGACCTGCCTAAACACCGCAACTACTGGTGGGCTTGAAGTCTCTCCGGAAGTCGGACGGTTTGGTGGTTGCTGCTGTTCAGGAGTTGTCCCAGCAGGTCGCATGCCTCTGCCGGCCACCGCTGGCGAATCCTTATCCATTCCCCCGTCAAGTCGGATAACGTCTACTCTCTCCCTCTCAATCCGCCCGGTCATCAACACTACATCTTGCAGATCAAACTTTTCTGTCTTCTCCTGCTCCAAGGTGGCCAACACCTCCTGTGTCCTTTTCTCAGTAGCCTCCAACGCAGACCGCATTATTGTCTTCTCCTGCTCTAAGGTGGCCAACACCTCCTGTGTCCTTTTCTCAGCGGCCTCTGTCGCAGATCGCATTGTTTCTCTCTCTTGCTCCAAGATGGCAAGCACTTCTTGTGTCCTCTTTTCAGAGGTCATGAGGGCTGACCGCTGCTCTTCTTTGTGAAGCCGCCACTCTTCTTCCTTAGCCCGAAGGGCCTCTCCATGCTCCCTTATCTTTTCCTGCAAGGCGGCGACTTGCTCCTGGAATTTGGCTGCCCTTTGGTCATGGATATTCGGCAGCAGCGGTGACAGCGGAGGCAAGAAGGTCGTCAGGTTGCCCGGCTTCATCGCGACTTTGGGTACACCTGCAGCGGATAAACAAGCGGTCAGATTCAGTCGTACAATTGCAACCTCTTAAAGGATCTCGGTAGGACGAGACCGCAGCTCTTGGTCATCTCTCCTTCAGTAGCCATAGTGTAAAATCTGAACACTGGTCGCCTGAATCATTCGGAATCTATCCGCTTTAACTTTTCTTTCCATTGCCGCACGGTCTCTTGTTCTGTGCTTTTCAGTTTAGCCGTGGTGAGAAAGATGATCGTCGTCGGATGAAAATTTTTGTCCGCTCCCTTCTTCCGTGATCGCGACTTATAGAATTTTATAATATGCTTAACTTCTCCATGTTTACCTTGCAGCAGAGGAAATGTGGTCGACACCTGCTTCCCAGCGACTATTTTCCTCATCTACTCCATCTTCTCTCTAAGTCTCCGTTTTTTGATTCCTTCGGAAACCGCAGAAGCCGGTTCGCCAGGCTTCTCTCCAGTAACTTTGACATCGAGTTTGACGGCCTCCTCAGAAGCCTGCGGAGTTGCCAACAGCTTGTCTTGCTGCTGGAATTTCTCCATACCCTTTAAGATGTCAACCAAGGATTCCCTATCCGCAGGCGTGTCCTCTGGCTCGTTTGGCTTTAGGATGGAGTCGACAGACTCTTGGATGCCTCCTTCTCCCGCGGTATGTGCTAGAGACTAGCCGCTCTGGTCTTCACGGAAACATTGCAGTTTCCAGCCCACATCTTCCGCATTTTCCACCTCATTCTCTCCTGAAGGGTCTCATCCTTTTTCCTATGCCATTTCAAGTGGCCGACTATCATCTATGTCTGCTTGCTCTTCTCAGCTGGAGACCGCTCGACCTCCTGCGGCTTCTCCTGGTCGTCCTCATCAACGACGATCAAATCAGCTACTATGGGCAACTTGCGCGGTTTGTAAGAGTCGACACTCTTCTCCTCCACCTCAGCAATCTTTAAGAGAGGTTCACCCGATGGAGAGTAGTTGATATCGAAGGATTTGGTGGTACCGATTTGTGGGAGAGAAGGCTTAGAAATCGCTTCAACTTTGGTCGCGGCCTACGAGGATTCCGCGACGGCTTCCGTCGGTTTCTTTCCAGAATCAGAAGCCACTGTTGTGATCGGCTTCCCAGTTTTCCCCTCAGGCTGTCGATCAGAGCTTTCCGTTTTTTTGCTCCTCCTATTTTTCTTATCAGACGACCTCTCCTCTCGAACTAGCAACGAGGACATGACGTCCATCTTGTAGAAGGCCTTGTTGGCTTAAAAGATTCTGAACGCTAGTGGAGAATATCGACCCGTTACTTGGCAAAAATCTTGACAGAATGATAGAGTCCTAGGTATTTTATAGACGCAGAACAATTAAAAGCAGTCACGATCTCCGGCTTAGTTCAACATTTTCGAAATTTTTAAGAAACATAAAAATGTGCGGGGATTATGTTAACCTGAAATCTGTGATTAGTTCTCAAGGCTTTCAAGACCAGGCAGCCTGTATTTTCTAGCTGCCGTTCACAGCAAGCCGGATTTTTATCAAATAAGCCGTGCTACCTCTCTGTAAGGCCGCTACAAGGTTCCGGACCAGCTCAATACTAAGTCCAAGAGCCATCATTCTCCATCGACCGGCCTGTCCTCTCCGAAGCCAGGCGGGCTAGATGCCAGGTCTTCGCTAGAGGGAGTCCAGATCAGCCCGTCCATAGGCCGAGACTCTCAACTCGCCAGAGGACGCCCGCCAGGCCGCGCGGCCTTCCCTTTTCCCTCTTTTCTTTTTGCTTACTTCCCGTCACCTCTGCCCGGTTCTCCTATACCCCGGGCAGCAAGTAATTCTAGCCCTGCCCGTTTGGGCAGGCCCCCAAGCCTATATATATGGGGCGGAAGTACACCCAAAGTGTAATACCCCAAAATCCCAAAAATCCCAAAATGGGGTTCATGCTCGATGACACGGCCTGGGACACGGGCGTGTCCCAAGGCGTGTCATGCTCTTTTTTCTCGGGTGTGAGTTTGGTCTCAAGAGAGCGTTGAGTGAGGAATAGGGCCTGGGACACGGGCGTGTCCCAGGGCGTGTCCTTCTCAGTTTCGTCTCGAGCACTCAACATCATGTAGTCGATGATCGTCGAGAGGTGACACGGTAAGGGACACGGACGTGTCCGAGGCCGTGTCCTGCTCGGGTGTGTAACCGGGTAGCGTTGAGTATGACATACATCCTGTGACACGGGCGTGTCACAGGGGCGTGTTTGGCACACGGCCAAGGAAACAGGTGTGTGCCCTAGTCGTGTTGTTTTTGGGAATGCTGATCCTGTGTCAATTGAGGGACACGCCCCTCGACATGGGCGTGTACTAAGTGACACCAGCATGTTAGGTGATTGACATGGGCATGAATAAGCCCATGTTCTGGTCTAGGTGAGTCAGTTCATGTACCGCTTAAAGTACAAGGTCTGTGACACGGGCGTGTCACAGGCCGTGTCAGCCCAAATATGGGACTTTTAGGCTGATTTGTTGTCTCCATTTCTTCATCCTGGATCCAAGCACTCAGATGAGTTCCTGCTGGGTTAAAACAAAAGATTAGAATGAAGAGGCCATTCTTCATTTGTCCATTCTCTTTCTAAAAGAGAAGAGAGAAGGGAGAGGAGGAAAGAGAAGGAGGAGAAGATCCAACAACCGGCGGAGCTCCCGAGTTCTGATTCGAGATCCGAGGCCAGTTCTGTGGAGGCAAAGCTGCTGCGAAGCTCTCCAACCAGCTAGAATTTTGATGGCTCTCAAGAGAACGTTGATGAGTTGTAAATATACCTATATTTTGGTATTTTATTTAAGTCATTTTTGTTTATTTTTGTCTTTTTTATTAGTTTTATTCAATAAATTGCCTCTTTTTGTAAATATTATTTCTAACTTAGCTTTATTTTTTATTCGAGAAAAATTTCAGAAAATGTCAAAAAATTGATTGACACGCCCGTGTCACATGACCGACACGCCCGTGTCACGCCCTCGACGATCGCCGACCACAGGTTGCCAGCTCGACGATCGGCGATCATCAAACCGAGCTCAACACGCCCCCAGACACGCCCGTGTCAAAGTGTGACACGGGCGTGACTTCGCCACCTGGCCCGACGTGACGCGAGCGACTTTGCAGCCGGACCGCGCCCAGATCGACCTCCCCGACACGCCCCAGTCACGCCCGTGACTGACACATGTCACGCCCGTGACCTAGGGCATGACCGCCACGTGGACCGCCCCGAAGTCAAAGCTCCCGTCAAGTCCCCAGATCAACCTCCCCGACACGCCCAGCGTCACGCCCGTGACCTGGGGCGTGACCGCCACGTTTTCTGCCGACGTCAACTTTCCAGTCAGATCACCCGATCAGCTCATGAACAGTAGTGACACGCCCCCCTGTCACGCCCTAGTCACGGGCGTGACCAACCCAAAATTTTGCCTATAAAAGGCCAGCTGCTGTATGAGATTTCTGTCTCCTTTTTTGACCACTTTGCCTAGGTGAGGTGCTGCCCATTTGGACTCCATGCTATGTAAGGGAAATTTATGCCCCCCTCTCTCTCTCTTAGCTTAGTTTAGGATGTTTGTTTTAGCTTTCCTTGTAACCTCTTTTTCATTAATACAATGTTAGTTTTTTTTCTCTCTTATGTTGTTTGGAATCCATTTGAATGCGTCGAACTTAAGTAATTTTTCGTTCCCTTTTTGTGCTTTTCTTTTATTGTCTTCTTTTTATAACTTTTATAACTCGCTTAGTTTAGGATTTTATCGCATTTTCTAGCAGTTATGCCGGCCGTTTGTTCTTTATGCACCTTAGTTTTATTAGACTAGGATTTTATTAGCTTTTCATGCATTCCTATAAACCTGTAAAAGCATTTTCAAAGTGGTTTTCATTTTTCGCTAACTTAGATTTTCTGTTTAGGACGTTAAACTTTTTGTTCTTTTTACTTTATTTCCACTTTTTACGCACTTTTACGGAGTTATACGAATGAAAAAGTACTCGTTTTAATTTTTCGTCAACTTCACTTTTGCGTTTATTTGCAAAACTTCTCGTCCGGTTAATTTTTATTTCTTCTTTTTATGCATTTCTACCGCATTCTTGCGGTAGAAATGCAGTCGTTTTAATTTTTATAGCACTTTACTTTTTCTCATTTTTGCAAGTGTGCGTGCGTGTATGAGTTAGATTTTATTGCTTTATTTCAATTTTGTAGAGTGTGTGCGTATGAATTTATTTCCGCCTACTCGTTAAGAGTTAAATGGCGCTCTGCTTTCATTTTCCGCCCACTCATTTGAGTGGGACTTGTCTTTTTACTGCTTTCATTTTCTTCCTACTCACTTGAGTAGGAAACTTTGTGTGTGTGTGTGTGTGTTTTAATTTCTGTAGAGTGCGTGTGTGTGTTTTACTTTCAAGTAGAGTGTGTGCGTGTATGAGATTAATTTACCCCCGCCCACTCATTTGGGCCGGGATTCGCATTTACTGCTTTCTTCAGTCCTACTCGTTTGAGTAGGACTTGCAATTTTCAGCTTTCTTTACTGTTTTCTTACTGCTTTCTTTACAGCTTTCTTTCTTGCTTCTAGTGTAAGTGTCCCCATTCCGGTGAGTGGCTAACCGCCCTTAGCCCTCAATATCGAAGAGCATTGGGACAGATAAAGTAGCTTTAAATAATTAAAGGTCTTGCTTTCTATTTAATTAAATTTCTTAAGGTTTGCCCCGGGTTAATGACGCGTAGGACCGCATAATCGATGTGCGGGCCCTATTTCCATTATCCATATGTTACGCCAAGAGGCCGTTGCGTATGGACCGATCACCCTTGGGTAAAGAGAGCTCCGCGCTAACCCTCGAGAGAGGAGGCGCGTGACTCTACCGGATTGGGTTCCCCACCCAATAGCGGGGTTCTTAGCATAATGCGGGCGTTATGGGGAATCCTTCGTCGGACTAACGTTCGGTCGAATAGCCTTAGCGTTCAGGTGAGCGATATCCCTAGACCAAGGTGAGCTCATATCTAAGGAACCTCCACGGACGAGTCTTCGCCTTAATTAATTTGAAATTTAGGATCTCTTTTTGTTAAAAGTTATTTTAGTTCAGTTCGCTTTTTGATAGCGTCGCGCTGAGTTCTTCATCGGTCTTCTGCACTTTATTATTATTATGCATTTTTTATATGTTTATGCCATTTTCCTTTTTTTCTCAAATCTAAAAATTATCGGTAGAATAATAGGTATTTCAGGGAAAGAGTAGAAATAGGTAAGCCGACCCCGAGAACAATACGATCCTGATATTCCTCCACACGGGAATATCTTGTACTACACGCGATAGGTGCACTTGCCTCCCTCTCGTTAAAACTCGGTTTCTAACAAAAACAAAACGCTCTTCTTTTTCTTTATAAAATAATATCCCACTCACCTTTAAATAAAATAAAAAGAAACCTACGCGTTTTAACCATCAAGTTTTTGGCGCCGTTGCCGGGGAAATTATCGTTTTACTATTTTGAATTCCTGAAACCTATTAATTTTACCCTTTATTTCTATATATATATATAAAATAACAAAATGACCACAAAAAAATTATATTTATTATAATAATAATAATATCAATAATAATAATAAATACTATAAAAAATTCTAAAAACCAAAAATTTTAAAAACTTTAAAACAAAAAAAAAAATCAGAAAACTAAAAAACTAAAAAAAAACTAAAAAAAAAACTAAAAACTTAAAAACTTATAAAACTTATAAAATTAAAAAAATGAATAAATAAGAAAAAAAAACCTAAAAATCTAAAAAGTGATGAACTTTTTTTTATTTTTTCATCAAAAATTTAAAAATTAAAAAAAACATATCTTTCATTTTTATTTTATTTTCCTTTAACTTATTTTCATTTTTATTTTCAAAAATTAAAACAAAAAAAAGGACATAAACTTAAAATTCTAAACAAAAAAAAAACTAAGAAAAAATATATTAAACTCAAAAAAAATTTATTTATATATCTATTTTGTCGTTTCGGCGCGCTTCACAATTGTGAGCGCTAGGGGATCGCGTATCCGTCGCACATTTATCACAGTCACTTACCCCTCGCACCCCTTATCACCCGCACACTTTTCGCCGAACTTATATTTTTCTTTTTTCTATTTTATTTTTTCTGCTTTTACTTAAACTTTTGCAGGTCTTAATTTAACGGGCTTCCCCGAACGCGGTTTAGGGAAGATTTCTAAACCCCTATTTTTACTTTTTTGTACATATTTATTTATATATATATCTCGTTCCTCATACTTAGTGCAACATTGGGGACAATGTTGGACTTAAGTATGGGGGTGTTTCCTATTTTCTGTCTTTTTATTTCCTGCACTTAATAAAAAATTTTACAAAAAAAAAATTTGCAAAAATTAAAAACTTCAAAAAATATTTTCATGCTTTAATAATAATAATAATAATAATAAAATTTCAAAAAAATGAAACATCGCTCCGCGACGTTCGACTCATCAAACCAACCACAAATAAGAGTCTGTTCGCGGGCGATCTTTTTTCTACTTTGTAAATATTTTGTAAATATTCTCGTCTCTTTCCACTTCTCTTACCTATCTTGTAAAAATTCCCTCGCTTTTCTTGTAATTATTTCTGTAAATCAAAAAAAAAATTTTTAAAAAAAATTGTATAACTCAAAAAAAAAACTAAAAAAAAAATTTCCATAACCTTTAAAAAAATTCCAAAAAAATTAAAATAACCCCAAAATATCAAAAAAATTAGAAAAACTCAAAAAAATAAAAAAAATTTCTTGAATTAAATAATTCAAATCCCTTATTTCTTAACCTCTTTGCTCTCCAAAATAATCGTTTCGAGTTTATTTATAAGCGAATTTTAATTAATTCTTTATTTACTATTCGTTTATTAATTGTAGCTCGATAGACTTAAATTTCCTGGGTCAAGATTTTAAAGAATTTTTTATGTCTTTTCTTATTATAGGGAACTTGTTTTTCTCACTATCACTTCTAATTTTTTGAATAAAAGCATGTTTTTATGTTAGAAAATAACATTTATGGATTTTACATTATTTCTACTTATGCTTTTAGAAACGTAGGAACGTTCAAATTAAAAAGGTTGCTCTCGAATTTTTTTATTAAACTCTAGTTTTCTTTTAGAAATTCATCCCTTCCCATTTTTTTCATGCCTTAATCAGTGTGATTCCCCACTCACCCTTAAAAGATCTTATGTCAATGGGGATAAGATTTCGTCCCGTAAACATAGGCACCCAATATTTTAAAAAGATTATATGTTACGGAGTAAGAGGATAAAATTCATTACTCCTATACAAATACATTGGGTTTATTTTTATTTATGAAAAAGAAAAAAAATGTGTTAGGAAAATAAGATTTCATTTTCCTAATAATCAAAAAAATATATGTGGAGGTTCGAGAAAAAAATTACCTCGCCTCAAAAATCAAAGCCCTCTTCATAACCGACAATCCACTTATTCGATTTTCACGATTCTAGAATTAATTTAAAACTTTTTTGAGAGCATAATTTTTAAATTGAATTATTTCCTATTAATTTCTTTTTAGCTAAAGTTTTTTTTGATAATTCCAATCCATTTTTGTTAAACTAACAAAATAATTTTCGCTTTTTATTTTTTTTCATTTAGAAGTATTTTTTGAAACAGTTCCTCTATTTTAACATTTTCATAAGTTAAGATTTAATTCCGAGACCCCGGAAATTCATTTCGATATTCCATACAATTAAGTTAAGCGTTAGTTAAATTTAGGATTCTTTTTTATTCCTTATAAGTTCATCTCCAACTTTTGCTCTGGAATAGCAAAAGCTTAAGTATGGGGGTATTTGATGAGTTGTAAATATACCTATATTTTCGTATTTTATTTAAGTCATTTTTGTTTATTTTTGTCTTTTTTATTAGTTTTATTCAATAAATTGCCTCTTTTTGTAAATATTATTTCTAACTTAGCTTTATTTTTTATTCTAGAAAAATTCCAGAAAATGTCAAAAAATTGACTGACACGCCCGTGTCACATGACCGACACGCCCGTATCATGCCCTCGATGATCGCCGAACACATGTTGCCAGCTCGACGTTCAGCGATCATCAAACCGAGCTCGACACGCCCCCAGACACGCCCGTGTCAAAGTGTGACACGGGCGTGACTTCGCCACCTGGCCTGACGTGACGTGCGCGACTTTGCGGCCAGACCGCGCCCAGATCGACCTCCCTGACATGCACCAGTCACGCCCGTGACTTACACATGTCACGCCAGTGACCTAGGGCGTGACCGCCACGTGGACCGCCCCAAAGTCAAAGCTCCCGTCAAATCCCCAGATCAACCTCCCCGACACGCCCATCATCACGCCCGTGACCTGGGGCATGAACGCCACGTTTTCAGCCGAAGTCAACTTTCCAGTCAGATCACCCAATCAGCTCATGAACAGTAGTGACACGCCCCCCCCCCCCCCCCCGTCACGCCCTAGTCACAGGCGTGACCAACCCGAAATTTTTCCTATAAAAGGCCAGCTGCTGTATGAGATTTCTGTCTCCTTTTTTGACCACTTTGCCTAGGGGAGGTGCTGCCCATTTGGATTCCATGCTATGTAAGGGAAATTTATCCCCCTCTCTCTCTCTCTTAGCTTAGTTTAGGATGTTTGTTTTAGCTTTCCTTGTAACCTCTTTTTCATTAATACAATGTTAGTTTTTTTTCTCTCTTATGTTGTTTGGAATCCATTTGAATCCGTCGAACTTAAGTAATTTTTCGTTCCATTTTTGTGCTTTTCTTTTATTGTCTTCTTTTTATAACTTTTATAACTCGCTTAGATTAGGATTTTATCGCATTTTCTAGCCGTTATGCCGGCCGTTTGTTCTTTATGCACCTTAGTTTTATTAGACTAGGATTTTATTAGCTTTTCATGCATTCCTATAAACCTGTAAAAGAGTTTTCAAAGTGGTTTTCATTTTTCGCTAACTTAGATTTTCATTTTAGGACGTTAAACTTTTCATTCTTTTTTACTTTATTTCCACTTTTTACGCACTTTTACGGAGTTATACCAATGAAAAAGTACTCATTTTAATTTTTCGTCAACTTCACTTTTGCGTTTATTTGCAAAACTTCTCGTCCGGTTAATTTTTATTTCTTCTTTTTATGCATTTCTACCGCATTCTTGCTGTAGAAATGCAGTCGTTTTAATTTTTAGAGCACTTTACTTTTTCTCATTTTTGCAAGTGTGCGTGCGTGTATGAGTTAGATTTTATTACTTTATTTCAATTTCTGTAGAGTGTGTGCGTATGCATTTATTTCCGCCTACTCGTTAAGAGTTAAATGACGCTCTGCTTTCATTTTCCGCCCACTCGTTTGAGTGGGACTTGTCTTTTTACTGCTTTCATTTTCTTCCCACTCACTTGAGTAGGAAAACTTTGTACCTGCGTTATGTTGGTTGTACAAGAGAGTGCCAAGGCATTGAGCTTTCGTCAGCAGCATAATGAGAGTCTTAGGCCTGCGCACCATCAAGGCTAAATCATCAATGGTGTTGATCACGGTTCGCCGGTGTACCCAAAATTGTGCGTGAGGGCACGGATCGTCAGGCTGTGTGGCTGATGGTTGTGATGGATTGTTTGTGCGTAAGAGCACAAGATATGCTATATCTGTTAATGCATTACTCTGCAGGAAAGGAATGCCACTGCCTCGAGAAAGGGTAGGATTGTTATAAATTGGTCTGCTGAATGCTGACCGTTGCCTTATTTGCCACCTTCTGGGTGGATTGTCCCTGTGCAAGTGCTGGAGAGCCGAGCGTAAAATGAAGGGTTGAAGTCCCTGCTGTTGCTGTTGCCGCTACTTCTGCTAGCCCTAGAAGGCTAAGCAAAATTTGTTGTCTTTTATTCTTGTAAGGCCGGCCTGCGCGCCGATGTATGTAATTCATACTATGAAAAGAGTAACTGTAAGGCCTTAAGCAAACCTGGTTGTATTTGTTGGACATTCCTTCTAGTGGTTATATATATAACTGTGGTTTATATATAGTGGACATTTCTGGTATGAGTTCATCATTATTTTTAAAATCATCCGCTAGCATGCTTTGAGTTAGGATGCAATGGTTTTGTGGTATTAACCTGTGACATCACCGTATGTTTGTGGCATATAGTGTGGGGCCCCGGCCGAACCTTCTATTATATGTTATTTAACGGGTGGAGTCATTACATTTAGGTATTAGCTTGTCTCGGTCTTCCTCTTTCGAATTCGTGGTCGAATTCTTTTGTGGGGTGGTGAGTACGTGTCAGTGCGAACCGCTTTAACACTAATGAACTCTTGAATGTTCCCTAAGGAATGCAAATACACTTTTTTGAGGAATATGCGCGTTCCTAAATTATTATTATTGCTTCTGTAGGTCGCTAATGCGTGTCTTGTCCATCTTTAGGTGACTCGTAGTGGTGCTGGGCAGTCGGAGCCCCAACGCTCTTATGAGAGTGCGGCACCATCTGAGGTGCCAACACCTCTTCCATCTTCGGAAACCATTCGATTAGTTGTTGAGGCACTTTTTGCCATGATTCAGCCGACTGGGCAGGCGCAGCCATCATTTGTGCAGATCATGTTGGTGTAAGACACGAATCGGTTGAGGTTGTGAATCCGCAAACAGCTAAACAACAGTTGAAGCAATTCATGAGCTTCAATCCACCTACATTCGCGGGGCTGGGATCCCCAACGCAGACAGAGGATTGTTTATCGCAAGTCAAGCGTATATTGACGGCGATAAGGACGGAGGAAACTAAGAAGGTCACCTTGGCAACCTTCCTGTTGTAAGGAGAGGCGTGGTTATGGTGGGCGAGGTTGAGTTATACCATTTAGCGGGCAGGCCATTAACACAAGTTTCGATTGAGGAGTTCTCTCGAATGTTTTTGAAAAAGCATTTACTAGCGGAACAATGCATTACCATGGAAAATGAGTTCCAACGGTTAACGCAAGGAGAAAGTAGCATTGATACGTACTTGAATGAATTTATGAGGTTGGGACAGTATGCGGGGTCAATCTTCGCGGATGCACAAAGGAAAACTAATCGAATCTACGAAGGATTGCGGGATGAGTTGAGGTTCCTGCTTTCAAGTTCGATGAACCAAGGATTTCAGGCATTGGTTGATACTGCATGTGCACTAGAGAAGAACATGAAGCGGGTGTAAGGAATAAGGGATTTGGCTGTGACAAAGCCAGAGTTCAAAGCACCCCGCCTTGGAAAATCGTACTACTAGAAGAAGTTGGGAAAGAGGTTCAAGCCTTCTAGGAAAGCTTCTACAACAATTGTGTCGAGAGAAACTTCAAAGCAGGAGTTTCGTACCTGCTTTACCTGTGGCAAAGTGGGGCATATATCCCGTTATTGTAGGGTTGCTCAGCCAAAGGGGGAAAAGAAGATGGGTGCGTCTTATGCTGAGAAAGGCAAAGCAGTAGTAGAGTCCTCTGAATCCCAGGCACAGCCTAGAGTTTATAATCTTGGCCAGCAGGAGGCTATAAAGCAAAGTGACATCATCACAGGCATGATTTAATATATTACTTGCTTTGTTTTTATTGCATACTTTCTATGTAGCTTGTGCATGATGTGTGTGCTACAGGCTTTGTCCTGATTCGGAACAACCCAGTGAGAGCCCTGTTTGATACGGGTGCTTCGCATTCTTTTCTATCTAAGGACTTCGTAGCTCGAATTGGAGTACCGAGTCATGTACCGACAGATAGTAAAAGGAGTTATTACCGAATGGTTGTGTGATGCTTGCGGATAGAGCTTACGATGTTGAAGTTCAAATAGGAAGTCGGGATTTCGGTTTGACTGCATCTGTGCTATTGATATCGGAGTTTGATGTGATCTTTGGCATGGATTGGCTCTCAGAGCAGCGTGCCTTTATTGTTTGCAATTCAAAGGAGATCACATTGGGCCAAAATACTGAGCATGAGACTAAGTTCGCTGGTATGCGATGAGTGAGCGGGATCTTGGTGTCTGCTCTACAAGTCATCAATGTTGTTCGAAAAGGCGCGGAGTTATTCTTCACGCTTATTCAGGCTGTTGAGCCAAAGGCCAATGTGAGCGATGTTCCGATTGTGTCGGAGTTTGCAGATGTATTTCCTAAGGATCTTCCTCGGTTAACGCCCTAGCGGGAGATCGACTTCTCTATTGAGTTGGTGCTAGGTGCGAAACCTATGGCCCGCTCGCCATATCGCGTAGCACCAAAAGAAATGGCTGAATTGAAAGTCCAACTGCAAGAGTTGCTGGAATAGGGATACATACGCCCAAGTATGTCACTTTGGAGCACGCCTATTCTTTTTGTGAAAAAGAAAGACGGTAGTTTACGGATATGTATTGACTATCGTGAGTTGAATAAGCTGACAGAGAAAAACAAGTATCCGATTCCACGGATAGACAACTTGTTTGATCAGCTAGTGGGCTCAACCGTCTATTTCAAATTAGATTTAAAGTCGGGATATTACCAGCTGATGATTCGGGAAGGTGACATTCCCAAGATAGTATTTGGAACACGCTACGGGGATTAGGAGTTCACCGTAATGCCGTTTGGCTTATGTAATGCGCCTTCGGTATTTATGGATCTAATGCACCGAACATTCCGAGAGTACTTGGATCTGTTTGTGATTGTCTTTATCAATGATATCCTAGTGTACTCGTAGTCGGAATCCAATCATGCAAACCATTTAAAGTTGGCGTTGCATACCTTGCAGAGGAATAAACTCTTTTCCAAATTCTCAAAGTGCGAGTTTTGGGTGTCGTCGGTGGCTTTTCTTGGCAACGTGGTAAGTGGAGAGGGCATATCAGTGGATCCGTCAAAGATAAGTGCCATCTGAGAGTGGCCACTGTTGTCTTCAGTGGCCGAGGTTATGATTTTCCTTGGAATGACAGGCTACTATAGAAGGTTTGTCGAAAGCTTCTCACGGATTGCTCTGCCTCTAACCACGTTGACGAGAAAGGATCAGAAGTTCGTTTGGACGTCGGAGTGCGCGCGAGCTTTTGAAGAGCTGAAGAGTCGTTTGACCACGGCTCCTGTATTGACATCGCCATGCGGTACAGATAGCTATGAGATCTATAATGATGCTTCAGGGAGTGGCTTAGGCTGCGTTCTTCTGTAGTTTGGTAAATTGATTGCTTATGGCTCACGCTAGTTGAAAGTGCACGAACAGAATTATCCTGTCCATGATTTAGAGTTGGCAGTGGTGATCTTTGCGCTGAAATTGTGGCAGCACTATCTATATGGCGTAAAGGTGGTTATCTATACAGATCATAAGAGCATAAAGTATCTGTTGGATCAGAATGATCTGAATATGCGACAACGAAGGTGGATGGAGTTCCTTGGGGACTACACCTTTGATATTCACTATAGTCCCGGGAAGTGAAATGTAGTCGTTGATGCGTTGAGACGTAGAACTCTTGTACGAGCAAGTTGGTTTCAGATGCATGATGTGCGTCTGATACAGGAGTTGGAAGCGTTAGAGATTTCATGTGTTGACAAGAACTCCATAGTTGATGCATGCTTGAACTTGACAGAGGTACAATATGACCTTGGGGACAGTGTTTGGCGGCCAACGGAGCTTGATGAAAGTCTCCAATGCTATGCAAAGGATGAGTCAGATGGCCAATTCTCCTGGGATTACGGCTTGTTACGAAAATATGGCCGATTGTACGTCCCAAGTGCGGGAAAGTCGAGAGACGAGTTGATGTATGAAACTCACTTTGCAAAGTACTTAATTCACCCTGGGAGCACAAAGATATACAATGATATGAAGAAATTATTCTGGTGGCCAGGACTAAAGAAATACATAGCATAGTATGTGGCTAAGTGTCAAACTTGTACGTTGGTCAAAGCAGAATGTCAGAAGCCTGGCAATTTCCTGAAGTCGTTACCTATTTCGGAATGGAAGTTTGATGATATCTCAATGGATTTCGTGCATGGATTGCCGAGATCTCAATGCAGAAATGATTCAATCTGGGTGATTGTAGACCGGTTGACAAAAGTGGCTAACTTCCTACCAAATAAGAGGGACGATTCAGTGGAAACCTTGTCCCAGGGCGTGTCATGCTCAGTTTTCTAGGGTGTGAGTTTGGTCTCGAGAGAGCGTTGAGTGAGGCACATGGCCTGGGACACGGGCATGTCCTTCTCGATGTCGTCTCGAGCACTCAACGCCATGTAGTCGACGATCGTCGAGAGGTGACACGGCCAGGGACACGGGCGTGTCCGAGGCCGTGTCCTGCACGGGCAAGTAACCGGGTGGCGTTGAGTGTGGCGTATGGCCTGTGACATGGGCATGTCATAGGGGCATGTTTGGCACACGGCTAAGGACACGGGCGTGTGCCCCAACCGTGTTCTTTTTGGGAATGATGATCCTGTGTCAATTGAGGGACACGCCCCTCGACACGGGCGTGTACTAAGTGACACAGGCGCGTACTAAGTGACACGGGCGTGTAAGGTGATTGACATGGGCATTTAAGGTGATTGACACGGGCGTGTCTAAGCCAGTGTTCTGGTCTGGGGGATTCGGTTCGTGTACCTCTTAATGTACACGGCTTGTGACACGGGCATGTCACAGGTCGTGTCAGCCCAAATATTGGACTTTTAGGCCGATTTGTGACCGTCCATTTTCTTCATCCTAGATCCAAGGACACAGATGAGTTCCTGTTGGGTTAAAACAAAAGATTGGAATGAAGAGGCCATTCTTCATTTGTCCATTCTCTTCCTAAAAGAGAAGAGAGAAGGGAGAGGAGGAAAGAGAAGGAGGAGATGATCTAGCCACTGGTGGAGCTCTGGAGTTCCGATTTGAGATCCGAGGCCAGTTCTGTGGAGGCAAAGCTGCTGCGGTGATCTCAAACCGGCTAGAATTTCGATGGCTCCTAAGAGATCATCATGGGTAACGATCTTCCTTCTTAGACAATTGAAGTCCTCCTTTATGCATGAGCATGGGATCCTCAACCAAAAGTTGGATGAGTAAGTGATCCCTGTGGGTTGATAGTTGTTATCCCTAATTGAGTCTACATTTAGACCCGGAAATGTGTAGTACTGGATAGACATGTTTTGTGAGGCCCATCTGTACAGGTTTGTTTGGTCTGGTGATGTTGCATATTGTGCACCGTTGAAGACTCCGTGTATAAACGTGTAGTATGTGGAGTCAATGGGTTGTAGCAGTGAAAGGAAGTAGCAGGAAGTACTGGAATGAGGAATTCCAAGAAAATGCCATTGTAATGATTGTGATGTATGCTATAAAAAACCAGTTTTCTGGCACTACAGGAAATGCAGGGTTTGGGTACAGATAGAGAGTTCTACTGAACCGGCCAAGCAACTGCGAAGGACACTGACATTAACTCCCCTTTTAGATTGTGAAGCCAGTCCTTGGTGGACATTATGGCTATTCTGAGCTACGAGCTCTTAAAAGGCTTCTTGCTGAACAGGAAAGGTGAAACAGACCCGCGCCTTTAATTTTAGCCTCGAGTACGATGTGCTTGGTGATGGCAAGGAGATTTGAGCAACGGGGGGTGTTGGATCTGTACCTGTGTTATGTTGGCTGTACAAGAGAGTGTCAAGGCATTGGTCTTTCGTCAGCAGCATAGTGAGAGTCTTAGGCCTGCGTGCCATCAAGACTAAATGCTTAATGGTGTTGATCCTTGTTCACCGGTGTACCCAAAATTGTGCATGAGTGCACGGATCGTCGGACCGTGTGGCTGACGGTTGTGATGGATTGTTTGTGCGTAAGAGCACAAGATATGCTATATCTGTTGAGGCATTGCTATGCAGGGAAGGAATGCCACTGCCCCATGAAAGGGAAGGATTGTTATAAATTGGTCAGTTAAATACTGATCGTTGCCTTGTTTGCCACCTTCTCGGTGGATTGTCTCTATGCAGGTGCTGGAGAGCCGAGCGGAAAAAGAAGGTCTAAAGTCCATACTATTAAAAGAAGGTGTTGTCTTTTATTCATGTATGGCTGGCCTGTACGCCGATGTATGTAATCCATACTATTAAAAGAGGAACTGTAAAGCCTTAAGGATAACCTGGTTGTATTTGCTGGACATTCATTCTAGTGGTTGTATATATAACTGTGGTTTATATATAGTGTACATTCCTGGTATGAGTTCATCTTTATTATTAAAATCTTCCGCTAGCATGCTCTAAGTTAGGATGTGATGGTGTTGTGGTATTAACCTTTGAAATTACCGTCTGTTTGTGGCATATAGTATGGGGCCCCGGCCGGACCTTCTTTTATATGTTATTTAACGGGTGGTGTCATTACACAAAGCACGCTGACACGAGTCTAGGAGCTCGCTTGTAAGAGCTGCGGTCTCGAGCCTAGTGCTTTGTGGTCTATTGTCCGGCTGGCTTCTCTCTTCTTTTCTTTCCTCTCTAAGTGTAACTGCTTCAATTTATATGAAAGAAAAGCTCGCCGCAGGAGAGACATTCAGGCCGCGGAGGGCGAAGTGTGGTGTCGCCGCTTCTTGCGGCTTGCTTTGGTTTCTGCTCTAACCGCTAGTAACCGACTACTCGGCAGTCCCTCTTATTTTTCTCCTCATCCCCCGTGAGATTTCGAAAAGTTAACTAGATGGCGTATTTCGTGCATCAACAGCCGGCAATGCCAATGTCTGTGGTGATTATTGCTTAAGTTGCACGTTTTGATTATCATTATATACCCATGATAAATGCCTGTGGGAAGGTGCACCATCACGCCGAGTGAGGGGTGGGTCCTTATAATTTGGTCAGCTAATGCTAACCATTGCTTTGTTTGCCACCTTTAGGGTGAAATGCATTTGTGTAGGTGTAGCTGGAGAGCAAAGAGGGAAATAACGGGCTAAAGCCCATGGTTGCTATACCGGCCCTCAAAGGCCAAAGCGAAGTTGTTTTTACTATTTCATGTGTGGCCGGCCTGCGTGCTGAAGTTTATAAAATACAATTATTTAAGGAAACAGTTGTAAGGCCTTAAGGCCATAACTATTTGTGTATTTATCTTACCATTCCTATTTGGCTAAGTGGACATTAATATGGATGGGTTCTAAACTTAATAATCTCATCTTCATCTAGAATGCACTCTGAGTTAGGATGCTCTTAGGGATTTTGGTCTAAATACATCACTCTACTGACTGTCTGTGGAATATTGCGTGGGGCCTTTGCTAGGAGAGGTGGAACGAGTGGCCTTAGAGCCTTTGGTGCCAAGAAAATTGACAGAAAAGCAGCTTAAACATGTGATGAGCTTCAATCCTCCAGTATTTATAGGGACTAGAACCCCAACCAAGGCCGTGGCTCTCTCGTGTTAAGAGAGTCTTAACAACAACTAAGATGGTGGAATGGAAGAAAACCACCATAGACACTTTCCTGTTGGATGGAGAGGTGAGACTATGTGGGAAGAGTTGGAGATGCATCTCTTGGTTGGAAGACAACTCACCGATGTCTCAGTGGATGAGTTCTCGAGGTTATTCTTGGCTAAATACCTCCCCTAGGCACAGAGGATTGACATGGAAAATCAGTTCCAGAGATTGACGCAGGGAGAAAGTAGCATGGATGAGTATCTCCACGAGTTCACGAGGTTGGGACATTATGTTGGCGTTACTTTTGCCGATGAGGAGCGTAAGAACAACCGGTTCTATGAGGGTTTGCGTGATAACCTAAGGCTACTTCTCTCTGGGCCTATGACGCAGGGTTTTCTAACTCTGGCCAATACCGCCCGATCTATGAAGAAAGATAAGAAGAGAGTTCAAGTGAAGAAGGACTCAAGCTTGAAAAAGTCGGAGTTTAAGGTGCCGAGCTCGTCGAAGTCTGGGTTATGTAAGTGGAACAAGAAGGCGAGGACTTCGGGTCCAGCCCCACCTTCGGGTGCATCTGGAGTAACTACAATATGAGGACCAGTTACTTGCTATAATTGTGTCAAGCAGGGACACATCGCCCGAGACTGTTGGAGTGGGCGCCCGGAGACAGAAAAGAAGCCTGGAGCATCTTATGCGGAGAAGGGTAAGGCGATAGAGTCAACTGCATCCCACCTCATCCAGCCTAGCCTAGAGTTTGCAACCTTGGCCAACATGAGGCCAAAAAACAGGCTGATGTGGTGACAGGTATGAGTTAATTAATAATACGTTTAGCTCTATATACTTGTTTCCTTTTGCGTGTTAGCTTATGACTTGTTGTGCTAGGCTTTGTTTTGATCTTTAAATGTCTGGCGAGAGCACTTTTCAATACGGGAGCTTCGCATTACTTTTTGTCTGAGGAATTTCTATCGCGCACCGGAGTGCCTTCTTTGATGGCAAGGGATAAATTGGAGGTACTACTGCCTAATGGGTTTTCTAAGAGTGTGGATAGAGTTTGCTGCGTGAAGGTACAGATTAGGAGTCAAGAGTTTGACTTGCAAGCATCGCTACTACTGATAGTGGAGTTTCATGTGATCTTTGGCATAGACTAGCTCTCAGAGCAGCATGCGAACTTTGATTCCAATCGCAAGGTGGTTAGGCTGGGATGTGACATTCTCTAGCATGATGGGATCGAGAAAGACTTTGATGTCTTCTCTCAAGGTGGTTAATGCAGTTCGTAGTGGTGCAGAGCTAATTTTCACTTTAGTGGAGGCTTTGAAGCCCAAGCCAGGTCTGGATATCATCCCAGTTGTATCATAGTTTCGTGACATTTTTCCCGAAAATCTCCCTGGAGCTCCACCTTAGTGAGAGATCGACTTCACCATCGATAGCGTGATACGTCGTGTCATAACCAACATCGGCTACAGTGCGACATTAGCATACTATTGCTCGATGATAGTGAATATGTAACTGAGTGGCCACGTGTTGACCTGTGATTGGAAGGTTTGGGCGATTGCGCTCAAAATGAGGCGTTGAATTAAGGTACCGCACGACAGTAGCTACTTACCGTGAGATGGTAGTTTTATATTTATGCCGGTTATGGCAGTTTTCACTTCATTTCTTTTGGAGTGAGGACTTGGCCTGGGTTTCTTAGAGAAGGAGCAACAACTCCGGATGGGAGATCTCACCTCCATTGGAGTTCTGAAGCTCCGATTCGCAAGGTAAGTCCAGATCTGAGGGGCATGATCGTCACGGTCGTGTTCATCCATCTAGATCTTTGCCATGGCACCGAAGAGGGAGCAAAGGGTAACGATTCTCTACTTGGACATGTGATGTCCTCTTCCTTTTGCATAGAAAACCCTCTCTCGCAAGTGTGCGTGAGCATGAGGTCTTCCTTCAGGTAGATACAGATTATCCCCGTAGTTTTGCATATAGAGTTCAAAATCGAAGTACGAACATAGGCATGGTGTGTGAAGCCCATCCGGATAGGTTGTTATGGATTGGTGATATTTTTCATTATGCTTGTTATTGTCAAAGAAGACTCCGTGATCTTTGTTTTTTGGGTTTCTACGCGGTAGATTTCAGTAGGGAACCTTGGGGACTAACTTTAAGGAGCACCCGAAAAACTGGTTAGAATCGCATTTCTGCCAGGTACCGCACTGCGATAGTGCTACTGCAGGAGATAGCTCCTTGAGAGCTTTATTTGAGGCCTGTATCATAGAGACCTAGGGCCAGTGTTTGAGGCCTATTCGTGGATACTTGGAGCTAGTTATGTGTGGTTGAGAGCTTTGAGATCCCAGCTTGGTGGCCTGAGAACCATCCGTTTATCATAACGTGATAATGAAATGTCGGGAGAAATAGGAAGGGGGAGGCCGACCCGTGTTGTGTCCTTTTGCACCCGGTAATATGAACAATGGGAAAGGGCCGAACCTACCCAGTAGCTATGCCAAGCTTCTATGGGTAGTGTTACATGTCGCTGTTATGGTTATGGGTCTTATGCCTTGCGTAGGCCGTAAAGACTACAAAAATGCTCATGTTTGTTGTCATCTTGTGAATGGTGGTGAGTCCCTAGCTTTTGCCTGGACACCTAGATGTATTTTGAGAGCACGGGGTGTGTGTCCATTCGTACCTATGCCTGTGGTGTAGTGTGCTTAAATTGCACTTACATTACTATGTTTGGTTTTGCTAATATATTGCAGGGAAGGAGCACTGTCGCCCCGAATAAGGGGTCGGGTCGTTATAATATGGTCTACTTTAGCTGACTGTTTCCTTATTTTGCCACCGTCCGGTGGGCTGTTCGTATGCAGGAACAGGAGAGCCAAGGGTGCAAGTAGCGGGCTGAAGCCATTATTGCAGTACTAGCCCTTGAAGGCTAAAGAGAAGTGTTTTATTTTACTATTCTCATGTGTGTCTTTCCTGCGTGCCGAAGTCTATAAAACAATTATTGTTTAAGTAAATAGTTGTAAGGCCATAAGGCGAGACTCTTTGTGTATTGTTACTTTTATTCCTGTCTTGGAATATAGTGGGCATTCATGTTTATTGATGGGTTCAATCATCTTATTTAAAAGTTTCTGGTAGAATGCTCTGTGATAGGATTCAAAAACTCAATATAGTAATTTGGTATTAATATGTAACTCCACTGACTGTCCGTGGAATATGGCGTGGGGCCCCAGTAAAACCTTATGTTATATCCCATGCGACGGATGGGGGTGTTAAAATTAGAGAATCGTTACCCTTTGCTCCCTCTTCGCTGCCATGCCAAAGATCTAGATGGATGAACGCGACCGCGACGATCTTGCCTCCACAGATCTAGACTCTCCTTGCTAATCAGAGCTTTGGAACTCCAACGGCGGTGAGATCTCCCTTCCGGCATTACTGCTCCTCCTCCAAAAAACCCAGGCCAAGTCCTCACTCTAAAATAAATGAAGTGAAAACGGCCAAAACAGGCTTAAATATAAAGCTACCGCCATGCGGTAACTAGCTACTGCCACGTGGTACCTTAATTCAACACCTCATTTCGAGTGCAACCGCCCAAACCTTCCAATCACTACAAGAAAAATGGCTTTTAGCCACAGTTTTTTTGCCACGGGGGAAAGCCGTGGCAAATACTGAAGTGTTAACCACGGTTCCTATTCTGTGGCTAATAAGCTAGTATTAGCCACGGATGACTAATCCGTGACAAATAACCTGACTTTTTGCCACAGTTTGCCTGTTTTGTGGCTAATAATCTAGTATTAGCCACGGAAGCCTAATCCGTGGCAAAAATTCGGGTTTTTTTTAGTCCCACCCCGCCAATAAAAAACTCGATTTGGGGTTTATATAGCCCATTCAAAATTATTGTTTGAAATAAAATCGGCGCGGCGGCGGCCAGGCGGCGGTGGTGGCGGCGGCCGGGCTGCGGAGGACGGCCAAATATTTTTTATGTTAGGTTTATTACAGGCCCTTTAGCCATGACAATTGAACCATGGCAAATGAGGAACTTTTAGCCATGACAATTGAACCGTGGCTAATGACTTATTAGCCATGGATTCAGCGTGGCTAATACTATTAGCCACGCTCGCATTGCCCATGCCCATTTTCCGTGGGTAGGCCGTGGCTAATAGTTATTAGCCACAGTTTTGGACTTTTAGCCACGGAAATCTGTCGTGGCTAAAAGTCTGTTTTTTATTAGTGAATCATAGGCCGACACGTGGCCATGCTATTACGGATTCACTATCACCGAGCAATAGGATGCTAACGCCGTGCGGTAGCCAACATTGGTTACGACACAACATCTCACACTAACGCCGTGGGCTAACTCCTACCGTCGCGCGGTAAAATCCCGAGACAAACGTCAATTAAATTGACCTAGTTATCGCTGGTGGTACCACTATAGTCGGGCGGTAGCTTTCCGAGAGCTCTGCCAGATTAATTCCCCATCTAATTCCATACGATAACTATCTACCACCGGGCGATAACCTCTTTCCCGAGAACTCAGCACTTTCGACAAAATCAACGCTAACCTTGAAGCTACCGCCGCGCGGTTACTAACTACCCCCGAACGATAACCCCAGAGAATAAATTCTCGCCTTAAGAAATTTGGGGCGTTACAAGAGCTTTCATTGTTTCAAATCCTTCTTCTTCTTCTTCCCTCAAGTTCAAGTTTCTTTATTCTATAAGGAAGAAGAAGAAGCACTTCCTCAGATATGAAGTTGAATCTCATTGAGATATCTAAGAAGATTGCTCACAATCTATTGTTGATGTAAAAACCTTTTTACAAATCTACTAGGAAGTTTTTCTTCCGAGTTTGTAGATCCTAGTTTAAAGGATCGAGTGTAGGAGAGTTTATTCACCGAGTTGTAGGGGACATTATCTCCGAGCTTATAGGATTTGAAGACTTTGAGGTGTTAGATTGATATAATCTGAGATTTGTGAAATAGTTGAGTCTTGCCCGAAGTGCTATATATGATAGGCGGGACAGTGGACGTACCTATTCTGGGGAACCACTATGAAAGTAAAGTGATAGATACTACTCTAGAGGGGGGGTGAATAGAGTTATCAAATTTTGCACTAGACAAAACTTAATGGTCTACCCAACTCCCTTGGAGTGAATTGCGGAATTAAAAGATTATAGATATAGAATTAACCCTATGGCCTAACACAAGTGTTGTGCACAAACTCAAGCTAACTGTAATTACAGTTAAGGCTTGGAAATCCTAATCAGCAACTAGCAACCTAGTTATATCTATTCACAGCCACAATGCAGGAATTAAACAAGGCAATCCAGACGACACAAGGAATTTATAGTGGTTCCCCAAACAACTTGGGTACGTCCACTCTTCTACCAACAAGGTAGGAATCCACTCAGGTTTTTGATCAGGTGCCCTGCCACCAACAGGATCTGCTTCAGGTAGATCCAGAAACCCTTTAGACTTTTGATCAGGTGTCTAAAAACCAAGAACAGGTTTTTGATCAGGTGCCCTGCCACCAAGGGATACTTTTGAAGGGAGTAATAACCCTGTACAGGAGGGGGAAGAAGGTTAAGATGTCTTCTCTATTTTATAAGAGATTAGAGAAGCACAAGGACTTGCACTGAGCTGGAAAGCTCTAAAGAATCAAGGCTCCCCCTGGCTCAAAGATGTCGAGGTGAAGTCTTGGTTCAGTGCAGAAAACTCTTCAGAAAGATCTGAAGGAAAAACTACAAGAAGATAATAAATAATAAAATTAGAAATCTTCAAGCAGCAATCTTCTTCTTCTTCTTCTTCAAAAGAACTCTGAGTTTGAATCTTCCTGGAAGCAGGAGAACTCAGGTTGAAGAAGAGTAGAAGCGCTTAACACTTCTCAGTTGGATGATTATTGCTGAGAGCAGAAGACTTGATCTTGATGAAGGCTTGAATGCTTAAGTGAACAACTGGTTAGCTATTAGCTAGCTTGAATCCTTCTTCAAAGGATCCTTTTTATAACAGCAACAAGCAACGGCTCTCTTCAATTTGAATTGCTTGTCTTCTTCTGAAACTTGAGACCTGGGCTATAAATATCAAAAAGACAAAACAATCTCTGCAGCAGAAACATTCTATAAAAGGAATAAACCTCTTTCTAGGAAGCTGCAGGAAGCAATCTGATAATAAAGTACTAAATAAAGTCACATCAGAAACAAACTCTTTATAGCAGAAGAAAGACTTTTCAGTCTAACGGCTATAAAGGACTGACAGCAGATAAAGTAAAATACAATGTCAGCTAATAAGACAAACAACTTTATCTGAAAAGATTTTACTCAGGCATAAGGGATGGAGCAAATATTGCCTGGAAATATTATTATAAAACAGCTAAAATAACATGCCAGATAATGTATTAAATAATTAAATATAATAAATAAATACAAAATATAAAGGCAGACAGAAAGTGTCGAACGACCCTCGGAGATCGTCGATCGACGCACGGAGATCGTCGAACTATCGGGCAGATAGTCGAACGATCCAGATAGTCGAACTATCACAGAAGATAGTCGAACTATAACAACAGATAGTTGAACTATCAGAAGATAGTCGAGCTATCAGATAGTCGACCTATCAACAGATAGTCGAACTATCAAGGCAAAACAGATAGTCGAACTATCAACAGATAGTCGAGCTATCAGATAGTCGACCTATCAACAGATAGTCGAACTATCAAAGCAAAACAGATAGTCGAACTATCAACAGATAGTCGAGCTATCAGATAGTCGACCTATCAACAGATAGTCGAACTATCAAAGCAAAACAGATAGTCAAACTATCAACAGATAGTCGAACTATCAAAAACAAACAGATAGTCGACCTATCAACAGATAGTCGAACTATCAGATAGTCGAACTACCAAGCGAAATAGATAGTCGAACTATCAACAGATAGTCGAACTATCAAAAACAAACAAATAGTCGACCTATCAACAGATAGTCGAACTATCAGATAGTCGAACTATCAAAGCAGATAGTCGAACTACCAAGCGAGAACAGATAGTCGACCTATCAACAGATATTCGAACTATCAACGCAGAACAGATAGTCGAACTATCAACAGATAGTCGAACTATCCTCGCAGACTGAAGGTCGAACAACTGATAGACGATCGTCGAACAGTTAGTCGACGATAGTCGAGCGGCGTTCGACTATAGTCGAACGAACAAACTACTTAACCAAATTCTTCACCTGGAAAAGCGAGGACTCTACAGCTAGACCACTAACCATTGACCATAGATATTTCTTGGGTCAAGGGACAAAAGGAGAAAATTAAACTCAAATCAAACTAGGGTACCAACAATCTCCCCCTATTTGAGTTAAGTCTCTCAAAAACTAAAACATAGAACTAGTTAAAGAGCAATAAAATTAATACAGGAAATAGTTAACAATTAACTAGCAGTTATCAAACAGATAAATAACAGTCAAATATATATAACAGCAGTCAAGCAAAACTAAGGATCTACAGAGTCTGGCTTAGGGTTAGACGAGCTAGGAACAATGGAAACTTTCCGCAAAGGATCAATTGCCTCTTTCTTAGACATCTTCAAGTCTTGCATGCCAATGATCTTTAATTCTGCAGCCCTTGGAACAACGGCTTCCGGGTGCTTTTCCATATACTTTGAAGGGTCAAAGACCTCAGGATTAACCTGGAACTTTTCAAACTTCTTCTTTCTGAATGTAGACATTGTGGTTAATCCAGTAGTATCTTTTCCTTCAGCTTTTGCTTTCCTGATTTGAGCTGCTCCAACCAATTCGTGAAAACGAGCCATCCTAAAGTTAGGATCAAGCTCAGGACTTTCATAAACAGTCTCAGAAGAAGTATCATCTGATTCTTTATCTTGATTAACTAGATAAGATAGGGGAGCAGACTTAGCAAAGTTCTTGCTAGAATTTTTAAACAAAATAAACTACTTACCTTTTGAAACAACTTTTTTAGAATGCACTGGTATTGGAGGTGAAACTCTTTTCTTTGGAGAAGGAGGAGGGGAGAAAGTTGGTCTTTGAAACACAACCTCCTTCACTTGTTCTCTTACTGTATCAGTTCTTTAATGGCCAGAATATGATTTACCTTGAAAATCTTGAGAGCTTTTTCTTGAAGAAGACTGAGACGGAGCAGATTTTCCTGACGGAGCAGAAGGATTGGCAGATAAATTCCCAGAGGCTCCTGCATCAGGAGGTGGAGGAGGAGGACCTCTGGGTGTCCATCTAGGGGTAGGACTATCATATTTCTTAGCTTTCTTTCTCTCTTTCTGCTGGTTCTTGGAGAACCACATCCAATGCTGAAACTCTTTTGACTTAGGGTCAATTCCTTTCAGAATATAGTATGGAGTATCATTATCACGGTTGGGAGGAGGAGGAGCAATAACTTTTCTTTTCTTCTGAGCAGCTTTCTTCTTCTTTGAATTTTCAGATAAATCTGAATCCTCTTCATCTTCAGAGTGAGATGATGGAGGATTGTCATATGGATCATAGGCTTCAGAAACAGCCTTTTCCTTTAAATTCAGATCAGCTTTCTCTTTTTCCTCTTCAATGGCATCCTGAGCCAGAAGGAAATCCAAATCAAGTCCTGGGGAATCATCCCAAACAGTTGATTTTTCAACTTGCAAATCTTTTTCTTTTTCCTCTAACAAAGATTGAACTCTTTGATTCCAAGCAACTCTTGCTTTCTCTTCTTGATTTTCAGATACATCTTCTAAATCATTTAAAAAGGAATCCAATTCTGGATCTACTTGAGCATCAGGAACATCTGGAGCAGCTTCTGAAACAATTTCTATAACCTGAGCAGCTATATCTTCTTTAATATAATCTGTAGATTTATGAACACAAATCTGCTAAATAAGCTAAAATCATTCCTTCTAGGTATTCACAAGCTAGCAAATTAATTGACTCGTCAATAAAGCGGATGAGTGAATTACCTTCAAATTTTACCAACTCCCAGGACTCATCTAGGTAGGATGTAATAATCCCTTCTAGGAAATGGGCAACCACGGGAGTGGTGAGATCTTCTAAGCAAACTTTCACAGCAAATTCAGATAACATAATTGCATCAGATATTTCTTTGTCAGATAGCACTTAAACTGATTCATCTTGAACTGGATCTAGAGCAGACTCTTCTTGAACTGCTGGAAGAACTGCTGGAAGGGAGGCTGGAGGCTCTGAGACATCTTCACAGAACATCTCCCCCTGCCTGATTTCAGTGGAAACTGAAACCAGGCCCCTTGAAGAAGAGGGCTCAGCAGATTTAGAAAGTGATTGGATGGAAGCAGTCAAGGTGGCAATGGAGGAGGCAAGTGGAGAAATTGCCTCTTCAATCATAATTTTGATTGAAGGGGTAATCAACTCCAAAATGCTGGAAATGAATTCTGGGGTGATCTCAAAAGATGATGGAATTGCAGTGGATGGAGATGCAGCAGAGATGGTTGTAGTGTTAGGATGAGAAGTGGTGTGGACTGGAGATCGAGTTGGAGATGGAGCATGATGTGGAGAAAGAATAGGAGACTGAATAGGAGACTGAGGAGGTGTTGGAATCCTCTCAGATCCTAACAGATCAAAACTAGGAGCAGATATCCTAGCCAGATGAGAAGGAAGAGGAGATGCTGGAGGGGAAGGAAGAACAACCGTGGTTGTTTCTCGAACAGGAGAAGGGGAAAGTCGTACTTCAGCTGAAGTTGATGGAACTTCAAGTGAAGCAGACTGCATAGCAGAAGAAGATGAGGGAAGGGAAAGAGCTGTGCCAGCTTCTACCGGGTGAGGAGCGACCGAATCAGTCCTGGTGCTCTCTGATGTCGCTGGAGCAACCCCTGTGAGAGCGGGTTTTACAAAAGTCCTCTTCCACTTGGAGAACAGATTTGGGTCAATCTTCTTGCTTGCATTTATGGTTGTTGCAACGGAGACCAGCAGCTGAGGATACTTTTCCTTCAGGAAAATTCCAATAACCCTACCTAGGGTAACCTCTTTCTTACTATTCTTTTTCCTTATCAGATTAAACATTACTCCTGCCCAATCAATCTTTTTCTGATTAACAATTGCACACATCAGTGCAAATTGTTGCCTTGTAATATTGTCATGAGCAGAGTGCTTTCCAAGGAGCACTTTTCCAACTAACTCAGCGAGAAATTTAATCTTAAAGGGAAAATTGACCTTGAGCAGCTTCGTGGGAATGCCCTCCGCATGTTCCAGCTCAGTCAGCATTCTTCCAAACTCTTGAGCATCTTGCTCATAATCATCTTCACCATTTATTAACCCAAAAACATCAGTCAGAACGGCCGGAGTTAAAATTACCTCTTCTCCGCCGATGGTGCCAGTCATCGAATCGTCAGAGGATGACGAAGTGAAAGCCCATTCCTTGATCTCGGGAATATTTAACTTTATCCTTGTCGACATTAATCTTTCTAGACCTTGATCCCGGCATAACTGAAGAATTTCTACAATCCCTGCTTTACAGCAACTGAACGCGTCAAAATCGACGCTAAAGCCTGCATCGAACTTTACAATAGCTAGCACTGCGGGAGAAATCGTCATTGAATTGCTGGAGAATGCGCTAGAAAGACGACGAAGACGAAGGAGACGAAGCAGCAGAAAATCGCAAGCGGGAAGACAGAATGCGAAAAGTCACGCTCTGTCGACGATAAAACAAAAGATCTTTTAACCTAGGTCGACTATCGGCTTTATATTAGACCGGAAATAGTCGATCTATTAAAAAGATACTAGACCCGATGGTCGAACGGTCGTTCGACGATCGGCCCAGAAGCAGAGTAGTCGATCAATTGTTCAACTATTTCTGGCTTCTCAAATAGCAAACTGTCGTCATCCAGAGATCGACGATAAGCATGACCTGTTCGACGATCTTCGAACGCCGGTCGACGATCTTCAAACAGATAAGCTATCATTAACCAGAGGTCGACGATAGGCTTGATCCGTTCGACGATCTTCGATCATCGTTCGACGATCTTCAAGCAGGTTTCAACATAGGCAGATATAGTCACACTTAGTCTCGTCCATTGATCATGCCTAGTTGAACTAAAAAGAACAGATGCTTCTGTTCATCTAAGGGCTTGGTGAATATATCACCTCTCTGAAACTCAGTGGATATGAACTCAAGACAAATCTTGTTCTTTTCCACACAATCTCTCAGGAAATGGTGCCGAATCTCAATGTGCTTCGTTCTAGAGTGGTGCACTGGATTTTGTGCAATTGAGATAGCACTGGTACTATCACACATGATTTTGGTATTCTTGTGTGAGTAACCATAATCCACAAGCTGGTTTTGAATCCACAGGATCTGTGAACAACAACTAGCAACTGCTATATATTCAGCCTCTGCAGTTGAAGTTGAGACAGAAGACTGCTTCTTACAGAACCAAGAGACCAATCTCTCTCCCAGAAACTGACAAGTTCCTGAGGTGCTCTTCCTGTCAACTCTGCAACCAGCATAATCAGAATCAGAATATCCAATTAATTCAAATTCTGACTCAGCTGGGTACCAAAGTCCTAGATTTGGACATCCCTTCAGGTATCTCATGATTCTCTTTAGAAGAATCAGATGAGATTCCTTGGGGTTGACCTGGAATCTAGCACAAAGGCATATAGCAAACATTATATCAGGCCTACTTGCAGTTAAATATAATAGGGAACCAACAATGGCCCTATAATTCTTTTGATCAACTGGCTTGCCGTGATCATCAGAATCAATAACTACATTAGTAGCCATAGGTGTAGGCATTGTTGAAGCATCAGCCATCCCAAATTTCTTTACCAATTCCTTGGCATATTTGGATTGGGAGATGAAGATACCATCATCATCTTGCTTAACTTGGAGACCAAGAAAGTAAGACAGCACACCCATACTACTCATCTCAAACTTAGAGTGCATCAGGTCAGAGAACCTTTTGCAAAGTTTGGGATCAGTGGAGCCAAATATAATATCATCTACATACACCTGAACTAACAGGATTGTGTCCTTGTGATGCTTGACGAAAAGGGTTCTATCAACTACTCCCCTAGTAAAGTTGTGCTCTAAAAGGAAACTAGCTAAAGTCTCATACCAGGCTCTGGGAGCTTGCTTTAGTCCATAAAGAGCTTTCTGCAACTTAAACACATGAGAGGGCTGAGTTGAAGAAACAAACCCTGGTGGTTGTTAAACAAACACCTCTTCCTTAAGCTCACCATTCAGGAATGCACTTTTGACATCCATCTGGAACACCTTAAACTTCATATAGGCTGCATAGGCCAAGAAGATCCTTATTGCTTCTAGCCTTGCAACAGGAGCAAAGGTTTGGTCATAATCTATACCTTCCTCCTATCTGTAGCCCTGAGCTACAAGCCTTGCTTTATTCCTTACAAAAATTCCATTTGCATCCAACTTATTTCTATACACCCACTTGGTGCCTATGATCAGTTGGCCTTTAGGTCTTGGAACCAAAGTCCAAACTTTACATCTCTCAAACTGATTGAGTTCCTCTTGCATAGCAATGATCCAGTGGGGATCTAGCTCTGTATCTTTAAAGGTGAGGGGCTCAATCTGTGAGAGGAAACAAGCATGCATCACATCCTATATTAATTGGTGTCTTGTTTGCACACCAGCTGATATGTCTCCAATCACTTGAGATGTAGGGTGATCTCTAAGTGTGACAATATCAGCAGGTGGGATGTGATCTTCAGCAACAGTTGGGATTAATTCCTCAGGAGGAATTTGATCTACTGTTGGTGGTACAACCACAGCTTCTGCCATGTCTTCGTCACTGTCTGATTCAGTGATCTGAAGAGTTGATAGTTGAAGAATCTCTTGAGGTGCATCAGGTACCTGCAATGAACTAGAGGAAGGAGAATTTTCCTTCTCCTTGTAAAACATCTGAGACTCATCAAAAGATACATGCACAGATTCTTCAATTTTACAGGTTGATTTGTTATGAACCCTATAAGCTTTGCTTACTTGGGAATATCCAAGCATAATTCCCATTGGAGCTTTTGCTTCAAATTTTCTAAGATATTCTTTATTGTTATTATGAATATAAACAACACAACCAAATACTCTAAAATAATTAATTTTAGGTTTCTTTCCTTTAAGCAACTCATAAGGAGTTTTACACTTAAGCTTGTGTATCAAACTTCTATTCAAGACATAATTGGCTGTACTAACAGCTTCTGCCGAATAGGAGAGAGGCATGTTAGCATCTGCCAACAATGTACTAGCAGCTTCAATGAGTGTTCTGTTCTTCCTTTCAACTACCCCATTTTGTTGGGGAGTTCTAGGAGCTGAGAAACTATGTTTGATACCTTCTCTCTCACAGAATTCTTGCATGAGAAGAGAGTCAAACTCAGTACCATGATCACTTCTGATCAAGGCCACATGAGTAGAGTACTCAGTCTGCACATATAGTAGAAAGTCTGTAAGGGCTTTGAAGTTATCAGCCTTAGTTCTCAAAAAGAAAACCCAACTGAACCTAGAGAAGTCATCTACAATTACTAAGGTGTAATACTTCCCTCCTAAACTCTGTACATTTATTGGGCCAAATAGGTCCAAATGTAATAGATACATGATTCTAGGGGAATCACTTTTATTTACAGATTTAAAATAATTCTTGGTTTGCTTGCCTAGCTGACAAGCCTTACATAGGCTCTCCTTCTTGTAGGGGCAAGAAGGTAAACCTCTAACAAGGTTGTGTTTAGATAACCTAGATATATTTTTAAGGTTAACATGACTAAGCCTCTTATGCCACAAAGAATTATTGTTAATTGTTACTTCATTAAATAAACAGATTTCAGAGTGAGATGAATTGAAATCTACTAAATAAATATTACCTATTCTAATGCCTACTAAAACAACATTATTATTTAAAGTAATATTGCAAGAGGAGTTAGAAAATGATACCTGGTAGCCAGCATCACATAGCTGGCTGACTAAAATCAAATTGTTCTTCAGTCCTGTCACATATGCAACTCTCTTGAAAGTAATATCTCCAATTGTGATCCTGTCATAGCCTTCTGTCTGACCACAGCTGGAATCTCCAAAGATAACCTTTGGGCCGAGCTTAGCTTTGAATTTTGACAGATGATCTTTATTTCCTGTCATATGCTTGGAACATCCACTATCCAAATACCACTTATTTTGAGTGATTGGATAGGCCTTCACCTGCAAGACATTTATTTAGACAGAGTGGACCCAGGTAACCTTGGGTCCCTTGTTTTTCACATAAGAAAAGCTAGAAATAAATGAAAATGCAGGCTGAGGGTGATAACCTAATGGGTGAGATCTCCTAGGTGGGATTCTCCATGCAGATGATGGGTCAACAAACCTAGGGTTTCTATTTTCATTTAGGTTTCTATGGTACTGATGATGATTTTGAAAATCATATTGAAAACGTCGATCGGCGTTCGACGATGGGCGCTCAGATCGTCGAGCTTCGTTCGACCATTGAGCTTCCGATCGTCGAGCGGCGTTCGACGCTCTTTGCATTTCTTTAAAAAATTTCTTTCTTTTCTCTCTCTTAGCCTTATTTAAAGTTTTGTTAACTAGGTTTACTTGCTCAGTGTTCTTCATTCCACTAGCTGAAATGAAGTTCACTGGAGTTGAAAGATTATTTTTAAGAATAACTGGGGGTTCACTTGGAGAAGCTCCTAAGCCTAGTTTGTCATTACCTGACCTAGTGTTAGTCATGCTGGTAATCTCTAACAGCTTAAGGCTTCTACCATTAAGTGATTCTTCTAACCTCTTAGACTTAGCTAACTCCATTTTAAGAAATTTAATTTCTTCACTAAAAGTAGTGAGATCTTCCTTTAACCTAACATTTTTTGTAGCAATTAATTCTGAGTCAGCTAACTTATTTCTAAGTTCTTTTATCTCCTTTTCTGAGCTAATCAAATCTAAGCATAAAGATTTAAAATCTAATTTAAATTCTTCAGAAGTGAAGTCATAAGAAGATAGTACCTCATCTTCTGTAGGCATCTCTTCATCTGAATCTGAACTCTCTGCAGCTGAGTGGTTGCTGCAGGCATCTATTGCCATGAGGCAAACTACTTTTGCCTTCTTCTCTTCCTCATCCTCACTGGAGCTTGAGGAGGAGGATTCTTCATCAGAATCACTCCAGGTTTCAGCAATGAAACCTCTCTCCTTCTTCTTGTTTTTGTAGGAGGATGGCTTGGAGTGCTTCCTGTGCTGTTCCTTTTCTTTCCTCTTATCTTTGTTCTTCTCCTCTGGACACTCTGGTAAGATGTGTCCAGGCTTCCTGCAACCATAACATATAATTTTTTTAGCAGGAGAACGGTCATACCTTGGTTTGTCTTCATAGCGTGAAGACTTCTTTCTGAATTCCTTTCTCCCCATCTTGAGAAACCTCTTGGCAAATAATGCCATTAGCTCCTCATTTGATTGGCTGCCTTCAGAAGCATCAGCAGCCTTAAGAGCTAGAGATTGCTCCTTTCTTGTTGGAGTAGGGGTCTTTGCTTCTGCTTCTGCTTCCCTTGTCTTCAGCACTTGCTCAAAAGACTTGAGCTTGCCGAGAAGAGCTTCAGTGGAGATCTCTGTGGTGCTTCTGGCTTCCTTGATGGGCCAGATCCTTAGATCCCATGTGCTAGCGAAGCACATAAGAATCTTATCATTGACCTCTGTCAATGATATGTCCTTGTCAAGGGTCCTCAGTTCATTGATGATTGAGCTGAGCCTGGTGTACATGGCTTCAACTGATTCAGCATCAGTTTTCTTGAAGTTCTCATATTGTGAGATAAGGTTGGACCTTCTGTCCTTCCTTTCATCAGCTGAACCAGCTACAATCTGGTTCAGTGTATCCCACATGGCTTTTGCTGAAGAGCAGTCAGCAACCTTCTGGAATACCTCATCAGACATTGTCTGAGCCAGTATATTCATCGCCTTGGCATCTGCTATCTTGGCCTTCTTGTACTCATCGTTGTAATCTGGAGGAGGCACTGCACTCATATCAGATGATAAGGCAGTAGCAGCAGCAGGTGCTCTTGGGGGACCTGACAAAATAGAAGCAAAGATGCTTTCATCAATAGAATTCATATATAATTTTATCCTTGCCTTCTAGATGCCAAACTTAGCCAAGTTGCATGCTGGAGGTCTGGTGCTAGAATAATCCTTGGACTGGGCCATGATAGTGAATATCTATAAGCTTTGGTATCTATCAGGATCTTGTGACTTAGGTGTTAGCCTATTCAGTCAGTCAACCTCCCTCTAATACAAATTGAAAGTGAAGTGATAGATACTACTCTAGAGGGGGGGTGAATAGAGTTATCAAATTTTGCACTAGACAAAACTTAATGGTCTACCCAACTCCCTTGGAGTGAATTACGGAATTAAAAGATTATAGATATAGAATTAACCCTATGGCCTAACACAAGTGTTGTGCACAAACTAAAGCTAACTGTAATTACAGTTAAGGCTTGGAAATCCTAATCAGCAACTAGCAACCTAGTTATATCTATTCACAGCCACAATGCAGGAATTAAACAAGGCAATCCAGACGACACAAGGAATTTATAGTGGTTCCCCAAACAACTTGGGTACGTCCACTCTTCTACCAACAAGGTAGGAATCCACTCAGGTTTTTGATCAGGTGCCCTGCCACCAACAGGATCTGCTTCAGGTAGATCCAGAAACCCTTTAGACTTTTGATCAAGTGTCTAAAAACCAAGCACAGGTTTTTGATCAGGTGCCCTGCCACCAAGGGATACTTTTGAAGGGAGTAATAACCCTGTACAGGAGGGGGAAGAAGGTTAAGATGTCTTCTCTATTTTACAAGAGATTAGAGAAGCACAAGGACTTGCACTGAGCTGGAAAGCTCTAAAGAATCAAGGCTCCCCCTGACTCAAAGATGTCTAAGTGAAGTCTTGATTCAGTGCAGAAAACTCTTCAGAAAGATCTGAAGGAAAAACTACAAGAAGATAATAAATAATAAAATTAGAAATCTTCAAGCAGCAATCTTCTTCTTCTTCTTCTTCAAAAGAACTCTGAGTTTGAATCTTCCTGGAAGTAGGAGAACTCAGGTTGAAGAAGAGTAGAAGATCTTAACACTTCTCAATTGGATGATTATTGCTGAGAGCAGAAGACATGATCTTGATGAAGGCTTGAATGCTTAAGTGAACAACTGGTTAGCTATTAGCTAGCTTGAATCCTTCTTCAAAGGATCCTTTTTATAACAGCAACAAGCAACGGCTCTCTTCAATTTGAATTGCTTGTCTTCTTCTGAAACTTGAGACCTGGGCTGTAAATATCTAAAAGACAAAACAATCTCTACAGCAGAAACATTCTATAAAAGGAATAAACCTCTTTCTAGGAAGCTGCAGGAAGCAATCTGATAATAAAGTACTAAATAAAGTCACATCAGAAACAAACTCTTTATAGCAGAAGAAAGACTTTTCAGTCTAACGGCTATAAAGCACTGACAGCAGATAAAGTAAAATACAATGTCAGCTAATAAGGCAAACAACTTTATCTGAAAAGATTTTACTCAGGCATAAGGGATGGAGCAAATATTGCCTGGAAATATTATTATAAAACAGCTAAAATAACATGCCAGATAATGTATTAAATAATTAAATATAATAAATAAATACAAAATATAAAGGCAGACAGAAAGCGTCGAACGACCCTCGGAGATCGTCGACCGACGCACGGAGATCGTCGAACTATCGGGCAGATAGTCGAACGATCCAGATAGTCGAACTATCACAGAAGATACTCAAACTATCACAACAGATAGTCGAACTATCAGAAGATAGTCGAGCTATCAGAAGATAGTCGAGCTATCAGATAGTCGAGCTATTAACAGATAGTCGAACTATCAAGGCAAAACAGATAGTCGAACTATCAACAGATAGTCGAGCTATCAGATAGACGACCTATCAACAGATAGTCGAACTATCAAAGCAAAACAGATAGTCGAACTATCAACAGATAGTCGAGCTATCAGATAGTCGACCTATCAACAGATAGTCGAACTATCAAAGCGAAACAGATAGTCGAACTATCAACAGATAGTCGAACTATCAAAAACAAACAGATAGTCGACCTATCAACAGATAGTCGAACTATCAGATAGTCGAACTATCAAAGCAGATAGTCGAACTACCAAGCGAAACAGATAGTCGAACTATCAACAGATAGTCGAACTATCAAAAACAAACAGATAGTCGACCTATCAACAGATAGTCTAACTATCAGATAGTCGAACTATCAAAGCAGATAGTCGAACTACCAAGCGAGAACAGATAGTCGACCTATCAACAGATAGTCGAACTATCAACGCAGAACAGATTGTCGAACTATCAACAGATAGTCGAACTATCCTCGCAGACTGAAGGTCGAACAACTGATAGACGATCGTCGAACAGTTAGTCGATGATAGTCGAGCGGCGTTCGACTATAGTCGAACGAACAAACTACTTAACCAAATTCTTCATCTGGAAAAGCGAGGACTCTACAGCTAGACCACTAACCATTGACCATAGATATTTCTTGGGTCAAGGTACAAAAGGAGAAAACTAAACTCAAATCAAACTAGGGTACCAACACACTATAAATCATTGTGTTTGTGTTGTGCGTTTCTCTAATTCTGTGTGCTTATTTTTCAAGTATTTTTTCCGCTAAAAGCCACAAGACTCACCTATCACCCCTCTAGGTAACTTAGGTATACAACTAGATACTTTCAATTGGTATCCGAGAAAGGTTGTTCGTTAAAGTTTAACACCTTGAATAAGGTCTCTATCTTGTTGTTAGAGTACAACATGTCTGGAATGGATATAAGTAAAAATATGTCCTCGAGGAAGCTACCTGTGTGCTCTAAATAAAACTTTCCCATATAGAAGAAAAGAGTAATGTTCTTCATGGAAGCTGGAAATCCCAGAATATTTCCAATTGTTGAAGAAGGCCGACATGTGCCTATGACTACATCAACCATAAATCCTACACTGATGGTTCCGAAAAAGATGTTGGATCTAACTAAAGATGAGATTGCTCTCGTCTCTCTGGACAAGAAGACAAAGAATATTATTTCTAGTGCAGTGGATGACTCTATGCAACAAAACTTAATCCACTACAAGTCTGCTAAAAATATGTGGACATCTCTGATTGTTCTTATGGAATGAACGAAGGAGGTTAGGGATGACCAAAAATCCCTCCTCAATTAGGAGTATGAAGCCTTCAAATAAGACAGAAGAGTCTCTATAACTGATTTCTCTATGAAATTCTTCAGGATTGTCAATGGGCTAAGGAATTATGTTCGCACATTTACAAACAGTGAACATAACGATAAATTCTTGAGATCCCTGATGAAAGAATAGGATAACAAGGTTTGCTCTATAAGGGAGTTTGGTAGACTTGACGACACTGATCCACAGAATCTCCTTGGGAAGCTGCTTCCTATGAACTTCAAATAAATATGAGAAAAGCTCAAGAAGAAGGAAGCATATCCTTAACCAGAGAAAAGTCAGTGGCCCTAAAGTCTGAAGGGTCAAGAAAAGCTAGATTTGTGTCTCCTTCCAGAACTCAAATTTCATGTGATCATGAAGATTTTGAGCCAAGCACCTCAAGCTCAAAAACATCAGATAGAGAATTCTCCCTACTCTCCAAGCAATTTAAGAGGATGCTCAGCAAGCAGAGACAGATGAGAAATATCTCTTCTCATCTTATAAGAGATAACGTCATGATGGTGATCATCATAAGAAAAGCTACAACAGCAATGACAAGTATATATCAAAACCGAATAAACATAGTTCTTCTGACATTGTGTGTTATCGCTGTAATAAGCTAGGGCACATAATCATTGAATTTCCTTACAAGATGAAGGATGGATCTAATAAGGAAGAGAGGATACCATTCAAAGGTAAGAAGAAGGAGGATGAGAAGAGCTTCATTGCAAAGAAGCCGAAGACTCTTAACGACAACGACTCAGATGAGTCATGTTCCGATGAGGAAGCCTACTTTGGGCCTATGGCATATAGTAACGAGGAAGAATGCAGCTCCCAATACAATGGGAAGGTAAACTCAAGTACCCCTCTCTCTGAGTCTGAAATATCCTCGGATGGTCATGAAGACTATTCTTTTGAGAAGGAGTCAGATCTATAGGCTCAGTATATGGTACTACTGGCATGATTTGACAAATGTCGTAAGGTTGTCAAATCCCAAAGCAAAGAAATTTCCTCTCATAAGGCATTGAACTCTGAACTAAAGGAAGAAATCATGAGATTAACTCCACTCAAGGATACAGATCAATACTTGAAAGAGAAACTTAAGACTTCTACTGAACTAGTAAGTCTGAAGGAGAGAGTCATCGATGAACTTGAAGAAAGGTTGTTGGTGGAGAAGAAGCTTGTAGCAAGCTTCTCGAAGCCATACATTGTCCTTCCTCTCATAGATGGATTTACTTCTCCAAAGAAGGGTAGTGGTGTTGGACACAAACCAGTTAAGGGGAGGGGGAAGGCACCTCAAAGTCACACTATCTTCAAGAAAGTAATCTTTCCAACAAACAAGTATGACTTTGAGATATCATACAGTTACTTTGCTAGATCGACAAACGTTGACTCTAACAAAAATAACCATGGATGGAGCCGCCGCAGAGATTTTGGAATGAGTGCTCTAAAAGCACCTTACAAATAAATTATCCTTAAGGATTATGGACCATTCGTTTATGGATCGAGTGCTAAGAGAGCACCAAAAGTAAAATCTGTTGATGTTAGGACACTAGAGGCAAAGTAGTCTGCTGTATGTTATAATCCTGAGACTTCTACCTCCAAGTGAGTTGCTCCTGCAAGACCTCCTGTTCATAAGGTAAAGCAGGAGAACAAAAGAAGATACAACAGATTTGACTGTTGGTGTTATGGCAAGATTGGACACTTCGCCATCGATTGTTGGTTTAATTCCATGAATTATAAGACTCCACAAGTTAACAATGCAAGAATGACCACTCGCAATGCTAACACTCATAGTGGTGGTCATCTAACTTGGAACTAAGGACCCAAATCTGTTTAGGTTCCTAAGGGTAATTGATTTGAAAATGCTGGAATGCTCTCGGCACATGACCGGGACAAGAAGCCTACAACAAGATTATTCCCCAGTGGAGGACGGTCCAAAAGTTATTTTTGGCTTATTTGATAGAGGAAACACCAAAGGTTATGTTATGATTATAATTGGTATAGTCTCTTTCACTAACACAGCTTATGTTAAAGAATTACAACATAATCTCATTAGCATAAGTCAATTAAGTGACAAAGGCTATATGGTTGAGTTCTATAAGGACAAGTGTTTGATAAAGTCATTTGAAAACTCAAAAACAATTTTATCAGGCACTCCGAGTTGAAATATTTTCTATCTCAATTTTCTTTGTTGAGAATCTTCTACACTAGTGTGTTTTTTTGCAAAAGATTGTGCATCTCTTTGTTATCAAAGACAAAAGAGACTAGAACATATTAATTTCAGAACTATAAGCATTTTCTTTTCTCATAACTTAGTGTGTGATGTACCCAATATTAAGTGCATTAAAAAGAGTCTGTTCCATGCATGCCAGATGGGCAAGCAAATAAGGGCTATCTTTAAAAACATTATTGCCAAAGATTCTGACAGATGTTTATTTCTGCTTCATATGGACTTATTTGGTTCTATGCCAGTTCATATATTTGGAGGTAAAGTCTACACCTTGGTTATTGTTAATGATTACTCATGTTTTACTTTGGTGTTCTTTATAAAATGCAAGTCAGATACCTTTGACTCTTTCACTATCTTTGTTAGGCAGATACAAAATGAATAGAGCTGCTCTATGGTCAAAATCAAAAGTGACCATGGTACAAAATTTGAGTCTGGCTCCATGACAGGGTTTTGTGCAAGCCAAGATATCTTTCATGAGTTTTCCACTTATCATACCCCGCAATAAAAAGTAGTGGTCGAGAGAAGGAACAGAACAATCATTGAGGCATGTACAACAATATTGAATGACTCTTCTTTGTGTAACGACCCCATCCGTTAAATGACGTATAGTAGAAGGTCCGGCTGGGGCCCCACAATATATGCCACAAACAGACGGTGAGGTCACATGATAATACCAAACCATATGAATCCTAACTCAGAGCATTCTAGCGGAAGCTTTAAGTTACAACTTTGAACTCTCAACCGGAATGTCCAATATATATAAAACCACCTTTATATATAAAACCATGGAATGTACAACAAAGGTTTGGCCTTAAGGCCTTACAGTTCCTCTTTACATACAACATGTTTTACAAACCTCGGCGCGCAGGCCGGCCATACATGAGTAAAAGAGAACAACCAAAACATTCGTTTAGCCTTCAAGGGCTAGCCGCAGCAGCAGCAGCAACAGCAGTAGGGCTTCAGCCCATCACTTACCACTTGGCTCTCCAGCACCTGCACGGGAACAATCCACCCAACCGGTGGCAAACAATGCAACGGTCAGCATTCAGCTGACCCAATTATAACAATCCTACCCCTTTCTCGGGGCATGAGCATTCTTTCCCTGCAAGCATGGCATCATCAAATAGCAATTATGTGCGCGCAGGCACATTCAAGCCATCACAACCATCGGCCACACGGCCCGATAGTCCGTGCACTCAGGGCACATTCTTGGTGTACCGGAATACCAGGGTCAACACCACCGTCTATACGGTATTTGAGCATTCTAGTCTTTCCGGCGCGCGGGCCTAAGACTCTCATTAGGCGCTCCAACAAAACCTATAACCAGGCTTCCAAGTCGGACGGACCTAACGCAGGTATGGATCAGCCACCCCCCGTTGCTCAAGTCGTCGTGCCACCTCGAATACGGAAGTATCCATGGCTATTTATAGGCGCGGGTCGGTTTCACCTTTCCTGTTCGGCAATCTGCCTTTTCATCGAGTTGCAGCCCAACGGCTCAACCACTCACAAAGTGGCAACACACGGCCACAAGAGTTGCATCCAACCCTCTTCATTTCCTGGACATCGTCCAGTACTTCCTGCCGCACCAAGCAACAGGTAGGCACAAGGCATCACAAGCCATAATCACGGAGCCTTCTCCGATATGCAAACAAGCATCACCAATCCAGAACATATCCAGATGGGCTTCACACAGCATGCCTAGAGCCGTACTCCAATTCCGGCCTATAACAAGGGGGACTTCACATATCTACCCCAAGGGACACCACAACCCACCGCACACTCGCGGGGAAAGGTTTTCCCTATGCAATGCAGAAAAGAAGGACTTCACATGTCCAAGGAGGGAGATCGTTACCCTTGTCGATCTCTTCGGAGCCATCGAAAACTAGCCGGTGAGAAAGAACCGCAGCAGCCTTGCCTTCACAACGCCAGCTTCGGATCACGAATCGGACAATGGGAACTCCGCCGGTGGCTTGCTCTCCTCCTCCTTCTTCTTCCTCCTTTCTCTCTTCCTTAAGCACAAATGAAGAATGACTTCTTCCTTGACGAATTTAATCCAGCCAGGAATCACCTGAGCCCTTGGATCTAAAGAGAGAATCTGAACGGCCACGATCTGCCCAAAAAACCCAAATTTTGGCTGACACGGCCTGTGACACGCCCGTGTCACAGGCCGTGTACCCTTAAGCGGCACACGCAGTTTGAACCGACTGAACAACACGGGTATCGACACGCCCGTGTCGAACCTGACACGCCCGTGTCAAACCTGAGACACGCCCGTGTCAAACCTGCTTCATCGATTGCACCTAGTACACGGGTCGAAACACGACATCGGACACGCCCGTGTCCCACCTGACACGCCCGTGTTCACGGCCGTGTTCAAGGCCGTGTACTATTCTGACTCAAACAGGCCAATTTCGAAATTTAATTCGAACACGCCCTGGGACACGCCCGTGTCGGAGGCCGTGTCCCAGGCTCGACGATCGTCGACTCCCAATCATCGACTAACCTGAACACGCCCTGGGACATGCCCGTGTCCCAGGCCGTGTACCCCCGACACGCCCTGGGACACGCCCGTGTCCCAGGCCGTGTAAAATTTCCTGTACCTCAAAATTCATTTTGAGTCCTTTGGGGTCTTTTTGGGGTGTTACAACCCTCCCCCCCTTAACAAAATTTCGTCCTGAAATTTGCACGGTAAGGAAACAAGAACTAGCAATGCTATAACTGTGTTATAACAAAAGTACACGGTCTACAGTTTATACAAATAACTCGGGAAACTCAGCTCGCATGGTCTGCTCTCGCTCCCATGTTAGCTCTTCACGGCGACAATTGTCCCATCGGACCTTGACCATCCCGATCACTTTGTTACGCAACTGTTTCTCGGCTCGATCCTCGATCCGAATGGGTCTAACCCTCGTCGTTAGCCCATACTCGACCGGTACCCGATCATTTTCCACTACTTGAGCTGGATCCTTCACCGCCTTACGAAGGACTGAGATGTGAAATACATCACGTAATCCACCCAAGTCTGCTGAAAGTGCTAGTCGATAAGCAGCTTCCCCAACTCGCTCCACCACCTCAAACGGACCAAGATACCTCGGACTTAGCTTTTTCAAACGCCGAATCCTGGACACACCTTTGAAGGGTTTGATCTTCAAATATACCCAATCACCCACCGCGAACTCCACGTTCCGGTGTTTGGCATTGTAGTACTTTGCTTGACGATCTTGGGCTATCGATAGCCTCTCCCGAATAGAGCGTATGAGCGAGGTCGCTTCTTCGACTTCCTTTTTCACATTCAGCTTAGATTCGCCTGCTTCTGCCCAAGCTAACGGTGTACGGCATTTCCGACCATACAACGCCTCAAATGGTGCCATACCAATACTCGCTTGGTAGCTATTATTATAGGCAAATTCGACGAGAAATATATAATCTTCCCATCTCTTACCAAAGTCTAGGGCGCACATGCGGAGCATGTCCTCCATCGTCCTGTTGGTTCGTTCAGTCTGGCCATCCGTTTGGGGATGAAAGGCCGTACTAAACGCTAACTTTGTACCCAACATTTGATGAACGAGCCGCCAATCATTCGATGTGAACCGCCCATCACGGTCACTAACGATGCTCCGAGGAACACCGTGCAGTCGAACAACCTGCTCCACATAAAGCTTGGCCAAGGTTTCCACTGAATCGTCTCTTCTGTTTGGAAGGAAGTGCGCCACTTTCGTCAACCGGTCCACAATCACCCAGATTGAATCATGACCGCGTTGAGATCTCGGCAACCCGTGCACGAAATCCATCGAAATATCATCGAACTTCCACTCCGGAATAGGTAACGACTTCAGGAAACCGCCAGGCTTCTGGCATTCTGCTTTCACTAACGCACAAGTATTACATTCAGCCACATAACGTGCGACATCTTTCTTTAGTCCGGGCCACCAGAACAGCTTTTTCATATCTCTGTACATCTTTGTGCTCCCTGGGTGAACTGAGTACTTTGCAAAGTGAGCTTCGTACATCAACTCTTCCCTCAATTTACCCACACTTGGGACGCACACTCGACCATTTCTTCATAACAAACCGTTATCCCAAGAGAATTGGTCATTCGGCCCATCTTTAGCATAGCGCTGGAGACTTTCATCAAGCTCCGTTGCTCGCCGAACTCTGTCCGTAAGGTCATATTGCACCTCCGTCCAGTTCAAGCATGCATCGGTTGACGAACCCTTGTCAACGCAAGATATCTCCAATGCTTCCAATTCCTGGATTAAACGCTGATCATGCCTCTGCAACCAGCTTGCCCGTACCGGAGTCTTTCGACTCAAAGCATCAGCGACAACATTTCCCTTCCCGGGAGTATAGTGAATCTCGAAGGTGTAGTCCCCGAGGAACTCCATCCATCTTCGTTGTCGCATATTCAGATCCTTCTAATCCAACAAATACTTTAGGCTTTTGTGATCCGTATAGATATCCACTTTAACGCCATATAGATAGTGCCACCACAACTTGAGCGCAAAAATTACCGCCGCCAACTCCAAATCATGGACGGGGTAATTCCGCTCATGCACTTTCAACTGATGCGAGCCATAAGCAATCACTTTACCAAACTGTAGAAGAACGCAGCCTAAGCCGCTCCCAGATGCATCACTATAGATCTCATACCCATCGGTACCACATGGCGATGTCAACATAGGCGCCGTGGTCAAACGACTCTTCAAGTCTTCCAAAGCTCGCCCGCACTCCGGCGTCCAAATGAACTTTTGATCTTTTCTCGTCAGCGTGGTCAGAGGTAAAGCAATCCGTGAGAAGTTTTCCACAAACCGTCTATAGTAGCCCGCAAGTCCAAGGAAGCTCCTGACCTCGGCCACTGAAGATATCACTGGCCAATCTCGGATGGCACTTATCTTCAACGGATCCACCGCGATACCCTCTCCGCTTACCACATGGCCTAAAAAGGCTACTGAAGAGAGCCAGAACTCACACTTTGAGAACTTGGCAAAAAGCTTATTCCTCCGCAGGGTATGCAAAACCAACCGCAAATGGTTTGCGTGATCCTCTTCCGACTGAGAGTATACTAAGATGTCATCGATAAACACAATAACTAACAAATCCAAGTACTCTCGGAACGTTCGATGCATTAGGTCCATAAATACCGAAGGCGCATTACATAGGCCAAATGGCATTACCGTGAACTTATAATGACCGTAGCGTGTTCCAAACGCCGTCTTGGGAATGTCACCTTCCCGAATCCTTAGCTGATAATATCCCGATTTCAAATCCAACTTGGAATAGACCGTTGATCCCGCCAGCTGATCAAAGAGGTCATCAATCTGTGGGATCGGATATTTGTTTTTCTCCGTCAGCTTATTCAACTCGCGGTAGTCAATATACAACCGTAAGCTACCGTCTTTCTTTTTCACAAAGAGAACAGGCGCGCTCCAAGGTGACATACTTGGGCGTATATATCCCTGCTCCAACAACTCTTGCAATTGGACTTTCAACTCAGCCATCTCTTTTGGCGCGACGCGATATGGAGAGCGGGCCACAGGTTTCGCACCTGGCACCAACTCAATAGAGAAGTCAATCTCCCGCTGGGGTGGTAACCCAGGAAGATCTTTAGGAAACACGTCGGCAAACTCTAACACAACTGGCACTTCACCGACACTGGCCTTTGGCTCAACAGCCTGAATTAGCGTGAAGAATAACTCCGCGCCCTTCCGAACAGCATTGACGACTTGGAGTGCAGACAACAGAGTCCCGCCAACTCCTCGCATACCAGCGAACTTCGTCACAAGCCCGGTATTCTGGGCCAGTGTAATCTCCTTGGAGTTGCAATCAATAAAGGCACGCTGCTCCGAGAGCCATTCCATACCAAAGATCACATCAAACTCCGATAACGGTAGCACAGCTGCACTCAAACCGAAATCCCGACTTCCTATTTGCACATCCACATCGCAAGCCCTATCCGCAAGCATCACACAGCCATTCGGCAATAGCACCCTTGTACTATCCACCGTCACATGACTTGGTACCCCAATTCGAGATACGAAATCCTCAGACAGAAAAGAATGTGAAGCACCCGTATCAAACAGGGCTCTCGCCAAGTTATTCCGAATCAGGACAAAGCCTGCAGCACACACACATGCACAAGCTATACATAACCAAAACCAATAGCACAGCAAGTAAACTAAATCAACTCGTACCTGTGACGACGTCACTTTGCTTAATCGCTTCCTGTTGGCCAAGTTGATAGATTCGGGGCTGCGCCTGAGACGCAGAGGAATCAACCACCGCTTTGCCTTTCTCAGCATACGACGCCCCCGTCTTCTTTTCCCCTTTGGGCTGCACAACCCGACAGTGACGAGCAATATGCCCCACCCAGCCACAGTTATAACATGTACGAGCATCCGGCCTTGATGTCGCTCCCGACACAATGGTCGTAGTCACTTGCCCAGATGGCTTGGACCTCTTGCCCCCTTTCTTCTGGTAAAACGATTTGCTCGGGCGAGGTGCTTGAAACTCTGGCTTTGACACAACCAAGCCCTTATTCCCTTGCACTCGCCTCATGTCCTTCTCCAACGCGCACGCAGTATCAACCAACGCCTGAAACCCTTGGCTCACAGAACTCGAAAGCAGGAATCGCAACTCATCCCGCAATCCTTCATAGAACCGATTCGTTTTCCTTTGGTCATCCGCGAAGATTGTTCCCGCATATCGTCCCAACCTGGTAAACTCATGCAAGTAGATATCCACGCTATCTTCCCCTTGCTTTAACCATTGGAACTCATTTTCCATCGCAATGCGTTGCGCCGCTGGGACATGTTTCGCCAGAAATATTCGAGAGAACTCCTCAATCGACACTTGCGTTAATTGCCTGCCCGCCAAATGGTGTACCTCAACCTCGTCCCACCACAACCGCGCCTCTCCTTCAAGCATGAAGGTGGCTAAGGTGACCTTTAGAGTTTCCTCCACCCTGATCGCTGTCATTATCCTCTTGACACGCGATAACCAATCTTCCGCCTGCGTTGGGGATCCCATTCCCGCAAACGTAGGAGGACTGAAGCTCATGAATTGCTTCAACTGTCGGTCAGCTACTCGTGGATCTACAGCCTCAACCGGCTCGGGTCTTACATCAACACGAACTGGCACTACTGCCGGCTGCGCTTGCCCGGTCGGCTGAATCATGGCAAATAGCGCCTCAGCAACTAAGCGAACAGTTTCCGCAGATGGAGGAGGTGTTGGCACCTCAGCTGGTGCCGCACTCTCATCAGAGCGCTGGGGCTCAGACTGCCCAGCACCACTACGTGTCACCTATAGGTGGACAAGACACACATTAGCGAACATATGCAAGCAAAACAACACAAAAAGGAACGCGCAGATTCCTCAAACAAGATTTTGTACATTCCTTAATGGACATTCCAGAGTTCATTAGCGTTACAGCAGGTCGCACAAACACGTGCTCGCCACCCCACAAAAGAATTCGACCACGAATTCGAAAGAGGAAGACCGACAAAAGCTGATACCAAAATGTAACGACCCCATCCGTTAAATGACGTATAGTAGAAGGTCCGGCCGGGGCCCCACACTATATGCCACAAACAGACGGTGAGGTCACAGGATAATACCAAACCATACGAATCCTAACTCAGAGCATTCTAGCGGAAGCTTTAAGTTACAACTTTGAACTCTCAACCGGAATGTCCAATATATATAAAACCACCTTTATATATAAAACCATGGAATGTACAACAAAGGTTTGGCCTTAAGGCCTTACAGTTCCTCTTTACATACAACATGTTTTACAAACCTCGGCGCGCAGGCCGGCCATACATGAGTAAAAGAGAACAACCAAAACATTCGTTTATCCGTCAAGGGCTAGCCGCAGCAGCAGCAGCAACAGCAGTAGGGCTTCAGCCCATCACTTACCACTTGGCTCTCCAGCACCTGCACGGGAACAATCCACCCAACTGGTGGCAAACAATGCAACGGTCAGCATTCAGCTGACCCAATTATAACAATCCTACCCCTTTCTCGGGGCATGAGCATTCTGTCCCTGCAAGCATGGCATCATCAAATAGCAATTATGTGCGCGCAGGCACATTCAAGCCATCACAACCATCGGCCACACGGCCCGACAGTCCGTGCACTCAGGGCATATTCTTGGTGTACCGGAATACCAGGGTCAACACCACCGTCTACACGGTATTTGAGCATTCTAGTCTTTCCGGCGCGCGGGCCTAAGACTCTCATTAGGCGCTCCAACAAAACCTATAACCAGGCTTCTAAGTCGGACGGACCTAACGCAGGTACGGATCAGCCACCCCCCGTTGCTCAAGTCGCCGTGCCACCTCGAATACGGAAGTATCCATGGCTATTTATAGGCGCGGGTCGGTTTCACCTTTCCTGTTCGGCAATCTGCCTTTTCATCGAGTTGCAGCCCAACGGCTCAACCACTCACAAAGTGGCAACACACGGCCACAAGAGTTGCATCCAACCCTCTTCATTTCCTGGACATCGTCCAGTACTTCCTGCCGCACCAAGCAACAGGTAGGCACAAGGCATCACAAGCCATAATCACGGAGCCTTCTCCGATATGCAAACAAGCATCACCAATCCAGAACATATCCAGATGGGCTTCACACAGCATGCCTAGAGCCGTACTCCAATTCCGGCCTCTAACAAGGGGGACTTCACATATCTACCCCAAGGGACACCACAACCCACCGCACACTCGCGGGGAAGGGTTTTCCCTATGCAATGCAGAAAAGAAGGACTTCACATGTCCAAGGAGGGAGATCGTTACCCTTGTCGATCTCTTCGGAGCCATCGAAAACTAGCCGGTGAGAAAGAACCGCAGCAGCCTTGCCTTCACAACGCCGGCTTCGGATCACGAATCGGACCACGGGAACTCCGCCGGTGGCTTGCTCTCCTCCTCCTTCTTCTTCCTCCTTTCTCTCTTCCTTAAGCACAAATGAAGAATGACTTCTTCCTTGACGAATTTAATCCAGCCAGGAATCACCTGAGCCCTTAGATCTAAAGAGAGAATCTGAACGGCCACGATCTGCCCAAAAAACCTAAATTTTGGCTGACACGGCCTGTGACACGCCTGTGTCACAGGCCGTGTACCCGTAAGCGGCACACGCAGTTTGAACCGACTGAACAACACGGGTATCGACACGCCCGTGTCCAACCTGACACGCCCGTGTCAAACCTGAGGCACGCCCGTGTCAAACCTGCTTCATCGATTGCACCCAGTACACGGGTCGGAACACGGCATCAGACACGCCCGTGTCCCACCTGACACGCCCGTGTTCACGGCCGTGTTCAAGGCCGTGTACTATTCTGACTCAAACAGGCCAATTTCGAAATTTAATTCGAACACGCCCTGGGACACGCCCGTGTCGGAGGCCGTGTCCCAGGCTCGATGATCGTCGACTCCCAATCGTCGACTAACCTGAACACGCCCTGGCACACGCCCGTGTCCCAGGCCGTGTACCCCCGACACGCCCTGGGACACGCCCGTGTCCCAGGCCGTGTAAAATTTCCTGTACCTCAAAATTCATTTTGAGTCCTTTGGGGTCTTTTTGGGGTGTTACACTTTGCCTGAATACTTCTTGGCTGAAGCAGTCAATACAGCTTATCACGTGCAAAACAGATCTTTAATTAACAAGAACCATCGTATGACACCTTATGAACTTTTGAAGGGAAGAAAACTAAATGTGTCCTACTTTAGGATCTTTGAAAGCAAATGCTTTGTACTAAATAATTGGAAACATTATCGAACTAAGTTTAGTGAAAATTATTTTAAAGGTACTTTTATAGGATATAGGAAGGCATAGTGGATTTAATAAGAAAACCCTAGCTGTAGAAGAATCTATAAATGTTGTATTTGATGAGACGAATATTCTTCACAATAGCTCATCTAGTGTTTTTATTGAAGATGTAGGTGCTAAACTTAAAGAGCTAATCTTAGACAAGGCTGCAGAAGTTAAAGCTCGAAGTTCAATCAAGATCATTTCTCAAGAGTTGATTGAAGAGAAAGAAGAACATAAAGATGAAGGACATACACGTGAAGTAACATAACCTCCTAGAGGCATAAAGAATGCTAGGAATCAGTGATCAGACATTCAAGATATCACACCTTTGAATAGATCATTGGAGATCCAAGTTGTTGGGCCTATTGATCATAATGTCCTAGATTTGAAGAAGGCGCACAAGTCAATGGTATACACATGAATGTATTTAATATATGCTCAAGTTCATTGTATGTAGGTTGTACTCTATTACATTGATTAGATATGTAGTCTGAGTCACAATGACAGATGGACTCAAGACGGTATGTTGACAAAGTAAAATTCTAGCTAAGTCTAGAAGCATTGAGTGAAGGAAGTTTACTCAAATTAAAGAGGCTAAAAGCATTGATTGAACCTCAAGAAGTCAAATACATAGTGTTGCTGACAAGAAATCTGTCTAAGGACAGAAGCATTGTGTGAAGGCAGTTCACTCAACGCCTGCTTATTTGGAAGTCAATTCAAGTATAGAAGCATTGAGTGAAGGTTGGCAACTCAACACCTCATCAAGAAGATAATCAAAAGCCAGAAGCATTGAGTGAAGAAGCTGCACTAAATGCTTTCATGCAGAGTAATTTCAACCAAGTACATAAGCATTGAGTGATGAAGGATCACTCGACGCCTTAAAAGTTAGACTGTAAATGTTATAAGCATTAAGTGATGAAGGTTCACTCGACGCCTCAAGTTGAAGAATTCTGCTAAGTGTTTTTGCGTTGAGTGACAAGGCTTCACTCATCGCCTATGCAGATTGTCTGGAATTGACTAAGTCTAGAAGCGCTGAGTCATGCTGACGTCGGCAAGAATTCAAATGTCGCGGGTTTTACACGCTAGATGACAAAAGGCACCGCTTGCCTTCAGTACAACAATTAATGCAAAATAAAGTGTTGCAGTTACCAACTCCGGTGGTCCATACTACACAAAGAGCCGATGGACAGCGGGATACAAAAGAAGAGTCTTAAGAAAGAAGAGAAAGAGATTTTCAGGTAGAGTTTTTTTGGTCATCTTCATCCTCTCGACGTAGTTGAATTTTTCCAAGAACTTGCTCTACTATTGTCTGTGAATCACAAATAGTATTTGAAAGTCTCTAGTGTCAACTAAGTCCACCTATGGGGGGGGGAGGGAATAGGTGTCGTGCAGTCTTTTGTGGAATTTAAATTACCTGCACAAATAAACAAACACAGCACAGAAAAGCACAAATGCAATTATAGTGCTTACCCGATTTGGGTACGTCCACTCTCCCCCTTCAACCTATCTACCACCAAGAGACGACTCGATCACTTCACCAACCGGATCGAAATCCAATCCTCACACTACGGAAGGAACCCTTCCAACCAAAGGAGTCACAACTCCACCACCACGGGTTGCACCCAACCCTTCAACTAGGAATCAAAATTCCTTTACAATATGCTAAACTTGAATGTGAACAAAAAACAAACAAACTTTTGGAGATCCCGATGCCCTTCTTCATTCGTTGAAGCTTTCTTGAAAGAGACGAAGAATCCACGACCGGTGTTCTCTCTTAGAGAGGATCTTGACAAGATCGATGGCGGCAAGTAAATGCGGCGGCGATGCTTTGTAGATCCAAACTTCATGACGAAGCAAGCAAGGTCTACCAACGATCTCAATCGGATCAGTCGTCTCAATCGATTTGGAATGAAGAACTATCCTCGTTCAACAAATCGAGAGACAAGAGATCTAGAGAGAGAAGCATGAGACGCTAGGCCTGCCTCAATACTGTCGTCAGAAGATCAAAGAATCTCTGAGATCAGAGGCGGCGACTAACTTGCGAGCGGCGACGGCGATCGGTGAAGTTCCGCGATCGGCTAGGGCACGCTCGGCCTCAGTTTTGTTTTCTGTTGTTCGATCTATCGGTATGTTCAAATACGCGAGTATATATACTGGAAGCTAAACCTAACTGACCGTTGTGGGTCCCACAAGGAGAAGCCCTAGTCCCGGTCAAAACGGCGCACATCGAACTTGGTTCGATCCAGCGAACGGGAATTTTTCCTAAGGCAAAATCGGCTAGAATCGCTAGTGATTCCCGTCGAAATTGGCGGGAATCACTCACGATTCCCGTCGAATTTTCTTTGGCAGAATTCCAGTTGGAAATCTGGTCATTTGGAGGGAATCGGCGGGAATACAAGGTGATTCTCGTCGAATCGGCGAGAATCACTTGGTGATTCCCGTCGATTCTGCCTTAGCCGAATTTTTGAAGGAGGACAGTCAGCCGGATGAATTCGGCAGGAAACACTGACTGATTCTTGATGATTCGGCGAGAATCACTAATGATTCCCGTCGAATCAGCGAGAATCACTTAGTGATTCCCGTCGATTTTGACTTAGACGATTATTTTCTTCCTTCCTATGAACTTGGTCTTTGACCCATCTTTGCTCCTTCTTCTGCTCTTGATCTGCCTCGACCCTATACTTGAAAATAAGTACACTCCAATAGAGAGAGAACATGTGAGTCAACACACTGATCTGCTCAATGAGGGATTACGCTACGCAGACCCATATATATTGACCCACTGCACCCTGACATTGGTCTGTACTTAGCATGGAATAACTACAAGCACAACTTTACAAAAGATCGTCAAATACATTGTGAATCCATCTTAGCTTGACTGAAGTATTCTTCAAATCTAGGTAATTGTGGATACAATACCCAACAATCTCCCCCTAATTGAAAAATCCAAAAAACTTCTAGCTAAAATGAATTACACCAACCAGAAGGATATACATAAACAATATGCGAGACAAGAGATCAGAATAATAAACGCATTGATGTCTACTAATCGTGAAGAAAATAAAAGCAACCGAACTAGCAATCCATCTAGGCAAGTATACCTATCGAATTGTAGTTAGGGGACACAAGTGTCGTATTGAAATCCGGGGACTGCTGAGTACACTTACTCACATGAAGACTATTATTTTATCGAATGAAAAACTTGAGGATTAAAAAGTAAATTGCAATTACGAAAGGAAATACAGTTAAAGCTGGAAAGAGAACTACTGCAGTAAGTTAAAGAGCTATTAGAAGCGATTGCGATAAAGGGTTGAAACAATGGGATGGAAATGCACTCGATCAAGAATCACCTCGGCTAGAGTTAATAAAGAAATGCTATAAAAAACTAAACTTAATAGGGAAAAGTTTCTTGACCGCGAAGGTTCCTAAAGCTTTAGCACGCTTCTCTCGAAGTCGTGCCCAACTGAGTTTAGGAAGGTCCGACCGACTTTCGTCTAAATCGGAGGCCTAAAGCTCGCTTTACGCGGTGAACCCCTCTATTTGATTTTACTCCAATCCGGGAGATTTGGACGACTGCCTTTCTCGAGGGGTGCATACAAATCCCTTTCCTCTTGAGTGCTCACTTCAAACTATCGGCCTCTCGGCTAGCCAAGCATGAATGCTAAGGCGGAGAGTATATATCGATGATATATCTCAAACCCAAAATAAATCAAGAGTAATTCAAGGCTAAACCCTAAAAAGAAAATGTAAAATTAAAGCATCATAACTTAATCTCTCAAACCTCGAATCATCAAGATTGGGTACAAGGAGGATTTAGTTACTCATGGTATAGAAAATGAAAATCATATTAATAATATGGAAACTAACACCGAGCAGAAGGGAAAGAGAATAGCGAACTATTTTATTTCTTAATGTAGAGGAATCACAAGTAGGGCACAGAGATACTATAAGAACACCTTCTACGATGCTTACAAATACTGTAAAAAGGGAGTACATAACTGCTAAAAGGGCTTGCATAAAAAAAACGTAATTACTTGAAATGAGAAAGGGGAAGAGAAAAGCTTATGACATGAAAAAATAAATTGACAGCACTACTCCTCCTAAATCTGGATGCTGGGCTCAAGGAGAGGGGTTTCTATTTATAGAATTTATTTCGACCGAGTCACGCCCTCCGTACACGCCCGTGTTGAATGTGACACGCCCGTGACGGGGTCGTATCGGATGGAAATCTTTGTCTTCTGTCTTCGGACCATTTTCTTCATTCCACTGGGTTACACGCCCTAGGTACACGCCCTAGGAGGGCGTGACCATGGGGCGTGTAACAACAAAACTTTGTAAAAACCTGCAAAAAGAAGGAAAAATGTTAGTGACAATAATATATACAAAAAGGGATCAAAATATAAGCATGCAAGACATGATTTGTAAATTGAAAGCTAGAAAATACCATAATAGTTTAGGCTACAAAACGAACTATCAAATTCCCCCAAGCTTAAGCTTTGCTTGTCCCCAAGCAAAGATATAAAAACTAGCTAAAATAATAGGTGACTAATCAGGAGAATTCTAATTATGTCAACACAAGTATCATGCGAAATTCCAAGTAGGGAGAACGTGAAACGTAAACCTAAAACAATTACTTAAACATGGTTTACAATTTATAAGCTTTACTAATGAAAATGAATCATCCAAAATTTCAACAAAAATCCTTTAAGCAAATCAACCAGATAAAAAAAACGCATTGAGTTGTTACTAGATCCAAGAGGCAAATTATAACCATATCAATCAAATAGCAAAAATCTAAATTTAAATCCAAAACTTTTCTAGTCTACTTTTCCTCTTTACTTAGCTAATAAAAATAAAAAGCATGAATCAAAAGGACTTAATAGGACTGAAATGTTTGGTTTAGGATTATGATTAGGAGTGGAATTCAAAGATAAACAAGGAGGCTTAAAATCACACTAAACTAAAACAACGAGTTTCAAAAATTTTATAATGAACAAAATAATAATTTTTTTTTCTTTTCCATTTTTTTTTCAAAAACAAAGGCCATAATATTTTTATTTTCTTTTTGGAATTGGCCAAAAATCAAACACTTCTTTTGAGCATACTTTTTTTTTTCAAAATTTTCTTCATGAATATCACAAAACAACCTATCATGATTATAAAATTTTTATTGAAACTCAAAAAAAAGTGTAGTGCGATTAGATAGGTTGGGAAAGTTGGCTTTGGTAAAAATGAAATGGTAAGTGGAGCTATCAATTGAAAGTAGAAAAAGGCTCAAAAGTGGCTTACTAAAAGTAAAAGAATTTTAGGTTGGCAAGAAGGCTCAAACGAAAACAAAAACGGCCTAAATCATTTTCATGCTTTTTAAATTCATTTAAAGCATAGATTTGAAAATTTACAAAAAGCAAGTCTTAGATAATAAAGAAAGATTTATGAAATTATCTTGAAAATAGAAATAAAAGGCGACTTGGATCGTTCACATCTACTACTCTAATCAGAGATTGATTTTACAAAAATTATGAAAAGGAAAATAGTGGATGACGAATTTTCGAGAAAGTAAAGTAAATAAAGGATGAAAACCATAAAAATATAAATTTTTAGAAAAAAAACGTTTCAATATTAATATGCTACCGTGAATTAGAAACACAACATGGCCAACATTTTACTTGTGAAACATAATTAAAAAAAACGATTTAGAAATATTATAATCAGCTAAGTTGTTTATAACGGATTTTGGGAAAAACAAAGCAAAAAGCGAGGGGAACTCTTGCTTAAACTATTAAAGTAAAAAACAAATATATACACGAATAGCAAAATGAAGTAGGAAATCCTCCCCCAAGCTTAAAATGGACATTGTCCTCAATGGAGAAAGGAGGTTAGAGAGAGAGAAAATGAAACAGGAATGAAAGTACAGAATTGAAAACAGGTACTTCCCCGGTTTTATGCTTCGCGAATGTTGATTGATGCTTCTCCCACATGCTTGCGCTTTGGCACTTCTAGCAAAATCTTCTTCGGACTTTAAGATAGATTCAACAGCGTTGGAGCGGGTGATTGCAGGAGCTTTGGCTTGTTATAGTCGTCCGGGGAAACCCAAAAAAAAAGTGTAAAATAAAGAAAATAAAAAAAATCACTTGGGTTGCCTCCCAAGAGCGCCCTTTGTTTAAAACGTCGTTTGAGCTCGACGCATCAAAAGAATATTGCTGTCCCAATATATTTTGTCCAAAATAATAATGTTCAAAGTTCTAATTATAAAACAGAGTTTTAAAATGTTTGAGAATCTAATCATGGAGGATAGAGTTAACACAGTTAGGACTGACATCACCACAGAAATATAGTTTAAGACGCTGACCATTTACTTTGAAATTACCCTTATCAGGGTGTGAAATCAAAACAGTTCCATATGGAAATACTTTCGAAATAGTAAAGGGCCCAGACCATCGTGATTTTAACTTACTCGAAAATTAACGTAAACGAGAGTTGTACAAAAGAACTTGGTCACCCGGCTTAAAGGTTTTTGGGTGCCTTAAGTGTTTATCATGAAAATGCTTTGTCCGCTCTTTATAAAATTTGTTATTTTCATAGGCATAAGAGCGCCACTCGTCGAGTTCATTAAGTTGAAATTTTTGAAAGTCACCGACAGAGTGGGGATTGAGGTTTAAAGATTTTAAGGCCCAAAAAGCGCGGTGTTCTAATTCTACGGGTAGATGACATGATTTTTCATAGACCAATCGATACGGCGTACATCCGAGGGCAGTTTTGTATACTATTTGGTAGGCCCATAGAGCATCGTCTAGTTTGGTTGACCAGTCTTTCCTAGAAGTCGAAACAGTTTTTTCTAAAATTCTTTTAATTTCTCTATTTACTACTTCGACTTGTCCGTTGGTTTGGGGGTGGTAGGCAGTAGAAATCTTATGTGTAACGCCGTATTTAGTAAGGATTTTAAAAAACTGCGCGTTACAAAAATGGGAACCCCTATCACTAACGATAGCTCGCGGCGCACCGAATCGAGAAAATAATTTTTTAAAAAACATAACTACAACTCGGGAGTCATTCGTAGGAAGAGCTTGGGCTTCTACCCATCGTAAAACATAATCAACGGCAACTAAAATATATTTATTTACGAAGCTAGAAGGAAGTGGGCCAACAAAATCGATCCCCCAGAGGTCAAAAACTTCGCAATCAAGGAAATAATTTTGCGGCATTTCATTTTTATTGGAAATGTTGCCCGACCGTTGGCAACTATCACACCTACTCACAAAGACTTGCGCGTCCTTAAATAGGCTAGGCCAGTAAAAACACGCGCTAAGCACTTTGTGAGCGGTGCGAGCAACTTGAGAGTGCCCACCTGTCGGTCCTTCATGTAAATGTTTTAATATATCAATTCCTTCTTCACAAGAAACACATCTCCTTATCATTTGATCCGCACAGACTCTAAAGAGATGTGGGTCTTCCCAAAAATAGTTCTTTAACTCAGAAAAGAATTTCTTCTTTTGCTGAGAGGAGAAATCTTTTGGGAGCACCCGAGCCACTAAATAGTTGGCGATGTGTGCGAACCAAGGAGAAGTAGATGCGTTAATTGAAAGCAGTTTCTTATCAGGAAAATAATCATTAAAAGATTTTTCATTTAATTTTTCTATAAAGGGATTGTCTAATCTGGACAGATGGTCGGCGGCCAAGTTCTCGGCTCCTCGCTTATCACGAATCTCTAAGTCAAACTCATGGAGGAGCAAGACCCAGCGAATCAAGCGTGGCTTGGCATCTATTTTGGCAAGAAGATATTTGAGGGCCGAGTGGTCCGTAAAAACGATGATTTTTGAAAGTGTAATGTAGGGACAAAATTTATCAAAAGCAAAAACTACAGCTAGGAGCTCTTTCTCGGTCGTGGTGTAATTTTCCTGTGCAGATGTGAGCGTTTTACTAGCGTAATAGATGGGGTGGAAGTTTTTAGATATGCGTTGACCTAATACGGCTCCCACCGCGAAACTACTTGCATCACACACTATCTCAAATGGAAGGTCCCACACCGGAGCTATCATAATTGGTGCGTTAATTAATTTTTCTTTTATTAAATTGAAAGCAGCAAGGCAAAGGTCATCAAAAATAAATGGGGCGTCTTTTTCTAATAGATGGGTAAGGGGCTTGGTGATCTTTGAGAAGACCTTTATGAAGCGGCGATAAAATCCTGCGTGGCCTAGGAAACTTCTAATAGCTTTTACATTTGTAGGCGGCGGCAGCTTCTCGATAACTTCTATCTTAGCAATGTCTACTTCAATACCTCTCGCAAAAATGTTATGACCCAAAACTAACCCTTCCCTCACCATAAAATGGCATTTTTCCCAATTGAGGGTGAGGTTAGTTTCTTCGCATCGTTCTAAGACTTTTTCTAGATTTTTTAAACAACTATCAAATGCATCAACGAACACGGAAAAGTCATCCATGAATACCTCCATAATGCTTTCTACGTACTTGTCAAATATAGCGAGCATACATCGTTAGAATGTAGCTGGCCCATTGCACAATCCAAACGGCATTCTTCGGTATGCGAAGGTGCCAAAGGGCCAAGTAAACGTTGTTTTTTCCTGGTTCTCGGGAGAAATGGGGATTTGAAAATACCCTGAGAGGCCATCGAGAAAACAATAAAAGCTATGGCCGGATAATCGTTCTAAAATCTGATCGATGAACGGCAAGGGAAAGTGATCCTTGCGGGTGGCATCATTCAATTTCCTATAATCTATACACATACGCCAACCCGTCACCGTCCGTGTCGGGATTAATTCGTTATTTTCATTATTAACTACCGTTATCCCTCCCTTTTTAGGTACTACCTGAACGGGGCTAACCCACTTACTGTCTGAAATAGGGTAGATAATTCCTGCGTCTAATAACTTCATAACCTCGCCCTTAACTACTTCTTTCATATTCGGGTTTATACGGCGCTGAGGTTGAATAGAGTTACGTGAATTATCTTCCATTAGAATTTTATGGGTACAGAAGGATGGGCTTATGCCCTTGATATCAGAAATTTGCCAAGCAATAGCTTGGCAATGCTTACGTAGAACTAGAAGAAGTTTCTCGTTTTGCGTATCCGTGAGGTAGGCTGAAACGATAACGGGTAACTTGGAATATTTTTCTAAGAAAGCATATTTAAGGTGTTCAGGAAGTTCTCTAAGTTCCAGGGTAGGGGGTTCTTTATAAGAGGATTTAGAAATTCTTTCTTTTTCAAAAATAATATCTTCATAAATTTTTTTATAAGGAACATAATAAGGGGTGGGGCTAGCAGCTAAGACAGCTTCTTGTAGCAATTCAGTTGGAAGAAAAGAGGAAGAACAAAAATCTGAAAATTCTTTTTCAAATTCAAAAAGGCAATCAGAAGATTCATCGCTTCCTTGCAGCGATTCAGCGGGAAGAGAAGGGTAGGAAAAAAAATCAGAAAACTCTTTTTCGAAGTTGGAGAGGCAATAGGAGGATTCATCACTTACGGTGTCTACGAAAAAACATGAGTCATCATGTGCTAACGTGTTCTTCATCGAAGGTGTGATAGAAAAAGTGACTTCGTCGTCGCCTACTCGAAGGAAGAGCTTACCATTGCTCACATCAATGATGGCTTTGGATGTGGCAAGGAAGGGTCGGCCAAGGATCAGGGGAACCTCGACGTCTTCTTCGATGTCCAAAATGACAAAATCCACCGAGAAGATGAACTTGTCGACTTTAACCAAAACGTCCTCCACAATTCCTAACGGGTACTTGACAGATCGGTCAGCTAGCTGGATACTCATCCGCGTGGGATTTAGGCCACCGATTCCTAGCTTTTTAAACAACGAGAGGGGCATCAGATTTATGCTCGCACCTAAGTCGGCTAATGCATGCTTGACAAAAAGGTCATCAAAGACACACGGAATAGAAAAACTACCCGGATCACTGATCTTTTTCGGCAAACCGTTTGACAAAACAGCAGAGCACTCGGCGTTTAGTGTGACATGTGAAAGGTTCTCTAACTTCTTCTTGTTGGTGAGGAGATCCTTCAGATACTTGGCATATTTCAGCATCTGGGAAATAGCTTCGTGAAAAGGCAGATTTATGTGGATCTGTTTGAACATCTCCAGGAAGCGGGAATACTGATCATCCTGTCGTTGTTTATTAAGTTCAGAAGGGTATGGCGGGGTTGGATTATTTTTAAAGATGGATGGTGGAGTGAGATCTTTTTCTAAAGCTGGGGTGATAATTTCTTCAACAGAGGGTGGTTTTTTTGAAATGGGAGTTTAGCTTGCCTCGGGCTCTGTGCAAACCATGCCAGAACTTTGCTTCCCACTCCGAAGAGTCATAGCTTTCGCTTGCTCTCTTGGGTTGGGCTCGGTATTGGCAGGAAGAGACCCGGCGGGTCGCTCAGAGATAATTTTTGCGAGTTGTACTACTTGATTTTCTAAACTTTTAACAGTCCCGGCAAGGGTTCTTACTGTGGCGTCATTTATATTCATGTATTTAGCAAACATTTCCTCCAAACTTGGATGTTTTGGAAAATTTTGGGTAGGTGGTGGTGGAGGTGTAGAAAAATCAGTTTGTGGTGGCGGACGTATTGCGTTGGAGGGATTACTCCATGAAAAGTTTGGGTGATTACGTAAACCAGGATTATAGCTATTCGGAAAAGAAAAACCAGGAGCAGGATAAGTAGGAGCAGAAAAATTATGTAGAGTGTTTCTAGACATGTTGTTAACATAGTCCAATTGTTCGGGGGGAGGGGGAGTTGCAGATTCCCATACCTGAGGGGCGGAGGCAGCAGTCATCTCCGTTATCTTTTTGTTTAATATTTCAACTTATAGGGCGAGCTGGGACACATTGTCAACTTCAAAGATACCTGCAGGTTTGTTCGGGCGGGACCTAGGCACATTCCACTGATAAGTGTTCATGGCCATGTCCTCAAAAAGATCAAGAGCTGCTTCCGGGGTCTTATGGTTTAAAGTACCGCCAGAAGCTGCGTCTATCATTTGCTTTGTATTTTGATTTAGCCCATTGTAGAACGTCTGCACTTGTAACCATACAGGCAGCGCGTGATGTGGGCATCGTCTTAATAATTCTTTGAATCTTTCCCAAGTCTCGTATAAGGTTTCAGAGTCGATTTGTCCAAAAGCGGAAATGTCGTTCCTAAGTTTTGCAGTTTTAGCCGGCGGAAAATACTTTGCCAAAAATTTTTTGGTTAATTCATTACAGGTTGTGATGCTATTTTTAGGTAGTGTGTTCAGCCACTGCTTAGCCTTAGTTCTAAGAGAAAAAGGAAATAGTCTTAGCCTAATAGCATCATTTGAGACACCATTAATTTTGAATGTGTCACAGATCTCAAGAAAGCTAGCTATATGTGCGTTCGGATCTTCGTCCTGAAGCCCGTCATACTGCACATACTGCTGCACCATTTGAATTATGCTAGGCTTTAGTTCGAAGTTATTGTTAGCAATAGTGGGGCGAACTATGCTAGATTCTGTACCCTCTAGGTTTGGTCTTGCATAATGGGACATTGTCCTTTGCACGACTTCCTCTTGGTTGGGTATTTCCATTCTTAAGGTAGAATATGAATCGGAATGTTCAACCGGTATGTGGAGAGTAGGGCCTTGAAATCGCAATCTTCTCTGAAGAGTACGCTCAATTTCGTGGTCCAAGTCCAAAATAACCGACGGACTTCCCCGGGTCATGCACTAGAAGAAGAAAGAGAGAAGTATTGTTTGTTTTTTTTTCTTTTCTTTTATTTTTATTAAAATATTATTTTTTTATAGATGTTTTAGCTCCCAAACTTCTCAAGGACTACCCGATGAAGGGTTCGCAAGGTACTAAACAAGATAGCGGCACTTAAAGCCACTTTGCCCTTTTTGAGAGAATTTGTTGGTGTAGGAAACTTGTGATGTAGGTTTCTATTAAGAACGGTAATAAATATATATAGATATATATATTTTTTGAATTTTTTAATTTATAAGAATGAGGATAAAAGTAATAGGTTCGTGTTTTCATTATATCAACAAAAGTTGCGTCCCCGGCAACGGCGCCAAAAACTTGATGTCTACTAATCGTGAAGAAAATAAAAGCAACCGAACTAGCAATCCATCTATGCAAGTATACCTATCGAATTGTAGCTAGGGGACACAAGTGTCGTATTGAAATCCGGGGACTGCTTAGTACACTTACTCACATGAAGACTATTATTTTATCGAATGAAAAACTTGAGGATTAAAAAGTAAATTGCAATTACGAAAGGAAATACAGTTAAAGCTTGAAAGAGAACTACTGTAGTAAGTTAAAGAGCTATTAGAAGCGAGTACGATAAAGGGTTGAAACAATGGGATGGAAATGCACTCGATCAAGAATCACCTCGACTAGAGTTAATAAAGAAATGCGATAAAAAACTAAACTTAATAGGGAAAAGTTTCTTGACCGCGGAGGTTCCTAAAGCTTAAGCACGCTTCTCTCGAAGTCGTGCCCAACTGAGTTTAGGAAGGTCCGACCGACTTTCGTCTAAATCGGAGGCCTAAAGCTCGCTTTACGCGGTGAACCCCTCTATTAGATTTTACTCCAATCCGGGAGATTTGGACGACTGCCTTTCTCGAGGGGTGCATACAAATCCCTTTCCTCTTGAGTGCTCACTTCAAACTATCGGCCTCTCGGCTAGCCAAGAATGAAAGCTAAGGCGGAGAGTATATATCGATGATATATCTCCAACCCAAAATAAAACAAGAGTAATTCAAGGCTAAACCCTAAAAAGAAAAGGTAAAATTAAAGCATCATAACTTAATCTCTCAAACCTCGGATCATCAAGATCGAGTACAAGGAGGATTTAGTTACTCATGGTATAGAAAATGAAAATCATATTAATAATATGGAAACTAAGACCGAGCAGAAGGGAAAGAGAATAACGAACTATTTTATTTCTTAATGTAGAGGAATCACAAGTAGGGCACACAGATACTATAAGAACACCTTCTACGATGCTTACAAATACTGTAAAAAGGAAGTACAAAACTGCTAAAAGGGCTTGCATAAAAAAAACGTAATTACTTGAAATGAGAAAGGGGAAGAGAAAAGCTTAAGACATGAAAAACTAAAGTGACAGCACTACTCCTCCTAAATCTGGATGCTGGGCTCAAGGAGAGGGGTTTCTATTTATAGAATTTTTTTCGGCCGAGTCACGCCCTCCGTACACGCCCGTGTTGAATGTGACACGCCCGTGACGGGGGCGTGTCAGATGGAAATCTTTGTCTTCTGTCTTCGGACCGTTTTCTTCATTCCACTGGGTAACACGCCCTAGGTACACGCCCTAGGAGGGCGTGACCATGGGGCGTATAACAACAAAACTTTGTAAAAAACCTGCAAAAAGAAGGAAAAATGTTAGTGACAATAATATATACAAAAAGGGATCAAAATATAAGCACACAAGACATGATTTGTAAATTGAAAGCTAGAAAATACCATAATAGTTTAGGCTACAAAACGAACTATCACGCATTCAAAAAAACAATTGAATCAACATGTGATCAAATATATATATATATATATATACAAAGGTTGTTCAATTAAATGCAAGAAAAGATATACACGCATATAGAGAATAAAAACAAATCTATATTCCAAGTCTATCTCTCCTTAGCCTGAGCATCTCTTAGTTGTTCAGCCATGTACTTCTTGCTTTGCCTCTCAAAGAATTCCTTCGGCTTCGGGTAATATCGGGGTGGAGGAGCTTTATGTTCCACTGTGTTAGTCCTAGAGAATATGTTTCTTTTAGCCTCATACTCTTTGTGCATCTTTCACTCATACAGACTATATACTTTATTTCTATGAAGATCTCCCCGCTGATGTAGCATGAATGTGTCCAGTATGATCCTCTTAGACGTGGGACTCCTTCGTTCATTCTTAACTTCACTTTCCTTCAATCTCGATTTCCTCTTAGTTGGAGTTTCTTTGGAAGTTCCTTCTTGAAGTTTTATTTTCCCTTTTGCAATGGCCTCTTGATCAAGCATAGCCATGTGAGCAGCTCTAGCAGTAGCCCTAACAGCCTTTCTGGCATCAGCTTCACTCAAGGTAACCTCCTCAGCACTTGCAACCTCATCAGAAGCAGCAGTAGCAACCTCATCAGTAGGAGCAACAGGAATTTGTATACCAGATGCTTACTGAACTAGCCAGTGACAGCTTTCAAAAACATACTCATTTGACTGCTTAAAGTTGTCGACTATGATTTGTTGTAATCCTGCCATCTTAGCTGTATATTCCTCCTCCCCCTTTTTGGCTTCTTGAGCAATTAAGTTTCCATAAGAATACAGTGACTCATATATATGCTTGGCATTCCGAGCAAAATCGTCCAGCAGGGATTTCTCATTTGCGTTGAGTGTGACCATGTTGGCATCAAATAATTTGATGTTGTTGGCCACAATATGTGCATTTTGATTCACCACTTCCAGATCAGCTGTGTTTTTCTGTAGCCCTTGCATCAGAAGATTGACGGCAGTGCCGACCTCTTCATACTTAGCTTCAAACTTTTGTTCCATCATATCCATCTTATGATTTATCTCCACAGCATTTTTAAGCATCAGATCCTAAGATTGCTTAATTCGTTTCAGCACCTTGTATTGAGATAGTTCAAAAGAGGCCTTCAGTTCATCCACTATACCTTGAATGATATTTACTGTGTGATTTGCCAGGCTAGGTCCTAGCGGATGAACCTGATGCATGTCCTGGTCGTGCTCAGGGGGGATAGGACTCTGGGAGTCAGGATTCTCTTCTGCAAGTACACTGGTGGAGCTAGATAGATTCACAGTATCTCGAGGGGGATTGGGGCAGCCTTTGTCGTTTTTTCATATATGCCCATCATACCCTACCGGGAGGTCTCCCCATCAATTGTTTCTCAAGATACATCAGGAACTGCTACCTAAACCTGTTCCATAGAGGGGAGGACAACATCAATTTCCCTCATGTCCATCTCATTTCCAGCTTGCTCATTGTTCAAATCATAAGAGGCCGCATTCTCCACATCATCCTCATCAGCAGTATCATCCTCCATGTCATCCTCCACTTCCTCCTCGTCAACCTGATCGGTAGCGAGGGTATCCACTGCATCCTTTGCGATTAGGGTAATATTAGTAACGGCGTCTGCTTGATCAGAAACTGAGACATCCATCCTGAGGGAATCAGAAAGAATGGGTAAATACTCCCCCTCAGTTCCTGCATGCTGCAGATCAGGAACTTCACTGGGCTCATCCAAAGGATTTCTGAACTACCGAGCTCTGTCTTCTTCATCACTATGTGTTTCGGCTGCACCTCCTTGGCCAATTCTCCTCTCCCACCTATTAAAAACGCTGAAATCCATCTTCTTCAGCTAGTGAAGAGGAACTCCCTTAGTAATGTCAAATTTGTCTCCGTCCATTTGATTCAGGTATAAACTGATTGTAACATCCCATTTCCGGCTAGACCCCTAGGAGTCGGTTGGTCGTGACAGAACCCTATGAAGCCCAAAAATTGAAATAAATCGATCAAGGTTTCGGGTCACGGGTTGGTCACGCCCGTGACCGACCCGTCACGCCCGTGACTTTGGGCGTGACTACTTCGACGATCGTCGATCTCCGCGAGACGATCGTCGAAATTGCTGCCCGGGCATGTCACGCCCGTGACCAAGGTGTCACGCCCGTGACCTTGGGCATGACTATTTCGACGATTGTCGATCTCCGCGAGACGATCGTTGAACTTGCAGCCCGGGCATGTCACGCCCGTGATCAAGGTGTCATGCCCGTGACCTAGGGCGTGACCCCTTCGACGATCGTCAATCTCCGTAAGGAGATCGTCGAAATTGAAACTCGGGCCTGTCACTCCCGTGACCTAGGGTGTGACCACCCTTCGACGACCGTCGATCTCAGTTCGACGATCGTCGACCCAGAATTAACTACCCGGGCCTGTCACGCCCGTGACCCAGGTGTCACGCCCGTGACCACCCTTCGACGATCGTCGATCTCAGTTCGACGATCGTCGAACCCAGAATTGGCTATCCGGGCTTGCCACGCCCGTGACCTATGTGTCATGCCCGTGATATTGGCCGAAATGACGGTTCAGGCCCGAAATTATTCTAAAACGCGTGGTAATAAATGCTGGTGTGGGAAGTTACACCAGGAGTAATTACAGGCCATTTTTCCTTCTGTAATTATATAATAAATGAGGAAGATGTGGTCCGATAGGAAACCGCCAACTGGACACACATGTTCATCTTCCACCGTTTCTTATCCCTTCACTGTAACCGAAATATTATTAGGAGGAGCCTTCATGACCATTAAGGCTTTACCGTTTCACCTCCCCACATGCTGACTTATAAAACCCACTTGGAGAAAGAGGAGAAGGTTACACGCTCAATCAAATGATCAGATCCTTGTTCTTGCTGTAGGAGAAGTTCAGCAATGCCACCACCGCGTCATGGCACCCCGTCGTTCTTCTCGCCTCCAAACCACGAATAAGGTCCTCCTCTGCTTCTTTTCTTTCGTGGGTAGATCTTAGGATTCTTAGAAAGGAAGTTCGCGCTCAACGGAGCCGGACCCATCTCTTGTTTTCATGGGAAAACCATGAAAAAGGTATTTTTTGAGTTTGCCGGAAACCGCCACCTTCGGCGGCCAAACCATCGCCGACCGCTAGCCATCGCCTCAACGGAGGTGGTGGTGGTGGTGGCTGGCCAGGGAAGTGACCTGGCGGCCGACGACGGATCACGGAATGCTTATAGGAAAAATGGTTTTCTGTGTCTGGTTTTCGGTTTCTGTAGAAAATGAACAGTAAAAACTGTTTTATAATATATAAATTATGTAACTAATTTATAAGGAAAATATATCTAGATGGGCACATTTTGATGCTGCAAAACGAGGCACTTAGAGGCCGTTTTAGGAAAAGTGACCAGTCACAAAAGTCGTAGCCCTTCGAGTCTAGATTAGTTTAAAATTGGTTTCAACTCGTTTGGGTAAGCGGTTCGGCCGCAACACCCGTTTTAGTGAGGGCTGTACCTAGAGTTGGGAAGAAATTAAAATGGATGCCCACTCTTCGTCCCTTGTCCAAATGACCTGAAATTTGGGCAGGGGGTTAACCTTAGCTAAACCTAACGGCAAACCAAAAATGAGAATTTTTGGAGAACTTTTGCTTAAAGTTTTTTGTAAAATTTTAATAAACATTATAAAATTAATTAGGAGATGAAATTAAGTCTAAACTCCCCCAAATTTTGGGTGGTGGTCCCTGGCATCAATGTTAAGATATGTAAAAAATTTCAACTCAATTGGTCGAGTTTTGAATAGGGAAGTATCAAGTCCTAGATAGGTCTTGGTGAGGGATACTATGGGGAAAAGTACGATTGGAAATGGAGTGGACAAATCTCCTCAAATGAGGCTGGTGTTGTGGCCACTGATTGTTGAGTCTATGTCTACCCTCTTGGGTAACATGGTGTGGATTAGGGTGGATTTTACCCTAAGAGGTCGGCTCAAATCCAATGGATGGGAGTTTGAGGTTTATGAAGGACATAGGAGCAAAAGCTCTTGTATGCCCTTGAAATTTGGAGGAGAGTGGGATGATATGCTGAAAACCCTCTTGTTGAAATAGTGAAGGAATTGGAGGTAATCAGGTACCTCGGAAGTTGGGATTTTGGATTAGGATAAACATGTAATTTAGTTATTTTAAGTACTAAATCTAATCTAAAAATTATGAAAATCGGGAGGAGAGAGTTTTAGGATGTTTTAGACTTATGGTAATTTTCCTGTAATTTTATGATTAACAAATATTATACTTCATGTGTTAAAGGATTATTAGCCCGCTTTGTTGTTTCAAATATTTTGAGGTTTTAAATTAATTATAATCAGTTAAAATTCTGGATTTAGATCTTGACTGGTAGAACATTGATTCCTAAATTTTTATAGAATTTTATGTTGAGTAAATCTAGTACTTTGTTCACAGATGTTAGAAAGGGGTTTTATTGTTTAAAAATTAATTATGGATAAAATACTTGCTGGAAAATTATGAAACTTGGCCAGTGCTAATTTTAGGCCTTTATCTGCCTGGCATAAATTATTTATAATTTTTGGAAGAATATTTTCTGTACTTGATTCATAAACAACAGAAGTTAGAGATTATCTCTAAAATAGTTTTCATGCCCTTTTGATGATAGAAAAATTAGGATACTTAGGATTTAACCTATTGAGATAACCTATCATTTATCATAAATTTGCTGGACATCTTGCATGATTACTTAGGGTAGTTCATGTTCAAACCGGTAGCCCTTGGGATTTTCGAGGAATTTAATTAAATGCCAAATAGATTAGGAAAATTTCCATTTTCTGGATTTAGGTCATTTATATCATGGTAAGTCTCCAGTAAATAATTTAGGGCATTTTGATGAGTATTGGATCATTGCATAACCGGTTCGACATGAAGTCTAGGTCGGTCTGCATATTGCAATTGTGAAATGCAATAGGACATGATCTGAGGAAGGCATTGGAGTTAATCATATTTTCTGGGTGGGCAATGGTGGAGGAAATCACAATAGGAAGGTATAAAGATTAGTGACAATTGGTGATAGCTAGAGTTAAGAGGTGCTCGGGTTTCGGCGAAAGATCGCCTTTTCCCGAAGAGAGGAAGGTTAAAAATCACCCTAGGATAGTCTATCGTAATATCAGAAGGGAATCGGGTTGTGGAGATTAACCAATAACAATAAGTGCCTTGCAAAAGGGAACTTCGGGCCGTAATGTCGCCGTCTTGGTTCCTAGTGCCCCTTGAGAGCCCTTCACGGGGAATACCGGGGGCAGTCCTGGGCTAACGTAAACTGTAATAACAAACCGACAAGAGTAACTTAGTAACTAGGGCTGCACCTTTCACAAACACGGTTGGCACAGGGAGATTGATGAGAGCTTCGGCTCGGTTGGTTAAGAGACGGACGGGATGGTCCGGGGAGCTTCGGCTCAGTTGGTTTGGGGACGGACGGGATGGTCCGGGGAGCTTCGGCTCGGTTGGTTTGGAGACGGACGCTTTGGTCCGGGGAGCTTCGGCTCGGTTTTTGTGTGTTTACGATTAAACTTGCATGTGCATAAAATAGGAAAAGTTAAGGTGGTGGGTTTTTCGATATCGGGGAGTTCAATTGCACCGACACCGATATCGTTGACTCGGCGGGGTGATTAGCACTTCGCCAACAGAAGTCCGGTGCGCCAGCCGGCAAGAGTACGCAGGCGTCCGCTTAGTGCACCAAGCATTGAGGCGTACGATAGGTCAGACCAGTGGTGCTTTTACTGGTTTTGAGGTGGGCGAGGCCCAACCCACCGCTTCCGTCCGCCACTACGGAGGTATCCTGGGAGGTAACGGCTACGAAAGGGGGAACTAAAGTTCTGTGTGCACAGAGTCGGGTGTGTGAGTTGCACTTGCATGTTTCATCATACCCACTTGCATGTCATAGCATAATCGATTCATTTAACCCTGACACCTAAAGTATAAGTGGTATTGGATGCTTATACATTAGGACCTGCAAAACGACCCCTTGGTCTATAAGCTTGTGTGGGCAAGTTTATAAATCAAAGGTTAATTTCAATATATAACAACCATTGCTGTTTGATAACCGACACCCCAAGGTATAAGTGGTATGGGACACTTATACGATGGGAGCCTTGCAAAAGATCCCTTTTGCTTATGTGATCTCGCATAAGTGAAGGTTAAATTCATATATTTGCTTTTCTTACTGCTAGACATATTATAACAATTATATTAACTGCTCACCGAATACAACTTGTTAGATTTGTTCCGCTGCCATCTGTTTCTTGATTAATCTCTACCGTCATGTCCTTCCCTTTCTTCCTCCCCGCTCGGTACCTAGGAGCCATGGGGGAAGGGGTGGGGATGATAGGGCTTAGTCGTTATGACTAATGGTTTTCGAACCGCATCATTTAGGGGATCGTGGAGCCCAGCATGGAGGAGCAGCCCCAGAGATCGGTGCGCCTAGAGATGGGGCAGTCTAGCTCTGGAGTTCATACAGCCGAGACCGTGAGTCTCGACCCTGAGTAGTTTTTGTTTTAGCTTCCGCATGAGTGATATTGTAGTGAGGACATGATGTATCGGGCATAAGCCCGCATTTATAGTACTCTGATGTTTTCTGTGGACACTCTCTTCGTGGAGATTTTTATTCTATATATGTGATCTATTGCTGTGGACTGTATTGCTCTTACTTCATTCATTGTGATACCTTTCAGTGATCGAATTGGCCGGCAGAATCGGCGCTTTGTGGTGATAACCCTTCAGGACGAGAAGGTGTCACCGCAAAGCGGCGACTCTGGGCCTAAGACCCCGGTGGTTGAAAAAAAAGGGGGTCTTACAAGTGGTATCAGAGGAAACATCGATCAGAAGAAAGTAGCAGTCCACAAACCCTGGGTCACCCCCGCGCGAGTTTAGTTTGGGGACAAACTAAGCAGCGGAAGCAGTGGTGTGCCCATATGGTGATCACATATAAATTGTCCACTTCTTCAACAAATGAAATTCTTCTTTGTAGCTTGAGGCAAACCCTGCCCCCAGCAGGGAGATCCTCCGGCTGTAAAGACCTCATCTTATAATTCTTTAGTCAATAAGTTAGACTCAACCTAGTAGGACACATGACTAACCATGACGACATATAACATGCCCTAGTTCGAAATAGACCCTGGGTATGAACTTGTTTAAGGTAAGGAGATACCCAAACAGAATAAAAGGAGGAGTTTAACATGAGAATGACAACCTGATAGATAAACTCAGGTGACCCTACGACCCCTATCAAGAATTACTCAAATCAGTAGACTGCTTTAAGGAGAATTAAGATCAATAATACTTTAGCAGAATGGTAGAAGACAAGTAGTCTTAACCCTCGTACCGGTAATAAGATTACTCGGAGACAACTACAAGATAAACACTGAAGGTCGGGTAGGAATTCATGTTCGAAAGAGACCCAATTGGGAGTGGTAACAACCCTGATAAGCGTGTCGTAAATTGGACTCGGAGGGTTTAAAGTATGGAGTATATCTACAAGTGTCAGTTTGGAACCCCAAGTCATAGATTGATGCCCTAGGGATTGTACACTCAGCTAGGACAGATATAACATGGTAAGATAAAAAAAATTAGCCCAAGGAAGATATGGGCTTATCGTTTGTTTATTGGGGGCTTATCTTTTGTTTATTGGGCAAGTGAGTTAATGGCTTAGGTCTCCTAGACCTAATTTAGAAAGTGTGTTGCCCCAAACACAGTAATGTTGAGGTTGGTCTTATTCGACGCCACTCGAATGATGTCATGGTAATAATGAGGAGTAACTACGAGACATAACTACTAGAAGATACCATGTGAATTTGATGACGGGTAGTAAGACTAAGTAGATTTGGGAATATAAGACTGAGACACTATGATGTAACATCATGAGTATGATAACACTAAGAGTTTGAAAGAAATTAGCAGACGATATATCAAAAACATATATCTTAGGTATGACCTTACAGACTCGATTCAGATAGCATCAAGACAAGATTAGATACATTGGATGACACAAACATGGTTAGCAAGGGTCGCGACTATGATAAATAAATGTTTGGAAAATCAAGTGTAACTACGATAGAATGGCACAACAAATTAAAAAGTATAAATGACAACCTCCAAAAATGCACGAGTACACCCCCTTAAATCTTGCGGACGACAGGTCATTTGACGAAGTAATCTTTCCCGTTAACGACCAGAGTTGGATAAATCATAGGGTCAAATTGATTGATTACTCGGGCGTATATGAAGGAATAGGAACATGATCGCGTGGAGGAGGTTTATAGAGTCGCTGTCTACCGTTACAAACAAAAACTCAACTTACTAGAAGAAGATTGTGTGTATTAGAACTTGTCTTTCCCCGGAATGAGAAAGACGTCATGGATTTGTCTACGCACGGTGAGGTTTGTCGAATGGTATAGGCAAGTATAAGGGTTTTGAAGAACTATTATAGTCACTTCCAGAGTTAGAGTGGAAATTCGAGGATAGATTGAGCGAGGTGGTTGGGGAAACCCTGATTTAGTAGTGCAATTTTGTGGTGCGAGAAGATCCCGCTAGTCAAGGTCCTGTGGAGAAAGCATGGATAGGAGGAACACACCTGGGAACCGCAGGACCTGATGAGGCAAAGATACCCGGAGTTGTTCAGTCAGGTACATCTCACCACCTCTCGGTATACTATAGATTGCCTTCTTGTTTTGGACAGTTAAGACTAGATAAGGAAAATTCAGGACCTAGGCACGCGCACTCAATCAGAAAGGTAGGGGCTAATCTTTTATTTATTGGGGAGATTGTCTTCGTTTATCAAACGAATAGTCGCCTAAACCCGATAGAAAGATCGTATGGGATGTTACAAGTTTAATTTATTCCGATAGAAATCCCCGTAGGCTCAACCTCAATTTCGGGGACGAAATTTTGGTTTTCTTTATTGGGATTTGTAGCATCCCATTTCCGGCTAGACCCCTAGGAGTCGGTTGGTCGTGACAGAACCCTGTGAAGCCCAAAAATTGAAATAAATCGATCGAGGTTTTGGGTCACGGGTTGGTCATGCCCGTGACCGACCCGTCACGCCCGTGACTTTGGGCGTGACTACTTCGACGATCGTCGATCTCCGCGAGACGATCGTCGAACTTGCTGCCCGGGCATGTCACGCCCGTGACCAAGGTGTCACGCCCGTGACCTAGGGCGTGACTATTTTGACGATCGTCGATCTCCGCGAGACGATCGTCGAACTTGCAGCCCGGGCATGTCACGCCCGTGACCAAGGTGTCACGCCCGTGACCTAGGGCGTGACCACTTCGACGATCGTCGATCTCCGTAAGGAGATCGTCGAAATTGAAACTCGGGCCTGTCACGCCCGTGACCTAGGTGTCACGCCCGTGACCTAGGTGTCACGCCCGTGACCTAGGGCGTGACCACCCTTCGACGACCGTCGATCTCAGTTCGACAATCGTCGACCCAGAATTAACCACCCGGGCCTGTCACGCCCGTGACCCAGGTGTCACGCCCGTGACCACCCTTCGACGATCGTCGATCTCAGTTCGACGATCGTCGAACCCAGAATTGGCTATCCGGGCTTGTCACGCCCGTGACCTATGTGTCACGCCCGTGACATTGGCCGAAATGACGGTTCAGGCCCGAAATTATTCTAACACGCGTGGTAATAAATGCTGGTGTGGGAAGTTACACAAGGAGTAATTACAGGCCGTTTTTCCTTCTGTAATTATATAATAAATGAGGAAGATGTGGTCCGATAGGAAACCGCCAACTGGACACACCTGTTCATCTTCCACCGTTTCTTATCCCTTCACTGTAACCGAAATGTTATTAGGAGGAGCCTTCATGACCATTAAGGCTTTACCCTCTCACCTCCCCACATGCTAACTTATAAAAACCCACTTGGAGAAAGAGGAGAAGGTTACACGCTCAATCAAACGATCAGATCCTTGTTCTTGCTGTAGGAGAAGTTCAGTAATGCCACCACCGCGCCATGGCACCCCGTCGTTCTTCTCGCCTCCAAACCACGAATAAGGTCCTCCTCTGCTTCTTCTCTTTCGTGGGTAGATCTTAGGATTCTTATAAAGGAAGTTCGCGCTCAACGGAGCCGGACCAATCTCTCGTTTTCATGGGAAAACCATGAAAAAGGTATTTTTTGAGTTCGCCGGAAACCGCCACCTCCGGCGGCCAAACCATCGCCGACCGCTGGCCATCGCCTCAACGGAGGTGGTGGTGGTGGTGGTTGGCCAGGGAAGTGACCGGACGGCCAGCGACGGATCACGGAATGCTTACAGGAAAAATGGTTTTCTGTGTCTAGTTTTCGGTTTCTGTAGAAAATGAACAGTAAAAACTGTTTTATAATATATAAATTATGTAACTAATTTATAAGGAAAATATACCTAGATGGGCACATTTTGATGCTGCAAAATGAGGCACTTAGCGGCCGTTTTTATGAAAAGTGACCAGTCACAAAAGTCGTAGCCCTTCGAGTCTAGATTAATTTAAAATTGGTTTCAACTCGTTTGGGTAAGCGGTTCGGCCGCAGCACCCGTTTTAGTGAGGGTTGTACCTAGAGTTGGGCAGAAATTAAAATGGATGCTTACTCTTCGTCCCTTGTCCAAATGACCTGAAATTTGGGCAGGGGGTTAACCTTAGCTAAACCTAACGGCAGACCAAAAATGAGAATTTTTGGAGAAATTTTGCCTAAAGTTTTTTGTTAAATTTTAATAAACATTATAAAATTAATTAGGAGATGAAATTAAGTCTAAACTCCCCCAAATTTTGGGTGGTGGTCCCTGGCATCAATATTAAGATCTGTACAAAATTTCAACTCAATTGGTCGAGTTTTGAATAGGGAAGTATCAAGTCATAGATAGGTCTTGGTGAGGGATACTATGGGGAAAAGTACGATTGGAAATGGAGTGGACAAATCTCCTCAAATGAGGCTGGTGTTGTGGCCACTGATTGTTGAGTCTATGTCTACCCTCTTGGGTAACATGGTGTGGATTAGGGTGGATTTTACCCTAAGAGGTCGGCTCAAATCCAAGGGATGGGAGTTTGAGGTTTGTGAAGGACATAGGAGCAAAAGCTCTTGTATGCCCTTGAAATTTGGAGGAGAGTGGGATGATATGCTGAAAACCCTCTTGTTGAAATAGTGAAGGAATAGGAGGTAATCAGGTACCTCGGAAGTTGGGATTTTGGATTAGGATAAACATGTAATTTAGTTATTTTAAGCACTAAATCTAATCTAAAAATTAAGAAAATCGGGAGGAGAGAGTTTTAGGATGTTTTAGACTTATGGTAATTTTCCTGTAATTTTATGATTAACAAATATTATACTTCATGTGTTAAAGGATTATTAGCCCGATTTGTTGTTTCAAATATTTGGAGGTTTTAAATTAATTATAATCAGTTAAAATTCTGGATTTAGATCTTGACTGGTAGAACATTGATCCGTGAATTTTTATAGAATTTTATGTTGAGTAAATCTACTACTTTGTTCACAGATGTTAGAAAGGGGTTTTATTGTTTAAAAATTAATTATGGATAAAATACTTGCTGGAAAATTATGAAACTTGGCCAGTGCTAATTTTAGGCCTTTATCTGCCTGGCAAAAATTATTTATAATTTTTGGAAGAATATTTTCTGTACTTGATTCATAAACAACAGAAGTTAGAGATTATCTCTAAAATAGTTTTCATGCCTTTTGATGATAGAAAAATTAGGATACTTAGGATTTAACCTATTGAGATAACCTACCATTTATCATAAATTTGCTGGACATCTTGCATGATTACTTAGGGTAGTTCATGTTCAAACCGGTAGCCCTTGGGATTTTCGAGGAATTTAATTAAATGCCAAATAGATTAGGAAAATTTCCATTTTCTGGATTTAGGTCATTTATATCATGGTAAGTCTCCAGTAAATAATTTAGGGCATTTGGATGAGTATTGGATCATTGCATAACCGGTTCGACATGAAGTCTAGGTCGGTCTGCATATTGCAATTGTGAAATGCAATAGGACATGATCTGAGGAAGGCATTGGAGTTAATCATATTTTCTGGGTGGGCAATGGTGGAGGAAATCACAATAGGAAGGTATAAAGATTAGTGAGAATTGGTGATAGCTAGAGTTAAGAGGTGCTCGGGTTTCGGCGAAAGATCGCCTTTTCCCGAAGAGAGGAAGGTTAAAAATCACCCTAGGATAGTCTATCGTAATATCAGAAGGGAATCGGGTTGTGGAGATCAACCAATAACAATAAGTGCCTTGCGAAAGGGAACTTCGGGCCGTAATGCCGTCGTCTTGGTTCCTAGTGCCCCTTGAGAGCCCTTCACGGGGAATACCGGGGGCAGTCCTGGGCTAACGTAAACTGTAATAACAAACCGGCAAGAGTAACTTAGTAACTAGGGCTGCACCTTTCACAAACACGGTTGGCACAGGGAGATTGATGAGAGCTTCGGCTCGGTTGGTTAAGAGACGGACGGGATGGTTCGGGGAGCTTCGACTCAGTTGGTTTGGGGACAGACGGGATGGTCCGGGGAGCTTCGGCTCGGTTGGTTTGGAGACGGACGTTTTGGTCCGGGGAGCTTCGGCTCGGTTTTTGTGTGTTTACGATTAAACTTGCATGTGCATAAAATAGGAAAAGTTAAGGTGGTGGGTTTTTCGATATCGGGGAGTTCAATTGCACCGACACCGATATCGTTGACTCGGTGGGGTGATTAGCACTTCGCCAACAGAAGTCCAGTGCGCCAGACGGCAAGAGTACGCAGGCGTCCGCTTAGTGCACCAAGCGTTGAGGCGTACGATAGGTCAGACCAGTGGTGCTTTTACTTGTTTTGAGGTGGGCGAGGCCCAACCCACCGCTTCCGTCCGCCACTACGGAGGTATTCTGGGAGGTAACGGCTACGAAAGGGGGAACTAAAGGTCTATGTGCACAGTGTCGGGTGTGTGAGTTGCACTTGCATGTTTCATCATACCCACTTGCATGTCATAGCATAATCGATTCATTTAACCCTGACACCTAAAGTATAAGTGGTATGGGACGCTTATACATTAGGACCTGCAAAACGACCCCTTGGTCTATAAGCTTGTGTGGGCAAGTTTATAAATCAAAGGTTAATTTCAATATATAACAACCATTGCTGTTTGATAACCGACACCCCAAGGTATAAGTGGTATGGGACACTTATACGATGGGAGCCTTGCAAAAGATCCCTTTTGCTTATGTGATCTCGCATAAGTGAAGGTTAAATTCATATATTTGCTTTTCTTACTGCTAGACCTATTATAACAATTATATTAACTGCTCACCGAATACAACTTGTTAGATTTGTTCCGCTGCCATCTGTTTCTTGATTAATCTCTACCGTCATGTCCTTCCCTTTCTTCCTCCCCGCTCGGTACCTAGGAGCCATGGGGGAAGGGGTGGGGGATGATAGAGCTTAGTCTTTATGACTAACGGTTTTCAAACCGCATCATTTAGGGGATCGTGGAGCCCAGCATGGAGGAGCAGCCCCAGAGATCGGTGCGCCTAGAGATGGGGCAGTCTAGCTCCGGAGTTCATACAGCCGGGACCGTGAGTCTCGACCCTGAGTAGTTTCTGTTTTAGCTTCCGCATGAGTGATATTGTAGTGAGGACATGATGTATCGGGCATAAGCCCGCATTTATAGTACTCTGATGTTTTCTATGGACACTCCCTTCGTGGAGATTTTTATTCTATATATGTGATCTATTGCTGTGGACTGCATTGCTCTTACTTCATTCATTGTGCTATCTTTCAGTGATCGAATTGGCCGGCAGAATCAGCGTCTTGTGGTGATAACACTTCAGGACGAGAAGGTGTCACCGCAAAGCGGCGACTCTGGGCCTAAGACCCCGGTGGTTGAAAAAGAAAAAAAAAGGGGGGTCTTACACTGATGATCCTCCCAAAGTTAGGAGTTTTTAGGGTATCTTTAATCTTCTCAAATAACATGGCCCCCTAGTTGAATCTCTTTCTGCATACCACAGCCATCAGGATCTTAAACATATCCCCGGAAATATGATCATGGGAGCCGGGTTTGCAGATCAGAACCTTCCCAATGATATCTGAGAGGAGCTTTCCTTCCTTATTCATGTCCTTGCATTTGATGGCCTTGGTCCCTCGAGCTAGTCCACAGAACAGTAGTGTCCTTGCATGATCATTTTCATCCATGTAGTCCTCTTGTACAGAGCTGTTGAGCTGTAGATGATGTGATAATTTTGCAGCAATCATCTTGATCCGTAGTCCAGCTATCTTACTCATTATTACGGTGTCCTCGTGACGTAGCTTGGCGATTGCGTAGAACTCAAGAACTTCCTTATCTAGGACCTTGCACGGGTGCTCGAGAATAATGGAGAGCCCGACTTGCTCAAGCATCAAGATGATGTTCCTGAATTCATCAGAAGCATGGGCGAAGCCAGTCCTAACCAACTCACTCCCAGTGAGGAGCCCGACCGTGGTTCAAGGAGCCATTATAAACCTAAACAAGTAACATTAAAGGGACTTAACTCTATCTAAATCTATAGATTAGGAACTAAACTAGTAGGAAATAGACAAGTTAGAAACAAGCTAGTGATTCAAGGAGGAACGGTTGTTACCTTTTACTTGGAGGGGGGAAGGTAGAAAACTCTAGGCAGGAAGAGAGCGGAAAGAAGCCCTAGTCTAATAAGTGGCTTGCGTTGGGACTATAATCGACAAGAGAGTGAGTCGATGAGAGCGGGAATGCTGGCAGTGAATCGGCGAGAAACTTGCGTCGAGCAGATGCCGGAGACGGGAACACCGAGCCGACGGGGAGAGGAAAGCGGCGGACTCCAATCGACGGGAGCGGGAGTCGACGAGAGGCGATCGGGAGTCGATGAGAACACAAAGCGACGGGAGTGACGAGAGGAATTTTCGTTATTTTCAGAATATGAAGGGTCGGGATTTTTGCAATTAGCGCTATTTATTTCCTAAGATTGCCGCTGTATCTGATATTTCCGCTTGGAATGGCAGGTTTCCGCATTCCTAATTCCTTGCACTTATTTCTTATTAAGTACTTCATATTTTATCTAATAGATAGACTTATTATAAGATATCTTTATAATTATGCTAGGTACAAATATGAAATCGAGGTACTCATTCTATGATAAATTTGAACTTTCCCTCTATTTTTGTTCGTTTAATGGCCCTAGTCTTTCCGGCAATTGCAGTGGCTTCTTTATCTCTTTATGTCCAAAGAAATTAGATTGTCTAAATATTATTATAAGATATCTTTATAATCATGAACCTTTTTGTTGAGGGCTTGGAGGTGGTGCCTTCTTTTAAGTCAGCACACATCCGGGGGCCCCATAGATACTTGCTACATGTTTGCCAGCCCCCTTTTACTGCGTCCTAGGGTGGTGAGAGGTACTGTGAGAGCTGGTTCCATCACTCTCATTAAGTGTTGAGGCTGAGGCAGTGAATACAAAAGGTTCATGATTAGCCAAATATATTTTCTCATGGGTAGCCATAATAGCACTTGCACTATGGGTATTTCCACATGAGGGTTGATCATTCTTGTAGTGACCATAGTTGTTCTTATGGTCATACCTGAAGGCATGATGTGTGCCCTTACTACTCGGTGTGGGGGGTGATGCGTGTAAATACGACAAGCGCACCGGTTGCATAAGTAATAAAGTTTGGGAATGGATCCCCGAGTGTCGGATCTCTTGAGGAATGCAATTGGCGTGGAACGATGAACAATGCGAAATTATTGCTAATAGAGTTTGTAAAATGAAAGAAGAAACAAAAGGGGCTTTGTGATTTGTGTTCTTACAAACAAAGAAATTAAAGCTAACTATGCGGGTCGCATTCACCGCTTCACAAGGAGAGATGGGTGTATCGGCCGCTATGCCGTACTTCGGTAGGGCGAGTGGACGGTGAGTCAGTGGGTGAGGTGTTTAGTGTGGAGTGCAATCACATGAAATGACGGAAGTGAGATGGGGCAAGGCGCATCATAACACAAATCCCACAAACAAGTTTAAACAACAAAAATCCAATTACAAATAACTAGGAATTCGAAGTTTATAACAAGATTGAGTCATTCATACACTACAAGAAGGGTAGAGGAAGAGTAAACCAAAAGAGTGAAGATCCACCGCGGTTGTTGGCCGGAGGTGCGGGTTGTCAATCCGCTTCCACGCGCAGTCCGAGGAGGCTTCCGGTACCGTCGAGCTGTCACCTCGAGGGCCTTTGAGTCCGTTCTCTAGGTCGTCTTCATCATCTTCTTCTTCGGTAGAAAGCTCGGAGAAGAGGTCATTAATGGCTGGAGGGGTCACCGGAGGATACGGAATGCTTTAGATGTGCCGAAAATCACCTCCCGATGGTAGGGATGAAGGTGGAGGTGGATGGAGCGTCTGGAATACGGAAGGGCGAAGTGGCGGCTGAGTTCGATCCCGGTCTCTTCCGCTAATTCGCGGAACAGGCGTATATATAGAAACAGGAATAAATAGTGCGCACGACCACCGGCGCACGACCAGTGGTCGTGCGCGAACAATGTCAGTGCCCGTGCGGTAACAACCTGTAGAACCTGCATCAGGAAATTTAAGTGTGCGCACGATCAGCAGCCCACGATCAGTGATCGTGCGCGGCAAGGGTTGTGATCGTGCGATATGGGACAGAAAAATGGAAAAAGATAGCATGACTGCGCACGACCGGCAGCGCACGAATAGTGATCGTGCGCGGTATAGCTGATGATCGTGTGATATGGCGGGATAGGACAATAAAACGAGAGCTCAGACTGCGTACGACCAGTGGTCGTGCGCCAAAGAGGTCGATGGTCGTGCGTGGGTAAAAATGCATGACCATTGACTCCTTTGCTACAAAAAGTGAAAGCCCTATCCCGGACGCCCACACGATCCCAGAACCGCAGGAAATCTGGACGAGATGTCGACATGGCATTCACAGATAGAAATAAAAATGCATCACACGATGAGAATAAATACACCCACAAAAATAGGCTAAAAGAGTGCACATGACGTGGAATGTCGTAGCGAACCAAAAGGAGTGCTAATGGCGCTAAATGGCAGTGCAAATACATGCAAATGAGCCTAGATGAGTCCGGAATTCAGTATGAAATAGGGACTCGTCACACCCCCAGACTTAACTGTTTACGCGTCCCGAGAAAACACAATCTAAGCTAGCCGGGAAAATAATCTAGCTGACATAGAGATTGAAATACGGGGTACCATGCGAAGTCGCATGCTTGCGTGCATAAAAAATACAATAGAAGAAATTCCTAATTATGCAAAATAGTTTATATTTTTCACAATGCGTAAAAGCATTTTATTACTACTCAAAAATAGAATCAAGGTGAATCAACTGGTCACGCACAGGAAGAAAGTAGGCTGGCCACTAAGGTGAGCTTTGCCAAAGATCAGGGCTCAAGATCACCTCTAAAGGAATCCACCAATGTCGGGGACCATACGCTTGCCCGTTCACACTCTCTCCACGGCACTAGTTAAACTCAAGCGCAAATCCGTAGGACTTAAGGTAATTACGGGGCTTGGGTTACGGTGAGGTAAACAATGATAAAAAGAATGGCTTTGCACCTAACCCAAGTGAGCTAGCAAAAAAGAATCCCTCAAAAACCCCACAATATAAACGAGTACACCACACCCCCAGACTTAATTTTTACAACATGGGTGTGTGCACCGCCTACTCCAAATCCAAGTCATCTCAAATAAATATTTCAATTAGACTTTTACTTTTCACTTTTTTTTTTCACATATATATATATTATTTCTTTTCAAAACATTTTCTTTATTTTCACAATCTCAGCAGAAATAGGCCTTGGAGCACATCAACATATTCACAAATAATAACACCACTTCACATCCCAACATGAAGAGAGAAACTCTAAGCTCGACTTGGGTGTGCAGCTAGGATAGGCTATAAAGCTTTGGTGAAGTAATGGTGGAGCTGAATCAAAAGAAGGGTAGGCACAACGGGGCTAGCGAGGGTATGACGTTCAGAACGGTACAAAGCTCAACCGGGCCAAAATGATGGCCTACATCACGCTCACGCTAGACTAACCATGCACTAATGCTTTGAGAGTAGCTTGGGGCAAGTTCTTAGCCACCGAGAAAGATCATCCTTCCTCCCGACTCGAGCAAAACGAGTCTAGTGGCGGCTACACACATTCCTAATCTACCGTTTGATTCACACCGAATTCACAATTTTTGAGTAGAATAAAAAGAATTTACGCAAATAGAAAATTACAAAACTATAAGCATAAAGAAAAATTAAATCTACACGAATTTTTACACAAGACAAGAGCAGTTGACTAGAAACACAGCAAGGTCAACATTTTAGTCTGTCTCCCAATCCTAAACCAGCACCAAAATTTTCCCAAATCTAACAAAGACACGAGTTTGACTCGCAACACGCAAAAGCTAAGCGCACACTCAAGTGGGTGCAGTGGTGCGTGACAGGATTCTACAATAATGAACATAAAATAAACTACTGGCATGCTAACAGTGTGCTCGTGGTGTGCATAAGCGGCTCTCTCCCTCAGACTTGAATGAAAACACAAGCAGAAATGAAAATGAGCATCTAAAATAAAAAGAAAGCTGAGGAGAGAGGGTACCCATGCTCCAAAGAAGGAGCATACCAGAAGGCGGAGGTTGCTGCATCACACAAAAGAATGTTGAACCTGCAAATTAGGTAGAGCCGCAGAAAAGACAAATAACCGAGAATATAATAAATGCAAAAATAAAAAGCACAAAAAGAAGGGACTAAAAAGAGGTCCAAGCTTGGGTTGTCTCCCGAAGAGCCCTTTTGTTTACCGTCCTTAAGGTGGACTAAATACCTATATTAGCAGTTTATAAAATGTTCTTGCAGTAAAAGAAGAGTTGCAGGAAAATAAGTAAGCACAAGCATAAGTGATAATCAAGAAAAGGGGTGGAGCAATCAGCTAAACGCGGACTTGTGATAAATCTCTCCGGTGGGGCGCGAGGGAACAGCAGAGTGCCTTTTTGCATTGGGAGAAAGGACTTTCCCTTTACTCCGAATGTCCACCTCCTCACGCCATAGGGCGGCATGACGCTCATCGCGTATACGCTTAGCCTTTTTCAGCTTCTCCACCGTAGGAGATTTCCAAATGTTGCGGTCCATGGGGGGTTCCAATTTTTCGGTTAGCGGCTTCATTTCCGGTACCAGAACGGCAACCGGATCAGCCCAAGCTACTGATCGCTTAGCAGAGTTTGAAACAATATTACAAAATTCACTGTCCAGGGATTTCTCCCGAATAAAAATAGTTTTGCTATGTTCAAAAATCGACGCGACAGGAGACGGGAAGGTGGCCCTTGCATCAGTGCACTTGGTCTCTTCCTTGAACTCCTTCTCATCATTCTTGATCACCTCCTCGGAAGGTACTTCCCTAATCATCTCCTTCATCTGAGCATCACTCACCAAGGCAAATTCCAATCCAATCTGAATATCTGCAGCACTATGAAAATTGTCGTTATGGAGAAGAGGGTCATGTGCAGAAGCGACATCCAAGGTTAAAGCAACAAACGGCCAAGTTACGCATCCTTTGGAGAAATCAAGAGATGCGCCGCTAGCCTTCAGGAATGGAACCCCCAATATAGGAATCGAATTATTTTCCTTGGGTCCCAATACCTGGAAATTAGTGGTTATGCACTTCCCATTAACCTCGATTTCAACTTCTTGCACACCTCCCTCGGTGTCAACCAAATTACCATTAGCTAAAACTAGCGACTTTCGGATTGCTGAATCAATATGCAGGTTCATCCTCGCAACATCCTGCATGGCGAGGATATTGCAAGATGCTCCGGAATCGCACAAGGCGGTAGTTTCAACATTATTAATTTTACACTCCACAACGAGCTCATGAGTCTTATCTTTATTTTCTTCCCCAAGGCTTTTTCCTTGCTCATAGGGGTTTTTTTCGGTGTTGCTCGGCAAAGTGCCCTGAGTCCGCTCAGAGACCATTTGGGCAAGTTGGCCCAATTGTGCCTCTAGCTTACGCATTGAGGCAGCTTGATTCGTCATGTTGGTCTGGGAGACCTCAACGAATTTTTCGAACATTTCCGCTAAAGAGTTTGTTTTTGTCGCAGGGGGCCCTTGGGTGTAATTCGGTTGAGGCGGCCGTGGTTGGCTTCCGGAGGAATACGCATCATTTTGATGCTGCCCTGGCTGCCATTGTTGGCCTGGCACGTTTTGATTCCAAGAAAAATTTGGATGATTTCTCACCCCCGGATTATACGTGTTCCGATAAGGTGCTCCCCTATTTTGGTTCGCAATATAATTAACTGATTCATCATAGAAGGTTGTTTCATCACGTACCTCGCCTGCTTGACATTCAAAGCTGTGGTGGTCGGAACCTCCACAACCCTGGCATGAGATTGCCATAACTGGGGCAGTAGTAGCGGCGGGCATGGATGCTTCCATAGCAAAAACTCCACTCGTACCTCGTGGAAAATTCCTTCCTACAGTCCAATATGCGCTGTGGGTGGCAGTATCCTGCAAAATTCTCAATGCATCATCAGGCGCAAGATTCATTATAGTCCCTCCAGAGGCGGCATCAATCATAGCCCTGTGTTGTGGTTCAATAGAAAAATAAAAGCTTTCGACAAGATTCCAAGTTTGGAATCCGTGGTTTGGACACTTCCTCAGCAACTCGTTGAAGCATTCCCAAACCTCAGCCAGGCTTTCACGATCATTTTGCCGAAAGTTGGCAATTGCACGTCGCATGCTCACTATCCGGTCCACCGGATGGAACTTAGCTAAAAATTTTGTTGTCAATGCCTCCCAGGTGGTGGCTACTCCAGGCGGAAGAGAGTGGAGCCAAGTCTTGGCTTTATCCCTGAGGGAAAAGGGGAAAAGGCGGAGCTTGACTGTATCGTCGGGGATTCCAGCATAGCGGAACGTGGCACAGATTTCGGAAAATTCAGCCAAGTGAAGATGGGCATCTTCAGTGGCCATTCTGGAGAACTGTGCGTTGTTCCGGATTATGTTCAGGATAGCAGGTTTGATCTCAAACTGCTGGTTGGTGATCGCCGGTCCGAAGCCAGGGTAAATACTCCCAATAGTCGGTGTGGTGTAGTCCCTCATGGTGCGGACCTGGGGCGGGTTTACTTCATTCTCATTGCCGTTTCGGTCACCATGAAGGATTCCTCCGACACGATTCCCGGCATCAATGTTTAGATGGTCCCCCATTGGGACTAGATTGGTGGCAGCGACACGCCTTTGTGCACGAAGAGTTCGTTCGATCTCGGGGTCATAAGCTGCGAGATCTCTAGCAGCGCGTCCTTGCATTCACTGCGGCAACTACACAAAGAAACAGCGGTCAAAAAAAACAACTAACTCTATAAAAACACTTTAGTACGTCGTGGTCGTTCTACAGTTGCATTCCCCGGTAACGGCGCCAAAAACTTGATGCATGTAAATACGGCAAGCGCACCAGTTGCATAAGTAATAAAGTTTGGAAATGGATCCCCGAGTGTCGGTCTTTTGAGGAATGCAATTGGCGTGGAACGACGAACAATCCGAAATTATTGCTAATAGAGTTTGTAAAATGAAAGAAGAAACAAAAGGGGCTTTGTGATTTCTGTTCTTACAAACAAAGAAATTAAAGCTAACTATGCGGGTCGCATTCACCACTTCACAAGGCGAGATGGGTGTATCGGCCGCTATGCCGTACTTCGGTAGGGCGAGTGGACGGTGAGCTAGTGTAAGACCCCCCTCCCGGAACACAACACACGGCACGAGGGGAGTCTTATGCCCGAAATAGCCGCCTTGCGGTAGCACTAACGCACGGGTTAGCCTTTACCACAAGACGCCTATTCCGCCGGCTACAATCCATATCACAACAATTATGCCAACCCAACCATAACAGAAAAGTAAAACTAAAAGCAGTTCAGTTCACAACTAAGTTAAAGTCCAAGAATAGCGGAAGATAACAAGCACAACATGCTTGTACAAATAAACAAGAGTCTAGAAATGTTTTGCCAAACTGCTACATGAAAACACTCACTACTGTCACTGACGGTGCCGATGGCACCACCACCTCAGGTCCTATCATCCGGGCCTGGCTGTCCTGCTGCATAGTCCGTTGCCGCTCTACCTGCGGGGTTTCCTCCTAAAAAGGAAGACGTAGCAACCGTTAGTCATAAGACTAAGTGGCTTCACATCCGCTCCCCCGCGACTCCTCGGCACCGGGCGGAGAAAGGAACAAGGTACAATATGTATATATATATAAGCAAGTAAACAAGCAGGTGGCAGTAACTATAGTGGAGTATAAACTACGCTACACAACTAGCAGTTCTACCAATATCAACAGTAAATGACAGTAGGTATAAGTACTCAGAATAGTAACTTAACTTATAAGAGTGCCCATACAAACTTATAAGTTAAGGATCGGCTTAACAGTAAAGTAACTCATCGTATAAGAGTGCCCATACAAACTTATACGATGAGGATCTTGTGTATGCAATGAATGACATGTTATGAATGTTATGTTATGACCGACTCATGCGCACGCACATGCAAGTTGCTATGTCGACACAGACTAGAAGTTCCCACTTTTCGAGCAGGTAGCTAACCTCTCAGGCGTCGTCCGTCGTGGCCAGACGGCGACAGTGGAGCGGGCGTCTCCACTACTAGGTGGTATCACACTACCTATCCTAGGCCCCCGTACGCCTCAACGCTAAGAACACAACAGCGGAGCTCACATGCGTACTACGGCTCAGAAGGGGTCTTGGGTAAATGTGCACCAAGAACACAGCCCAACCTGGCCTTTGATTTCGAACCGGATGGAACCTCGGAAACGCACGAGGTGCAAGCCCAACCGTTCTCATGGCGCGGAGGAGATCTCGGGTTATGGACACCAAGTATCTAACCCTACCGCCCAAGGTCTACCCATTGGCTCCCATCGGTGTGACGACTGGCGAACCCGTAGACCTGCCACATTCATTATCTCAACACCGCGACACGATGAATCGTCGCACATCACATGCCCCAAAACAACTCACTCGATGCTACCCGTAGGGAGACTACCACTCTAAGCATCGGTTGTTAATAAACCCCTTGGGCTCGGATTACGGTTACAAAATACTCCTCACATAGTGTTCATCATATTCACGTCCCTCTATTCACTGATTTCACCTCAATACTTCGCATAATTAATATGTTCAACATCAAACTATATAAATAAATTCAATACCAATCTCAACTCTTAATCACTAGCCTTCCCATCCAATCCATTTCCCTACTATTGCATAGTTATTCCTTATTGCACGACCAAACGTGTAACCATACTAAATTATAGTAACAACAACATTATAGATATATGGGAGCAAGATAACAAATGAGTAAATCACAATCATTGCAAGAGTGCTAGCATTATAATTTAACAAGTGCAATAACATAGGGTAGTCCGATACTAAAACTGGGATTCCCGGAGCTACAGGAATCCGATCACAATGCACAACCCCTCGTTGGAAAGGTATTCGCGAGGGCTACGACTTTCATGTTGAGTCGATCACCCAGATCTGGTTGCAACATACCAGAAATTCAACTCGAATGCGTACAGGAAATAGTTTCCTGTACAGGAATTTTCCCGAACGCAGCGGACTCGAACCAGCTTTCCCGTGGCTACAGGTATCGCATGAAAACGAGCAACCACTCGTTGGAAAGGTAATTTCGAGGGCTACGACTTTCGTGTTGAGTCGTTCACCCAGATTTGGCCAGAACACCTCCGAAATTGGCCACGAAGGTCGCAGCGTGCAGAAATCAGATTTCTGCACGCATCTTAAGGCGAGATGAACGGCATCCATTCATCTTCTTCCTTGCAACGGCCTCGCATAAACTTCTCCAGAAATCACCCAACCTTATTTCTCCTTTCAAAGCCAAACCCTCAACGAAAACCCCTCTCATCTCCTCTTTGAATGATGAGAAGGTTGAGGGAGACTAAACCTAGAAAACCTAGGTATGGCTTTAACCTAAGAACTCTCCTCCTCACATCAAGACTCTATGGAGTCGATGTCTCTCCTATCATAACTATAGATCTAGCACCAAGGGAGAGGGGAGGAAGCTCACCTCAAGTCCAGCGGTACCACCATGGCCGGCCATGAGCCTCGCACTCCTTCGCGGCGGCATTATTTTTCCCTTGACGATGGCGGCGTTTTGATTCCTCCAAAGATGGCTCCGGCAAGCTCTTCCTCCTCCTCCAGCCAAGAACTCTCTCAGGAATTTCGGGGCAGAAGAAAGGAGAATGAATGCTAGGGTTTCCAACTTTTTCCTTTTTATACATCGCAGACACGGGTAGGCACACGGCCGTGTTCCTACCCGTGTTCAGGTGACACGGCCGTGTGGCATGCCGTGTCTAGGGCCGTGTTCCTCCCAGATCCACTTTCTGCCGGGTCAGGGTTGCGGCACACGGGTAGGGACACGGCCGTGTCCCGACCCGTGTCCTTGGCACACGGCTAGGGACACGCCCGTGTCCCAACCCGTGTCCTTGGCACACGGCTAGGGACACGCCCGTGTCCCAATGCCGTGTACCTCTCTGACTGGTAAGCCTATTTTTATGAAGCACACGGGTATGGACACGGCCGTGTCCATACCCGTGTCAGCCAAAAATGCTGTTTTGCCTTGTTTTCCTCATTTTCCGCACGTCCGCACCTGCTCCCCCACATCCCCCATTGGGCTCACCACAGCCCCCTTGACTCAAATACGCAAACAAGGGGCCTAGCGCGAATTGGGACGTTACAAATCCTATAAACAAAATAAAAGATTTCGTCCCCGAAATCAGGGTAAGGCTACGGGAGTGAAACACATAAAAGGAAACTATGCTTTCAAATAAAATTTTTACCTGGAGTAAATAATTCCGGGTAGCGCTCTTGCATCAAATCCCTTGGCTCCCATGTGCACTCTTCCTTCCCGTGATTAGACCATAGCACCTTCACCAAGGGAACACTTTTGCGGCGCAAGGTCCTTGTCTCGTTATCAACGATCCGCACCGGCTCCAGTCGCACAGACCTATCAGACGCCACGGCACCATCCGCCGTGGGGATATACTGTTCAGGTCGCAACAAAGCCTTCCGAAGCGACGATACGTGGAACACGTCGTGAAGGTTCTCCAGCTCCGGTGGTAACTCCAATCGATAGGCCAGAGGGCCAATCCTTTCCACTACAACATAGGGCCCAACATACCTTGGGCTGAGCTTCTTGACTCCACGTACTCGTGACACTCCGTGCATCGGTCGAATCTTCAGGAACACCTTATCACCCACTTGAAACTCTACCATACGGTGCCTTGCGTTGTAATATTTCGCCTGTCGGCTTTGAGCCTCTAGCATTCGATTCCGGATCAACCTAACCACCGCATCCGTGTCATCAATATACTCATTTCCCAATGTCTTCGGATCTTCGTCTTGCACCCAGGACAAGGGTGTTCTACACCTCCTTCCATACAAAGCTTCATGAGGTGCCATTCCAATACTAGCTTGATGACTGTTATTATAAGAGAACTCCACGAGAGGTAAGAGTCTCTCCCATGGTTCTCCTTTATCTAGCACACACAACCTCAATAGGTCCTCCAATGTTCGGATGGTTCGTTCAGATTGCCCGTCCGTTTGTGGGTGAAAGGCTGTGCTAAAGGCGAGGCGCGAGCCCAAATAAGCCTGTACAGCCCTCCATTCTCTTGAAGTAAACCGACCATCCCGGTCGGAGACGATCGTCTTTGGCACACCATGGTACCGCACAAATTGTTCCACAAAGAGACGCACTAAGACGCCCACTTGCGCCTCCTTCTTCATTGGGATAAATCGGGCTACCTTGGTCAACCGGTCAACTATCACCCACACAAAATCATTCCCCGAGCGCGAGCGAGGTAACCCGTGGACGAAGTCCATGGAGATGTCCTCGAATTTCCATTCGGGAATGGGCAACGACTGTAGCATTCCACCGGGGCTTCTACACTCCGCCTTCACCATTTGGCAAGCCACACAATGAGTAACGAGGTACTTGACATCCCTCTTCATGCCCGGCCAACACATTGTTTTTCTCAAATCGGTGTACATCTTCGCGATCCCTCGGGTGCACCGAGTACTTGGAGCAATGGGCCTCCTTTAGAATATCCTCCCGAATGTTGTCACCTTCGGGGATGTAAAGCCGGCCACGAAAATGGACGAGGCCGTCTTTTAGGGAGTATTCTTCCGTAGTCCCATCCTCCATTGACTTGAAAGCCGGGGTTAAAGCCGCATCCTTCTTTTGTTCCGTACGGATCCGGTCTCGTATGTTGCAAACTATACTCATCGCGGCCAAATATTCTGTATACTCTTCCGGTTGATTCTTAAAGACCAAAGTGATTTCCATCTCCTGTAGCGTTCGGATTAACTCCATCCTCATCAAGCGGGATTCCGTGCTCGTTCCCGGTGCCTTTCGACTCAAGGCATCAGCTACGGAATTAACCTTCCCGGGGTGGTAGTTCAAGGTGAACTCGTAGTCGCACAAGAACTCCAACCACCGCCGCTGTCTCAAGTTTAACTCTTTTTGGGTGTGCACGTACTTCAGGTTTTTGTGATCCGAGTAGATCTCGCAGTGGACGCCATATAAATAATGCCTCCACATCTTCAAGGCGAATACCACCGCTCCCAACTCTAGATCATGCACCGGGTAGCTGGCTTCATGCTTCTTCAACTGTCTTGAAGCATAAGCGATCACATGCCCATTCTGCATCAACACAGCTCCCATCCCTTGATACGACGCATCCGTGTAAACTTGGAAGCCCTCCTTCCCAGATGGAAGAGCTAGGATGGGTGCAGTCGTCAATCTGTCTTTCAACTCTTGGAATGCAGCTTCGCACTGGGGTGTCCATTCAAACGGCACACCCTTCTTTGTCAGTGTGGTAAGGGGAAGGGCGATCTTCGAGAAGCCTTTCACGAACTTGCGATAGTACCCGGCAAGTCCAAGAAAACTTCGTATGTCAGCCGCTGACTTCAATGGCGACCACTCCTTCACGGCCCGCACCTTGGCCGGATCTACAGCTAGCCCCGCTCCACTAATCACATGGCCCAAGAACGCGACCTCTCGAAGCCAAAACTCGCATTTGCTGAACTTGGCAAACAAAGTGTGCTCCTTCAGTTTCCTCAGCACTAAAGTTAGATGTTCGGCGTGTTCTGCTTCAGTCTTGGAGTAGACTAGGATATCATCGATAAACACGATGACAAAGATGTCCAAATAAGGGCCGAACACCTTGTTCATCAAGCTCATAAAGGCGGAAGGGGCGTTTGTGAGCCCAAACGGCATCACGGTGAATTCGTACAAACCATATCTCGAACTGAACGCCGTCTTCTGAATGTCATCTTCTTGTATCCTCAGCTGATAATATCCCGAACGCAGATCTAACTTGGAGAACCAATACGATCCCACCAATTGATCAAATAATTCATCAATGCGCGGTAGGGGATAGGTGTTCCGCACCGTTAACCGGTTCAACTCTCGATAATCAATACATAACCGCAAGGTGCCATCCTTCTTTTTGACGAACAAAACGGGCGCTCCCCAAGGCGACGAGCTTGGGCGAACGAACCCTGCTTCCACCAATTCCTGAAGCTGGACTCTAAACTCTGCAAGTTCCTTCGGAGCCATTCGGTATGGAGCTCGCGAGACGGGCTTGGCACCCGGAATTAGCTTGATTTGGAAATCCACTTCCCTATGCGGGGGTAGTCCTGGCAATTTCTCGGGAAATACCTCGGGAAATTCTCGCACCACCCGCACATCCTTGACCTCTAATGTCAATTTCTTCAACTCGAAGCAAATTACATAGACCTCGTCCCCTTCCATATGAGATTTCATAACTTGGATTGAAGACAATAATTTACGGGGTGCGAATTTAATACCTTGGAAGATGACTTCCGAGTCTCCATGCCTCAACATAACTTGCTTCTCCGCACAATTGATCCTGGCGTGGTGCCAGTCCAACCACCTCATGCCCAGGATGAGATCGAACTCCGGGATTCTTAACACTGTTGCCGGAGTTTCAAAGAACTTTCCTCCAATAAGGGTGTCGAAGTCGCAACTTGCTGACGACGTCATCTCAGAGCCGTCCGGAAGGCGCACCCTTTGAGTAATGCCCGTGAAGTGTTGCACTCCCTCCAAGTCCTTCACGAAGTCCTCCGAAATGTACGAGTGAGACGCACCCGTGTCAAATACTGTATAGGCGGGCTTCCCGCTAACCATGACAGTGCCTAGGTTCCAAAAAGGTAATCACCGTTCAAAATTGCGCGTAACATTTGTATCGTAAATCTAACAAGTCATATAATATTAATAAATTTTGCACGTACCGGTGATGACTTCCTGCGGATTTCTCTCCTGAGTCATATCCAATGCGAATACATGCTCCCGTGCATGTCCTTGATTTCTCCCTGGTGGTCCTCTTCCTCGGCCACGCATGTGCCCTCGTCCCCGTGGAGCTACTGGAGGGGGAGCAATAGGGGCACCACCGATCAGTCGCGGGCAAACTCGTCGGACATGCCCCGGTTGATTGCACTCAAAACATATCATCTCACGTCGGCCCCCAGGTTGTTGATAATATTGCTGCTGCGGTGGTGGTGGTAAAGGTAGTGGTTGCGGAGTTGGGTACTCCACCCGATAGTTCCGGTTGACCCACCGACCGCCTCTGTAGTTTCCCCTTCCTCTGCCATGATCATTCCGCCTTCTATTACTAGGGCCGACTTTAATTACACCTTCCGCAGGTCTCTTGCCACATCCCATGTGGTCCGCCTCCAGTCTCTTTGCCATGTCAATGATTTCTGCCAGGCTTCCATCGGCTATAAACAAAAGGGCCTGCCTCAGGGGGTCCCTTAACCCTTTGTAGAAGCGCTTCGCATAGCCTCTATCGTCCAACTCATAGGAATCGGCAAACCTAGCGAGGTGTTGGAACTCCCTCTGGTACTCCGTTACCGAATTCGATCCCTGCTTCAGCTGCAGAAATTTTTCTTCAAGTCCATCCCGAGCAGAAGAAGGGATGAAGTGCTCCAGAAAAGCCTCGGTGAACTCGTTCCAACCGATGTCCGTGTACAACCGCCCTTGGAAGATGGAGCCCATGAGGGACTTCCACCACCTTTTGGCGTGCAGCTCTAGCAGCGTCACTACCAATGTCACCGCCATGCTGTTCGGACATCTTATGCCAGCCATCAATTCCTGCACGGTATCAAGCCATTCCTCGGTGCGCACCGGCGATTCTGTCCCAAGATAAGCAGGAGGGGACAGGGCACGGAAGGTGCTCAACCAGTTGGAGCTTGGCGCTTGTTGTTGCACCGGAGCTTGCTGGGCTTTAAATGCATCCAATATGGCTGACAGCGTTTGTCCCAGTTCCGACTGCTGGAATTGTGAAGGGACGGAAGGGGTAGGAGTGCCCCCAACCGGCTCCACCTGCGCTGGGACCTATACGCAAGGTACAAACTAGGGTCAGGTTGGCTAAAACTAATGTCAAAGTTGGACAACTTAGTGTGAATTACAGATGGGCACACCACTGCTTCCGCTAAGTCGGTTTGTCCCCAAACCGACTAATCGAACGGGAGTGGCCCATTGTTACCTGACTGCTGTGGGTGAAGATCGGCTTAGTCTGATACCATTTGTAAGACCCCCCTCCCGGAACACAACACACGGCACGAGGGGAGTCTTATGCCCGAAATAGCCGCCTTGCGGTAGCACTAACGCACGGGTTAGCCTTTACCACAAGACGCCTATTCCGCCGGCTACAATCCATATCACAACAATTATGCCAACCCAACCATAACAGAAAAGTAAAACTAAAAGCAGTTCAGTTCACAACTAAGTTAAAGTCCAAGAATAGCGGAAGATAACAAGCACAACATGCTTGTACAAATAAACAAGAGTCTAGAAATGTTTTGCCAAACGGCTACATGAAAACACTCACTACTGTCACTGACGGTGCCGATGGCACCACCACCTCAGGTCCTATCATCCGGGCCTGGCTGTCCTGCTGCATAGTCCGTTGCCGCTCTACCTGCGGGGTTTCCTCCTAAAAAGGAAGACGTAGCAACCGTTAGTCATAAGACTAAGTGGCTTCACATCCGCTCCCCCGGCGACTCCTCGGCACCGGGCGGAGAAAGGAACAAGGTACAATATGTATATATATATAAGCAAGTAAACAAGCAGGTGGCAGTAACTATAGTGGAGTATAAACTACGCTACACAACTAGCAGTTCTACCAATATCAACAGTAAATGACAGTAGGTATAAGTACTCAGAATAGTAACTTAACTTATAAGAGTGCCCATACAAACTTATAAGTTAAGGATCGGCTTAACAGTAAAGTAACTCATCGTATAAGAGTGCCCATACAAACTTATACGATGAGGATCTTGTGTATGCAATGAATGACATGTTATGAATGTTATGTTATGACCGACTCATGCGCACGCACATGCAAGTTGCTATGTCGACACAGACTAGAAGTTCCCACTTTTCGAGCAGGTAGCTAACCTCTCAGGCGTCGTCCGTCGTGGCCAGACGGCGACAGTGGAGCGGGCGTCTCCACTACTAGGTGGTATCACACTACCTATCCTAGGCCCCCGTACGCCTCAACGCTAAGAACACAACAGCGGAGCTCACATGCGTACTACGGCTCAGAAGGGGTCTTGGGTAAATGTGCACCAAGAACACAGCCCAACCTGGCCTTTGATTTCGAACCGGATGGAACCTCGGAAACGCACGAGGTGCAAGCCCAACCGTTCTCATGGCGCGGAGGAGATCTCGGGTTATGGACACCAAGTATCTAACCCTACCGCCCAAGGTCTACCATTGGCTCCCATCGGTGTGACGACTGGCGAACCCGGATGGAACCTCGGAAACGCACGAGGTGCAAGCCCAACCGTTCTCATGGCGCGGAGGAGATCTCGGGTTATGGACACCAAGTATCTAACCCTACCGCCCAAGGTCTACCCATTGGCTCCCATCGGTGTGACGACTGGCGAACCCGTAGACCTGCCACATTCATTATCTCAACACCGCGACACGATGAATCGTCGCACATCACATGCCCCAAAACAACTCACTCGATGCTACCCGTAGGGAGACTACCACTCTAAGCATCGGTTGTTAATAAACCCCTTGGGCTCGGATTACGGTTACAAAATACTCCTCACATAGTGTTCATCATATTCACGTCCCTCTATTCACTGATTTCACCTCAATACTTCGCATAATTAATATGTTCAACATCAAACTATATAAATAAATTCAATACCAATCTCAACTCTTAATCACTAGCCTTCCCATCCAATCCATTTCCCTACTATTGCATAGTTATTCCTTATTGCACGACCAAACGTGTAACCATACTAAATTATAGTAACAACAACATTATAGATATATGGGAGCAAGATAACAAATGAGTAAATCACAATCATTGCAAGAGTGCTAGCATTATAATTTAACAAGTGCAATAACATAGGGTAGTCCGATACTAAAACTGGGATTCCCGGAGCTACAGGAATCCGATCACAATGCACAACCCCTCGTTGGAAAGGTATTCGCGAGGGCTACGACTTTCGTGTTGAGTCGATCACCCAGATCTGGTTGCAACATACCAGAAATTCAACTCGAATGCGTACAGGAAATAGTTTCCTGTACAGGAATTTTCCCGAATGCAGCGGACTCGAACCAGCTTTCCCGTGGCTACAGGTATCGCATGAAAACGAGCAACCACTCGTTGGAAAGGTAATTTCGAGGGCTACGACTTTCGTGTTGAGTCGTTCACCCAGATTTGGCCAGAACACCTCCGAAATTGGCCACGAAGGTCGCAGCGTGCAGAAATCAGATTTCTGCACGCATCTTAAGGCGAGATGAACGGCATCCGTTCATCTTCTTCCTTGCAACGGCCTCGCATAAACTTCTCCAGAAATCACCCAACCTTATTTCTCCTTTCAAAGCCAAACCCTCAACGAAAACCCTCTCATCTCCTCTTTGAATGATGAGAAGGTTGAGGGAGACTAAACCTAGAAAACCTAGGTATGGCTTTAACCTAAGAACTCTCCTCCTCACATCAAGACTCTATGGAGTCGATGTCTCTCCTATCATAACTATAGATCTAGCACCAAGGGAGAGGGGAGGAAGCTCACCTCAAGTCCAGCGGTACCACCATGGCCGGCCATGAGCCTCGCACTCCTTCGCGGCGGCATTATTTTTCCCTTGACGATGGCGGCGTTTTGATTCCTCCAAAGATGGCTCCGGCAAGCTCTTCCTCCTCCTCCAGCCAAGAACTCTCTCAGGAATTTCGGGGCAGAAGAAAGGAGAATGAATGCTAGGGTTTCCAACTTTTTCCTTTTTATACATCGCAGACACGGGTAGGCACACGGCCGTGTTCCTACCCGTGTTCAGGTGACACGGCCGTGTGGCATGCCGTGTCTAGGGCCGTGTTCCTCCCAGATCCACTTTCTGCCGGGTCAGGGTTGCGGCACACGGGTAGGGACACGGCCGTGTCCCGACCCGTGTCCTTGGCACACGGCTAGGGACACGCCCGTGTCCCAACCCGTGTCCTTGGCACACGGCTAGGGACACGCCCGTGTCCCAATGCCGTGTACCTCTCTGACTGGTAAGCCTATTTTTATGAAGCACACGGGTATGGACACGGCCGTGTCCATACCCGTGTCAGCCAAAAATGTTGTTTTGCCTTGTTTTCCTCATTTTCCGCACGTCCGCACCTGCTCCCCCACATCCCCATTGGGCTCACCACAGCCCCCTTGACTCAAATACGCAAACAAGGGGCCTAGCGCGAATTGGGACGTTACAGCTAGTGGGTGAGGTGTTTAGTGTGGAGTGCAATCACATGAAACGACGGAAGTGAGATGGGGCAAGGCGCATCACAACACAAATCCCACAAACAAGTTTAAACAACAAAAATCCAATTATAAATAACTAGGAATTCGAAGTTTATAACAAGCTTGAGTCATTCATACACTACAAGAAGGGTAGAGGAAGAGTAAACAAAAAGAGTGAAGATCCACCGCGGTTGTTGGCCGGAGGTGCGGGTTGTCAATCCGCTTCCACGCGCAGTCCAAGGAGGCTTCCGGTACCGTCGAGCTGTCACCTCGAGGGCCTTTGAGTCCGTTCTCTAGGTCGTCTTCATCATCTTCTTCTTCGGTAGAAAGCTCGGAGAAGAGGTCATTAATGGCCGGAGGGGTCACCGGAGGATGCGGAATGCTTTAGATGTGCCAGAAATCACCTCCCGATGGTAGGGATGAAGGTGGAGGTGGATGGAACGTCTGGATTGCGGAAGGGCGAAGTGGCGGCTGAGTTCGATCCCAGTCTCTTCCCCTAATTCGCGGAACATGCATATATATAGAAACAGGAATAAATAGCGCGCACGACCACCGGCGCACGACCAGTGGTCGTGTGCGAACAATGTCAGTGCCCGTGCAGCAACAACCTGTAGAACCTACATCAGGAAATTTAAGTATGCGCACGATCAACAGCGCACGATCAGTGATCGTGCGCGGCAAGGGTGGTGATCGTGCGATATGGGACAGAAAAATGGAAAAAGATTGCATGACAGCGCACGACCGGTAGCGCACGAACAGTGATTGTGCGCAGTATAGCTGATGATCGTGCGATATGGTGGGACAGGACATTAAAACGAGAGCTCAGATTGCGCACGACCAGTGGTCGTGCGCCAAAGAGGTCGATGGTCGTGCGTGGGTAAAAACGCACGACCATTGACTCCTTTGCTACAAAAAGTGAAATAAAACCGCAGGAAAACTGGACTTGATGTCGATATGGCAGTCACAGATAGAAATAAAAATGCATCACACGATGAGAATAAATACACGCACAGAAATAGGCTAAAAGAGTGCACACGACGTGGAATGTCGTAGCGAACCAAAAGGAGTGCTAATGGCGCTAAATGGCAGTGCAAATACTTGCAAATGAGCCTAGATGAGTCCGGAATTCGGTATGAAATAGGGACTCATCAGGGGGTCTGAAAACAGTTTCCCCATTTCTCCATGATTTTATAATTCGTGAGATCCACCCATTTTCTCCCTTTCTCTTGATAGCATCTACCTTGGAAAAGTTAGATACTATTCTCTTCTCGGTCTCTAGAGAAAACTCTAGATCCAAGATCTTTGATTCATTCACCTTGATGGATTCCAATTGGAGATCCATCATGGTCCTCAACTGAGCAATTTCCATAGCTTGTTTCTCCACAAGCAAGTTTCTCTTCTGAAGGGCACTACGAAGGGAATCAAGAGTTTCAATCTTTTGATTGAAACTGTCTATTTCCCTAGCATCAAAAGATGGACAAACCTCTGAACTTCTCCTGTCTTCAGGAGATACAAGAGGAAGGGAGCAAGAAGAGGAAGATACCTGATCCTGATTGTGCTGATTAGGATTGGAGTTATGGTCTGCAGAGACTGAGGTTCCAGCTTCATCACAACTGCATTCCTCAATCTCTTCTTCAGTCTCAGATAGATACACTGGAGCCCTGATATTGAGAAGTTGTTCTGGACTTTCATCATCAGAGAAGAGGACCCCCTACATATGCTTCATCCTCTTGCTGGCATTCAGTCCCGACAGTCTTCTTCCCCTCCATGAGGTCAGAGATTGTTTCCCACATGGATTTTGCAGTCTTACACTTGTCCAATCTTATAAATAAGGATCCTGACCAACTATCAGAGATGATCTGTCGACAGCTTGTACAAGTTGAATAGTGAGAGCTCAATTTCAGTCATCTCTGTGGTACTCTTAGGGATTTGGAGATCTCCAGATTCTGAAGCCTTCATAGGAATGAAAGTACCCTCTTCCACAATGAATAAAGCACAGGGGTCAACAGCTTCCAGATGAAACTAAACTCTCATTTTCCAGATGGGAAACTATTCTTTTGTGCATGTAGGCAGTCTCAGGGGAGATACATCAGTGTACAACTCCATGCTTGAGTCTTGTTTTCTTCTTGACACTAGAGATGGGATCTTACTCAAGGTGTTAACCTTATTATTGAGTAACCACCCTCTGATACCACTTGAAAGTCTCTAGTGTCGACTAAGTCCACCTATGGGGGGGGGGAGAATAGGTGTCGTGATGTCTTTTGCAGAATTTAAATTACCTGAACAAATAAACAAACACAGCACAGAAAAGCACACAAGTAATTATAGTGGTTCCCCGATTTAGGTACGTCCACTCTCCCCCTTCGACCTATCTCCCACCAAGGGACAACTCGGTCACTTCACCAACCGGATTGAAATCCAATCCTCATACTACGGAAGGAACCCTTTCAATCAAAGGAGTCACAACTCCACCACCACGGGTTGCACCCAACCCTTACAACTAGGAATCAAAATTCCTTTACAATATGCTAAACTTGAATGTAAAGAAAATACAAACAAACTTTTGGAGATCTCGATGCCCTTCTTCGTTCGTTGAAGATTTCTTGAAAGAGACGGAGAATCCACGACCGGTGTTCTCTCTTGGAGAGGATCTTGACAAGATCGGCGACGACAAGTGAATGCGGCGGCGATGCTTTGTAGATCCAAACTTCTTGACGAATCAAGCAAGGTCTACCAACGATCTCAATCGAATCAGTCATCTCAATCGATTCGGAATGAAGAACTATCCTCATTCAACAAATCGAGAGACAAGAGATCTCGAGAGAGAAGCGTGAGACGCTAGGCCTGCCTCGGTACTATCATCGGAAGAACAAAGAATCTCTGAGATCAGCGACGGCGACTAACTTGCGATCGGCAACGGCGATCGATGAAGTTCCGCGATCGGCTAGGGCACGCTCGGCCTCGATTTTGTTTTCCGTTGTTCAATCTATCGGTATGTTCAAATACGCGAGTATATATACTGGAAGCCAACCCTAAATGACCGTTGTGGGGCCCACAAGGAGAAGCCATCGTCCCGGTCAAAACGGCGCACAACGAACTTGGTTCGGTCCAGCGAACGGGAATTTTGCCTAAGACAAATCGGCGAGAATCGCTAGTGATTCTCGTCGAAGTCGGCGGGAATCACTCACGATTCCCGTCGAATTTTCCTTGGCAGAATTCCAGTTTGAAATCTGGTCATCCGGAGGGAATCAGCGGGAATGCAAGGTGATTCTCGTCGAATCGGCGAGAATCAATTGGTGATTCCCATCGATTCTGCCTTAGCAGAATTCTTGTAGGAGGACAGTCAGCCGGATGAAGTCGGCGGGAAACATTAACTGATTCTCGGTGATTCGACGAGAATCACTAATAATTCCCGTCGAATCGGCGAGAATCACTTAGTGATTCCCGTCGATTTTGACTTAGACGATTATTCTCTTCCTTCCTATGAACTTGGTCTTTGAACCATCTTTGCTCCTTCTTCTGCTCTTGATCTGCCTCGACCATGTACTTGAAAATAAGTACACTCCAATAGAGAGAGCACACATGAGTCAACACACTGATCTGCTCAACGAGGGATTACATTGCGCAGACCCGTGTATATTGACCCACTGCACCCTAACATTGGTGTGTACTTAGCATGGAATAACTGCAAGCACAGCTTTATAGAAGATCGTCAAATACATTGTGAATCCATCTTAGCTTGACTTGAGTCTTATTCAAATCCAGGTAATTGTGGATAAAATACCCAACAGTATTTGATGTTGAAGAAATATTTCATTGAAGATCAAATCAATCTTCAACAACAAGGTCGGAAAGTTTTCTTTCTGAGTTATAAGGAGAAGCAGAGCAAAGCCAGGTCACTGTTCATCTTCAAGGCCAACACATTCCACTATAACATCAAAGGCTAAGGTACAGGTTGTTAAACCGGAATTCGCGATTAGTTCTCAAGACTTTCAAGACTGGGCAGCCTGTATTTTCTAGCCGCCATACACAGCAAGCCAGATTGTTATCAGATAAGCCGTGCGACCTCTCCGTAAGGCCACTGCAAGGTTTCAGAACAGCTCAACGCCAAGTCCCAGAACCATCATTCTCTGTTGGCCAACCTGTTCTCGCCGAAGCCGTGCAGCCTAGATGCCAGGTTGCCGCCAGAGGGAGTCCAGATCAGCCAGTCCAGAGGCCGAGACTCTCAACTCGCCAGAGGAAGCCCGCCAGGACGCACGGGATTCCCTCTGCTCTCTTCTCTTTTTTCTTGCTTCCCGTCACCTCTTCCCGGTTCTCCTGTACCCCGGGCAGCCGGTAATTTTAGCCATGCCCGTTTGGGCAGGCCCCAAGCCTATAAATAGGAGGCGAAAGTACACCTAAAGCACGCTGACTCGAGTCTAAGAGCTCGTTTGTTAAGAGTTGCAGTCTCGAGCCTAGTGATTTCTGATCTGTTGTCCGACCGACTTCTCTCTTCTTTTCTTTCCTCTTTAATTGTAACCGCTTCATTTTATATAAAAGAAAAGCCCGCCACAGGTGAGGCATTTAGGCCGCGGCGGGCAAAGTGTGGTGTCGCCTCTTCTTGCGGCTTGCTTTGGTTTCTTCTCTAACCGCTAGTAATCGGCTACTCAGCAGTCCCTCATCTTTTCTCCATATCCCCCGTGAGATTTTGAATAGTTAACTAGAGGGTGCATTTCGTGCATCAATAGTTAATACGTGACCTTCAGATCCCGAGTAGTCGATGAAATCAACGAACTAAGAGCATCAGACCTCTCCAACCACAAGATCTCGGTGGCGAGTCAGCTAATCCGCGCAGCATCGGTTATTGCTTTTAGTCTGGCACCAGCCCGCAAGCTTTCCTGTCGGTATACTCACCGGCTTCTCCTACCCACAAGTCTCCTGTTCAAGCCGCAGTTTTTCGGTGGTTTCAAAGTTCTAATTGGTTGTTTTTCTTCTATTCGAAATGGATTTTACAATGAAACAAGGTGACTCTAATTTTCTATCAGCTGTTACGGATCCCTTGAAGTCACAAGAAGTTTCTTATCAAAGTAACGGAGCGCTTGACAGTAGTAGTGACTTGTCTGTCAATCAAGTTGAGTGCATGTTACAATCTACTGTGCAAGAAACTTTCAACCCTCCTTTTGAAATTCCCAAACCAAACATGACATTTCATCATAATCAAGATCATGGAAACCAAGAGCCTCCTTCTAGAGAAGACGACGTCCCTTCTCCGTTCGTCAACCAAATTCGTTGGGAGGTTGTCGCTGATGATTTCAAAGTGCCTCATTTGCCCGAATATTGTGGACCATATGACCCAAATTCTCATCTACAAGCTTTCGAGTTAGCTATTTCACTCAGGAAAGTGTCAGACGAAATCAAGTGCAAACTTTTTATTATATCTTTTGGCGAACATGCAAGAGAGTGGTTTTATAGTTTACCGCCTCGATTTGTCATTAGATTCAAAGATCTGCGAAGACAATTTCTCTCAAATTTTGGTACCTACAAGAAACGGAAAAGAGACGTAGGAGCTCTCTTCTGAATCAGATAGAGGGATGACGAGTCTAATCCAGACTTTGTCGATCGTTTCCAAATGGAAATTCTGGATATTGGTAACGTTCACAAGGATTATTATCGATATGCTTTCGTGAACGGACTTCGAGAAGGTCCTCTAAAGTTCGAGCTCACTATGAAGGATTTCAAGACTTATGCAGATCTCATCGATATTTTTAATAAGTTCTCAATGGGTGAAGAAGCAAATAAAGATTACATCTTGCTTTTGAATCAGAAGGCTAAGCAGTCCCAAGAAATTTCTTGTGATCAACAGCTCCGTTCTTCGCAAGTTATTTCACAATTAAGAAGTTACGAGTCTCCTCCTCACCTTCAGAATATACATGCAAAACCTCTTCAGCTTAATGATGTGCCCTAGTTTGCAGAGATACATTCTATCGTATTCTTTGATCCAAAAATTCTAAAACGTTAAAAATCTTTAGATAAGCATGCCAAGTTTAAAATCTCTATGGAAGATCTCCTGGAAGTTCTTCAAAAAATGCCAGAGTTCAAAAAGCCTCGACGCATGAAATCTAAGATCAAATATCGGCATGAAGAACTTTTCTGCAACTATCACAAACATATAGGCCATCTAACAGAAGATTGTATGGCTCTTTAGAAACTTGCAGATGAATTTGCAAAGGCTGGGAAATTGCAAGATTATGTCATGCAGTGACCCTTTAGCGTATTCTTTTCTAACAAAGTCAGTGGTACAAGCAAAGACTTGGTTTTCTTAATAATAAAGGTGCTTAAGATTGGAATAATAGAAAATTTATATGTCATCTGGATCAAGTTCCAAATATATATCCTTTTGCTACATCCTTCAATACATACAAGCCTTCATACATTATTGGTTTTGATGCTAACATTCACTCGTATAGATGCAAAATGCCTTTTGACAAAGGTAATACTTGAATATCGTGCTAAGTTCTTAAGCCCTCCACATTCCGCTTGACACCAGTCGCAGATGTGTAGTGGCAATTCCACTTTACATTAGTCGCAGATATTACACACTTATCCCGCTCGAGTACAGTCACAGATAATATGTACTTATCCCGTTGGACATCGGTCGCGGATATTGAACTTTAGCCCCGCTTATATAATCTTTGTGTGGAAAGCAATTCTATATGCACCTGCCCACATCGGCACATAAGTTTGTAGCTCCCCTTGTTTTTGCAGGTCAGCGTGATCTTGCCCACCATCATATGGTTTTACAACCTGCTTTAGCCAATTTATATTTCATAGTCCACAGACTGTGCGGTTATGTTTTCTGTTTTATTCTATTCGGCTTATGGAGGCCTCTCTGCCGGATTATTTTTAATATACTCGGGAATCCGGTCAACTTGATTCTGTCAGTTAATTCCAGGCCTGAGACCGTTGGCTTATGGTATTCATTTTAATCTACTTGCGACTTGCTACTTCAAGAAGCCGCAGGATATTTATCACTACCCTTGAGTATTTTTCATATTGGAAGTGTGGTCTACATTAATGTTCAGACAGGCATCCACTATCAGTTTGTTATTAAAGTTTTTTCAACAGTTTATTTACTTAGCCGAGCGACTTAATGATCAGTGTGAATACTCTCAATCTCCAATTAAATTCTGGCCTATCAGCGGTCAACTGTATCGGTTGTGCGGCTTCGCAATTAATATGCATTAATGACCGGCAACGACAGAACTGCTTTATCTTGTTGGCAAATACTTTCCTGACCGCCCGACTTATGGCTGCATAAATGTTAAGGGATGATCGAGTTGCAATAAACTCGCAGACGACTAATATAGCGACTGGTATTCAATTTGAGTTTAACCGGAACAAAGGTACCTATGCTAAGTCTAAATCGGTGAATTCATCAATCAACTTTCTTAAGTCAGTAATAAGTAAGAAAGATTAAGTCGCGCGAACAAGTAAGTGAGTAAAATTACAATACGTTAGATACTCATTAAAGGTAAAATATTGTCATTTCCATTATCAAGTAATACAAAAGTTAGACTGCGCGGTTTACAAAATCATACCACCGGTTCTCAAAAGAGAAAAATTATCACAAGTAAAATTTCATTCCTAACTATCCGGCTTGAGTTTTTTAGCCGCAGGAGTACTAGAGTCCATTTCACCGTCAACATTGACCTCAGATGGAGAGTAGAGCTGCTATCGAATGAAGACGTATGCGAACTGCCAGTCTCCCCGGTCTCAGACTCGCTGGGCTCAACCCGCGCGGTAAACAGCGGCCACCTTGGCTGTCCTCCTCTTCATCCTTGTCCTCGCCCTCTCCATTAACCTTCTCCTTGACTTTGAGCACCTAGTAAACAATGACCACCTTTTTATTCCATGATGGATACAGGGCGGCACAGGAGAAGTCGGTGAATCCTGGGGTGAGGCCGCTAAGATCTCGGAGGCAGTTAAGCGCTTCTTCGAACCCTTGGACAAGCTACGGGAAGACGACATCCTAGAAGACCGGGTTGGCCGGATCATGCATTTTTTTGCAAAGGGAAAAAAGAAAAGGATAGGTAGAGCGGTTTCAAAATTATAACCGTAAAAACATCAGGTGATAACTTACCAAATGCTTCTCCTTTAGTCAATTTATCTCTTCTTCTTTTTCCTCCAGTTGCCTCACCAAGTGGCTTTTGTATTTTACTAACTGCTTGTAGGCCAAGCCCATGTAATGGCTAGTTACGAAGCTTCTTGCCCAAACCTCCACGGCTAACCACTACAAGTCTCCTTCGGGCACCCTGCGCAACGCTTTCAGGTTATGATTTCCATACAGTGCTGCGCTGGCTACATTGGCATGACGGCTAACATTATCCCTCCCCCAGTAAGGGAGGGCTGTGGAAACTTTGACGGAGTCGTTGTCCGGACTCCACTGCATGGTTGGGTTGCCGCGAAGGTCATTCAGGCCGCTGCCCAATCCGTGCAACGTGAACTCATCGGAGGAGTCTTATTCATCTTCCGGCTAAGTCCGCTCCGGCCTGGCTTGCCTGGCCCTTTTCTCCCTCTAAGTAAGGTTTAAATCGCCTGGAGTCAGCGGTTTATTTAGCGGGACCTCCACTACAGCTGCGCGAACAAAGCAAGAAGTCAGTTGATAAACCGTGCAGCTAATGGAACAGTTTGGTTGGGTTGATACTTAATGTCTTCCGCTTGAAAGCCCTCCAAGGATGGGAGCAACGGGAGGTAGTGATTGACATCAAGCCGCTCACCCTTGAAGAATTTGTATATCTCCTTCTCCCTACCATCAAACCCGCTGATACCGAAGGCGGCTTCATCACGGACCTGCTGGTTGACCGGCAGAAGCCCCAGTTGTCCTTCAAAGATCAGATATCTCTCTGACCAGTTCGGGATCTTATTCGCCAAGTTGAGACCTTTAGCCCCCTACAACAAAAGTATAAATGCCCGTGGAAAATTTTCATCCTGGAGCCCGGAATAGATCGGACTTAGAAGAATTCCCGGAATAGATTCATGGAGAAGCGGATTCTTTCCAACCTCAGATAAGAAATGAAGTTGTAGAAGGCAGTGATGGAATTTGGCGGCAACTGTCTGGGCACAATCCCATAATGGTCAAATATCGCCACGGCTTCCATCAGCACGGGAAAGAAGAAGCCGCAATCAAAGTGGTCTATGGGGATAGCGATTTGGTTGGAAGCAGAGGTATTAATTCGCTCATGGAAGAGAGGAAGCCGCGCGAGCAGTAGACTATCTGAAAGTGCAGGATAAGATCAATCCTAACTCTAGAGGGGGGTGAATAGAGTTATTTAAAATAGTTTTGCAAATAAAAACTTGAGTGGAGAGAAAGTTTAGATTTACTTAGTGAATGGTGCTATAGCAAATAATCAGAGTAAAAAGAAATTCACAGCACAAAGCAAAACACAAAGAAACAAGCAATCCAGACAACACAAGGAGCTATAGTGGTTCCCCAAAATCCTGGGTAGTCCACTCTTCTATCACCCTTGATAGGAATCCACTTCAAGATGAGTTGATCAGGTGTCTTGAGCACCAGAGAGTTTTTGACCAGGTTCTCACAAACCAAAGGGGCTGATTTTGACCAGGTTTCAGCAAAACCAAAGGTAACTTTTGAAGGGAGTTAAAACCCTGTACAGAAAGAAAAAGAAAAAAGGGTGATGTTGTCTTCTCTATCAACAAGTAGAGAGAAGCAAAGTGGATCTGTAGATGTTGTCAAAGCTCCCCCTGAGATCAAGAAGTAGTTCAGGAAGGAGAGCTCTGCACAAGGGTGACAGGTCTTCAAAGATCTGATTTGCTCCAGCAAGGGATGATCCAAGAAAGTTGGATGGTTGTGTCTGAAGCAATCAGAATTCCTGTGAGTGAGATTTCAAAACAATATCACAGAGAGAGAGCCGCTGAAGTCCTGTATTGTTGTTCTATATATCTCTATCTAGCTGAATGAATAATATATCTGAGTCTTCTTCTTCCTTTTTCTTTGATAGCCGTTGGCAGTCAGCATTAAATGCTTTCCTTAAATGTCCATGCCTCAAAGGAAATGTCAGGCAGACATTCCTTAGAAAATTCCTTGAGCCATGCACCAGATATGCTGTAACGGTCAATAAATCTTCAGCATTAATTGTCTAACAGAAGGAATTTGAATTCCTATTCAAAACTGACGGAAGTCTGGAAAACGTCAAGCTCACAGTAAAACGTCGATCTGAGCACGACACACGTCGGCCAGAGAGTGTTTTCTGTAAGCAGAACTAGGTTCGACGGAACGTCGAGCTGAGGTCAACTCCACGTCGAGCTGAGGTCGACTCTGCGTCGAGCTGAGATCGACTCTGCGTCGAGCTGAAGTCGACTACGCGTCGAGCTGAAGATTACTCTAACTAGCCTATGTGACCTTTATAACAACAAGGAGGTCACAACACAAAATCCCTATAGAAATATAGTCATCCTGATCCAAATAGTAATAGGGTGTTCTAACAATCTCCCCCTATTTGGATTAGGATTACTATTTACATGAATTTAGGGATTCAAAGAGAAGTAAAGCAAAAATACAATACAATACAACCAGACATATGACAGAATAAAAAGCAGCATATATATAACACTATATAGCAGCAGTAATGTTTAAATGTCCTGTGTCCAGTAGATAGAAAGAATTAAAACACCTTACTTTACTTTTCCTGTGGGGCTTTGTCTTGATCACCTTTCTTGAAGATAATTTCTCTGTTAGGATTTGAAGCCTCCTTCTTGGATCTGTAATCATCAGCTGCACCTAAGGATTTCTGATCTCTTGCACTAGGTGGTACAGCTGCAGGATGGAGTTGCATATATCTGTCTGAGTCAAAGAACTTCTTTGAATTATATTTCTCCAATTCCTCTCTCCTTTGGTCTGACATTGTGCTGATGTGAGAGGTGTCCAGACCTCTTTCTCAAGCTTTGTTAATCTCATTTAGAGCAGCCATCTCAGTCATTCTAGCTTTCCAGTAAGCTGGAGTTTTGGTGGGATCTTCAAAAGGTACTGCTGGTTCAAATCTGTTGGAGGAGAGTTCTTGAGTAGTTCTTGGGGTGAGGTCAGCTCTAGGTCTGTAAGGATAGGGACCAGAGGTTGGATCAATGGATCTTCCCCTTTGATAAGGTTGAGAACCTGATCTTCCTCTGGACCTCCTGCCTCTGTTGTGTCCTCTTTGCTGATTTCCCCTTTGCTGACTATCTCCTTGGGATCTTCTTGCTTGATAGGTCTTTCCATGTAGAGATGATGGGGCTGGATTGGAAGATAGACTTGCACCGGCACCTGCATCTGGAGGAGGTGGAGGTGGAGGCTGATGGACTGGCTTGGTGGGTCCTTCATTGAATTTTCTTTTCTGTTTCATTGCCTTTCTTTGATTTTGAGAATACTGCATCCATGGCTCTATAATTTCACAGTTGTATTTGATGTAGTAGGGGATGAAGGTGGATGGGAGGGAGAGGGAGGGAGATGGCAAAATCCCTGCTTCTGGACCAGTGGACTGAGGGAGAGTGACCTCTACAGTCCTGGTGTCTGCAGAAGTCCTCATTGCTGCTGCTGCCCTGGGATTCACAATTTTTCTGTCCCACTTGCCAATCAGTGCACAAGTGAGCCTCTTGGAAGCATTGATGTGCTTCTTTGAGGACACAAGCAGCTGGGGGCAGCAGTGGTTCAGAATCAACCCAAGAACCCTTCCAAAGTGGACAGAGTTCTTATCCAATTTCTTCTTAATCATTTCAAAAACAATCAATCCCCAGTTGGGATGTTTCTTTTCCAAGATTGCAGCCATAAGGCAAAACTGATGCCTAGTAATGGCATCATGTGTAGTCCTCTTTGCATAGATTACTTTGCCTGTGATGTCTGCTAACAACCTATACTCAATAGCTAGGTTAACTTTTAGGAGTTTAGAGGGGTTACCAGCAGCATGCCCCATCCTGTCCAGCATCAAAGCATACTCTTCCACAGAGAGTTCTATTCCATCATCTCCAGCAGCAAAACTGAAAACTTCTGAGATGATTTGAGGTGAGATGGCTACCTCATTCCCTGAAATTTTCCCGGTCAATGTATTGTGATCTGAGTTAACTGCTGTAAGAGTCCATTCTTTGATTTCCGACTCTGGAAGAGGGATCCTGGTTGTCATAAAGTTGACCAGGTGCTGCTCCTTGAAAAGTTCCAGAATATCCAGAAAGTACTGTGGTGATCCATCAAATGAGTCGAAGTCGATGTCGAAGCCTGAATCGAACTTCATGGCCGCCAAAGCACCTGCAGTGATTGCCATTTTCCTGCAAAAAAAATACCTTCCAAGATCAAGAGTAAAGTATTTGGAGGGAGAAAGCTTGAGCAGAAAATATGAAAGCGCAACTGCGAACGATGGAGAAAAATGATTTTATACTTAGGGTTCGACGCAGAAATGGAAAGAACGTTGAGCTCAGTTCGACGCTCTAAGGCTCTAAGAGAACTGAAAAGACTCAACAGCGTGCAGCTTAGGTCGACGTTCGACGCTTGGGCTGATGCTATACGTCGAGCTCAGGTCGACGTTGAACGAAGACGTCGACCGGAGAGAGAGAAACTCAAGAAGCCAGGGAGCTGTGAACTTAGTTCGACACTAGAAGTTGAGTTCGACGTTCGACGCTTTTGAGGGCGACGGACCGTCGATCTCCGTTCGACGCAGCGTCGAGCTTAGTTCAGAGCTCAGAAAAACCACTCAGACAGGGAAATTTTGAAATGAAATTTTTCTTATTCCTGTTAATTATGGGTTTCAAAATCTTGGAGTTTTAATTTATGCTGTCTCCATCTAGCATTCCCAATTGATTGAGGAAGAAGAAGTGCTTCTTTTCATCCAAGGGCTTGGTGAAAATATCTCCTCTTTGTAGTTCAGTGGAAATGTATTCTAGTGCAATTTTCTTCTTTTCTACATTATCCCTTAAGAAGTGATGTCTGATCTCTATGTGCTTGGTCCTACTATGGAGAACTGGATTTTGAGCAATTGATATTGCACTGGTATTATCACAAAAGATTTTAGACATCTCTAAGTTGTAGCCATAGTCTAGGAGCTGGTTTTGAATCCACAAAATCTGTGAGCAACAACTGCCTGCAGCCATGTATTCAGCTTCAGCAGTTGATGTGGACACAGAAGTTTGTTTCTTACAGAACTAGGAGACAAGTCTATCACCAAGGAATTGACAAGTTCCACTGGTGCTTTTCCTGTCTACTCTACATCCAGCATAATCAGAATCTGAAAATCCAGTTAGATCAAATCCTGAGTCATGTGGATACCAGAGACCTAGATTAGGACAACTTTTTACATACCTAAGAATTCTCTTAACTAATGTGAGGTGGGACTCTCTAGGGCTTACTTGGAATCTAGCACAAATGCATGGAGTCTTCAATTTTATTAGAGCACTTGTTAAAAACCCTGTAAGCCTTGCTAGTCATGGAGTATCCCAGAAACACTCCTTCATCAGCTTTGGCTTCAAATTTAGCTAGGTATTTCTTGTCATTATTGTGAATGAAGCAAATGCAACCAAAAATTTTGAAATAATTTACTTTAGGTTTCTTCCCTTTGAGTAACTCATAGGGAGTCTTACCCTTTAGTTTATGTATCAGGCTTCTATTCAAAACATAGTTGGAGGTGTTCACAGCCTCTGCCCAAAAGGTTAGAGGAAGGTGAGCATCTGTCAACAATGTTGTGGCAGATTCAATAAGGGTTCTATTTTTCCTTTCAACTACCCCATTTTGTTGAGGAGTTCTTGGAGCTGAGAAAGTGTGCCTGATACCTTCTTTTTGACAGAACTCTAACATAAGAAGAGAATCAAACTCTATCCCATGATCACTTCTGATCAGGGCAATGTGAGTATTGAACTCAATCTGTATGCCTTTGAGAAAATCTGTCAAAATCTTGAAGTTATCAGACTTCTTTCTCAGAAAGAACACCCAAGTGAATCTTGAGAAGTCATCTACAACTACTAAAGCATAAGATTTCCCTCCTAGACTTTGTACATTAATTGGTCCAAAAAGGTCCATGTGCAATAAGTACAAAATTCTAGGTGAGTCACTCTTATTAAGTGACTTGAAACTGTTTTTAGTTTGCTTGCCTAACTGACAGGCCTTGCAAAGTCCTTCCTTCTTGTAGGGACCAGAAGGTAGTCCTCTAACAATGTTGTCTTTGGATAACTTAGCAATAGTTCTAAGGTTCACATGTCCTAGTCTTTTATGCCAAAGTTTATTAGGTTTGCTAAGGGAGTTAAATAAACATATATCTACTTTAGATGAATTGAAATCAACTAGGTATATGTTATCTTGTCTATTACCAATTAAAACAATGTTGTTGTTTAATGCAATATTGCATGCTGAGTTGGTAAACCAAACCTGATAACCAGCATCACATAGCTTGCTGATGCTGATTAAGTTGTGCTTTAGTCCTTCCACATAGGCCACTTTCTTAAATGTGATTGACCCTATCTTGACTTGGCCATAGCCTTTTGTTTGTCCAAAGTTTGAATCTCCAAAGATTACTTTGGGTCCATGTTTAGCTTTGAAGGACACAAGGTTCTCCTTGTTGCCAGTCATGTGCTTTGAGCACCCACTATCCAAGTACCACTGCTGGTTCTCACTTGGATAGGTCTTTACCTGCACATATAACAAATCAATTGTTTTTGACCCAGTTTACCTTGGGCCCTTTTTGATATCCTCTAAATTCTGAAATAAAAGACATCTCAGGTTAACTCTTATAGCCTACAGGATGATATCTCCTAGGAGGTATGATCCATTCAGCATAAGGGTTAAAGTGATGAGATGTGGAGCTGGAATTGAATTTTGAATTAACCCTTGAGAACTGAGTTTTGCTCTGAACTCGGCTCGACGCACGTCGAGCTTCGGTCGACGGACTCAGGTGAGTGCGTCGAGCTCCATTCGACGGCGAAGTCTTGCTTTGTTCAGAGGGTAGAAGGCATCGATCTGAGTTCGACGTTTTCTTACGATTACGTCGAGCTCTGGTCGACGTCCGTCGAGCTTCGTTCGACGCTTTTTATCCAGTTTCCTGGGTTAAGTCTGCATTCTTCCTAGCCACAATCAAGACTCCTTTACCTTTGTCACTGGTAAATTTGGTTGGAGTTGTCAGCACTATGGGTTGGCTGGATGAAGCACCCAAGCCCAGTGTACCATTCAATCTTGAGTTCACTGTACTTGTGATGTCCATTAATTTGATACTTCTCCCATTAAGGGTTTTCTTCAAATTGTTTGGCCTTAGATAGTTCACCTTTCAGTGAAGCTATCTCCTCCCCACATTGCTTCAACTCTTCTAAGAGTCTAAGATTATCTGAGTTAATGGATTTGCATTCACTCAATTGTTCTCTAAGAGTTATAATTAACTTTTGAGATTCAATCAAGTCAATGCACATAGATTTGAATTCAGATTTAAATTCATCAGAAGTAAAATCAAATGAATCTATTACCTGATCCTCAGTAAGTTCCTGATCAGATAGGTAGTCAGCATCAGGCTCTGAATCAGTGTTCTTTTGAGATGCACTGATGGCCATCATGCAGAATCCTTTTTCTTCTGCATCATCCTCATCATCACTAGAGCTGGATGATGAATCAGACTCATCAGAGTCACTCCAAGATTTAGCTACAAATCCTTTTCTGGTGTGCTTGCTGTTGCTGGAGGAAGGCTTGTCATGGTATTTCCTTGACTCCTTATCCTTCCTTTTATCTTTTCTTTCCTTCTTGTCCCTTCTGTCTTTATCTTGATTTTCTGGACAGTTGGGGAAAATGTGTCCTGGTTTCCTGCAGCCAAAACAGATAACATCTTTATTAGTAGATCTGTCATACCTTGTCTTGTCTTTGTCTTTGGATGACCATCTTCTGAAGTTCTTTTTATTCAGCTTATTGAACCTTTTGACAAGTAGGCTCATAAGCTCTTCATCTCCCAACACCTTTTCTTTAGGTTGTTCTTCCTGTGCCTTGAAGGCAATGGTTTTCTCAACCTTTTCAGTTGGTGTGGATATCTTCTGCTCTTCTTCTCTCTTCTTCATGAATTGCTCATAACTCTTGAGCTTTCCTAGAAGAGCTTCTGTGGATAACTCACATACATTCCTTCCATCTTTAATTGACCAGATTCTTGAGTCCCAAGAGCTAGAGAAACAAGTCAGTATCTTGTCATTTATCTCAGTGAGAGATATGTCCTTTTCTAGTGATCTAAGCTCACTGATGATTAGACTCAGTCTATTGTACATGTCAGCAACTGACTCAGACTCTGCCTTTTTGAAGTTCTCATACTGGGTGATGAGGTAGGATCTCCTATCCTTTTTTTCATCTGCAGAACCTAATACAATTTCTGAAAGTTTTCCCAGATCTCTTTGGCAGTATTGCATTCAGCTACTTTCTGGAAAATGTCATCTGACATGGTTTGAGCCAAGATGTTCATGGCTTTAGCATCTGCTGCCTTCCACTTCTTTATGTCAGCATCAGTTCCTGAAGGAGGAGGAACAGCTGATGTACTTGTTCCTGTGGGAGGTCTTGGACAATCTGTCAACACAGAATTAAAAATGTCTTCATCAAAAGAGTTCATGTAAAGTCTAATCCTTGCCTTCCATAGCGCAAACTTAGAGAGATTGCACATAGGAGGTCTGGTGCTAGCAAAGTCCTTGTTTTGTGCCATGAGTTTTAGAGATAAGTAAAACTAAGGAAAATAACCCTTTGAGAGAAATGATCTTATCAGGGATCTTTTGATCCAGGTGTTAGCCTGTATGAATGATCAACCTCCCTCTGATACCAATTGAAAGTGCAGGATAAGATCAATCCTAACTCTAGAGGGCGGTGAATAGAGTTATTTAAAATAGTTTTGCAAATAAAAACTTGAGTGGAGAGAAAGTTTAGATTTACTTAGTGTATGGTGCTATAACAAATAATCAGAGTAAAAAGAAATTCACAGCACAAAGCAAAACACAAAGAAACAAGCAATCCAGACGACACAAGGAGCTATAGTGGTTCCCCAAAATCCTGGGTAGTCCACTCTTCTATCACCCTTGATAGGAATCCACTTCAAGATGAGTTGATCAGGTGTCTTGAGCACCAGAGAGTTTTTGACCAGGTTCTCACAAACCAAAGGGGCTGATTTTGACTAGGTTTCAGCAAAACCAAAGGTAACTTTTGAAGGGAGTTAAAACCCTGTACAGAAAGAAAAAGAAAAAAGGGTGATGTTGTCTTCTCTATCAACAAGTAGAGAGAAGCAAAGTGGATCTGTAGATGTTGTCAAAGCTCCCCCTGAGATCAAGAAGTAGTTCAGGAAGGAGAGCTCTGCACAAGGGTGACAGGTCTTCAAAGATCTGATTTGCTCCAGCAAGGGATGATCCAAGAAAGTTGGATGGTTGTGTCTGAAGCAATCAGAATTCCTGTGAGTGAGCTTTCAAAACAATATCACAGAGAGAGAGAGCCGCTGAAGTCCTGTATTGTTGTTCTATATATCTCTGTCTAGCTGAATGAATAATATATCTGAGTCTTCTTCTTCCTTTTTCTTTGATAGCTGTTGGCAGACAGCATTAAATGCTTTCCTTAAATGTCCATGCCTCAAAGGAAATGTCAGGCAGACATTCCTTAGAAAATTCCTTGAGCCATGCACCAGATATGCTGTAACGGTCAATAAATCTTCAGCATTAATTGTCTGACAGAAGGAATTTGAATTCCTATTCAAAACTGACGGAAGTCTGGAAAACGTCGAGCTCACAGTAAAACGTCGATCTGAGCACGACACACGTCGGCCAGAGAGTGTTTTCTGTAAGCAGAACTGGGTTCGACGGAACGTCGAGCTGAGGTCGACTCCACATCAAGCTGAGGTCGACTCTGCGTCGAGCTGAGATCGACTCTGCGTCGAGCTGAGATCGACTCTGCGTCGAGCTGAAGTCGACTACGCCTCGAGCTGAAGATTACTCTAACTAGCCTATGTGACCTTTATAACAACAAGGAGGTCACAACACAAAATCCCTATAGAAATATAGTCATCCTGATCCAAATTGTAATAGGGTGTTCCAACACTATCTTGCATGTATTTCTCTATGAAAATGTCCAGCTCGGCTTGATTAAGCCGGTATTCTTTGTGGTCTGCAAAGTGGAAGGTGGAAGCCGCATTAGTCCTGACAGCAGGTGCTTTGTCAAACTGCATCGCCTTCGCCTTAGCCCGCATCCTAAATTTTCATGCAGAAGTCTCCGGGATCATCTATATTTATAGAATTTCTATGCAGCTACAGTGATCGATGTCATATCGCGGTTAGTTATCAAGCCGCGCGGCCTTAACCTGCAAAAGCATATATGCAAACCACAGACCAGTTCGACAGTTCGCGCGGCCACATTCCTGCACTTTGAAAATTTCCGAAGCAGAAAATATAACGACTACAATTTCTAAAAACCGCACAAAGCTGCAGGAAACTGGCAAAAGCACAAAACAAATATTCAACAGTTGTTTACAACAATCAAGTTGTCCAACATCAAAAGTCGATAATTATTACAGAGCCAAATTAAAACATTCAAGCTTGTTTGTCTCCGCTCTCAGGAGCTTCTCTCCCAACCCGCGCAACTTGGTCGCAGACCTGTACTAGCTTGACATAAACTTGCCTTACGAGGTTGCGGATGGAATGCAGAGTCCGGTGAACTCGCAAACCTCTAGGTGGCAAGCAGCAGCGACCTGCCTAACCGCCGCGATTACTAGTGGGTTTGAAGTTTCTCCGGAAGCCGGGCGGGTTGGTGGTTACTGCTATTCAGGAGTCGTCCCAGCAAGTCGCATGCCCTTGCTGGCCTTCGCTGGCAGATCCTTATCCATTCCCTCGTCAAGTCGGATAACAGCTGCTCTTTCCCTCTAAATCCGCCTGGTCATAAAACTACAGCTTGCAGATCCAACTTTTCTTTCTTCTTCTGCTCCAAAGTGGCCAGCACCTCCTGTGTCCTTTTCTCAACGGCCTCCAGCTCAGACCGCATTGTTGCTTTCTCTGACTCTAAGGTGGACAACACCTCCTGTGTCTTCTTCTCGGCGGCCTCTGTAGCAGACCGCATTGTTGCTCTCTCTTGCTCCAAGATGGCCAGCACATCTTGTGTCTGCTTTTAAGCGGCCTCGAGGGCAGACCACTGCTCTTCTCTGTAAAGCTGTCACTCTTCTTCCTTAGCCCGAAGGGCCTCTCCATGCTCCCTTATCCTTGCCTTTAAGGCATAAACTACCTCCCGGAATTCAGCCAACCTTTGGTCATGGATATTCGGCAGCAGTGGTGGAAGCGGAGGCAATAAGGTTGTCAGGTCGCCCGGCTCCATCGCGACTTCGGGTACACCAACAGTGGATAAACAAGCATTCAGATTTTGTCGTACAATTGCAATCTCTTAAAGGATCTCGGTAGGACGAGACTGCAGCTCTTAGTCATCTCTCCTTCAATAGCCTTAGTGTCAAATCTAAACACTGGTCGCCTGAATCATTTGGAATCTATCCGCTTTAGCTTTTCTTTCCATAGCTGTGCGGTCTCTTGTGCTATGCTTTTCAGTTTAGCCGTGGCCAAGAAGAAGCTCGCCGGTGGATTGAAAATTGTTTCCGCTCCCTTCTTCCATTACCACGACTTGTATAATTTTACAATATGCTTAACTTCTCCATGTTTACCTTGCAGGAGAGGAAGTGTGGTTGCCACCTCCTTCCCAACGACTATTTTACTCATCTCCTCCATATTCTATCTAAGTCTCTATTTTTCGATTCCTTTAGAAAACGCAGAAGCCGGTTTTCCAGGCTTCTCTCCAGTAACTTCGACATCGAGTTCGACGGCCTCTTCAGAAGCCAGCGGTGTTGCCAACAACTTGTCTTGCTTCTGGAATTTCTCCATACCCTTTAAGATGTCACTCAAGGATCTGCTAGCCACAGGCGTGTTCTCTGGCTCATTCGGCTTAGAGGATGGAGTCGACGGACTCTCAGATGCCTCTTTCTCCCATGGCCTGTGCTAGAGACTAGCGGCTCCGGTCTTTACGGAAAAATTGCAATTTCTAGCCCGCATCTTCCGCGTTTTCCTCCTCATTCTTTCCTCAAGGGTCTCATCCTTTTTCTTATGCCGTTTCAAGTAGCCGACTATCATCTCTGTCTGCTTGCTCTTCTTAGCTGGAGACCGCCCAGCCTCCCGCGGCTTCTCCTGGTCGTCCTCATCAACGATGATCAAATTAGCTACTGTGGGCAACTTGCGCGGTTTGGAAGAGTCAACACTCTTCTCCTCTTCCTTAGAAACTTTAAGAGAGGTTCACCCGATGGCGTGTAGGTGATATCGAAGAATTTGGTCGTACCGGTTTGTGGGAGAGAAGGCTTGTAAATCGCTTCAACTTTGTCGCGACAAGCGAGGATTCCGAGATGGCTTCCGTCGGTTTCTACTTAGAATCAAAAGCCGTTGTTGTGATCGGCTTCCCAGTATTTCCCTCAAGCTGTCGATCAGATCTTTCCAATTTTCGTCTCCTCCTTGTTTTCATCTCACACTACCTCTCCTCGCGGACTAATATCGAGGACATGATGTCCATCTTGCAGAAGGCCCTATCGGCTTGAAAGATTCTGACCGCTAGTGGAGAATATTGACCCATGACTCGGTAGAAATCTTGACAGAATGACAGAGTCCTTGGTATTTTATAGATGTAGAAGCATTAAAGGCAGTCACAGTCTCCGACTTAGTTCAACATTTTCGAAGTTTTTCAGGAACTTAAAAATGTGCGGGGATTATGTTAACCCGGAATCCGCGATTAGTTCTCAAGGCTTTCAAGACCGGGCGGCCTGTATTTTCTAGCCGTCGTTCACAGCAAGCCGTCTTGTTATCAGATAAGCCGTGAGGCCTCTCTGTAAGGCCGCTATAAGGTTCCGGACCAGCTCAACGCCAAGTCCCAGAACCGCCATTTTCCGTCAGTCGGCCTGTCCTCACTGAAGCTATGCAGCCTAGTTGCCAGGTGTATTATCTCATTTCCAGCTAGAACCCTAGGAGTGATTTTGTCATGACTAGGTCATGACAAAACCCTAAAAAGCCCAAAAAGACCAAGCGAGCTTAGGCATGAAGGTGGAGATCACAATGGTCTGTAAATAGTAGAATTATAAACACTAGTTTAGGATGACCATAGGGCTTCACCATGACTTCATGACCCCACCATAATATCCCTAAACTATTGGAAGGTCTATTAGAGCCCTAAGGGTCTATTGAAATCAACCCAGGGTGGCCAAGTTGACCTAGGATCATCCTAGGTCTAAATTGGGCAAGGTGCCCCAACTAAGGGCAATGTGCCCCTAATATGCCCAAACAACCCTACCTATGTCTTCCTAGACCTTAAGTGAGGTCAATGGGTCACCAAGGACCCATTGGGGTTAACCCAAGAGGCTAAGTTGACCCAAGTCCACTTTAGCCCCAAAGTGGTTAAAGTGCCCTTACTAAGGGTCAAGTGACCTCCAAGGTGCCAAGTCAACCATAAACAACCCTACCTAGACCTTAGGGGAAGCCAATGGGTCACCAAGGACCCATTGAGGTTAACCCAAATGGTCAATTTGACCAAGGTCAACTCAATCCTTGAAATAGGTCAAATTAGCCTAAATGGGCTAACCCAAGCTCGAACCCATTTCCCCCACTTGGTCTAACCTCATTATTATTATTCATATGGGTTATGGGCTGCCAATAGGCTATGGATATGAACAAATTCGTCCTTGATGACTAGGAGAGAGAAAACTCCATTTTACCCTTTAATGGAGGAGAGAGAAGGTGGTTTAAAGGGGCCATTCATGGCCAAGGGAGACCAGGGGCCTCTCCATTTGATTCCAAGGGCAGAATATATTCTCCCTCATTAGTTTTGAGGAGTTTAATAACCATAACCAGCCATAAAAGTGGCTGAATTTAATTTCACCCATAAGGAAGAGAGAGAAAGAGGGGAGAGAAAGCCATAAATGGCCATAGGAGAGCAAGAGTTCCTCTCCAATTGATTCCAAAGCCTTGATTAATCTTACCTAATTATTTAGAGGAGACCAAGGGTTTTCCTTAGCCTCTAGGTGGCTGAATACAAGGGATATGCCATGGCCAAATTTCACCTTTCATGGCCATAAATGGCTTTGAAGCCATGACCCTTCCTCTCCCCCATTTCAACCTTTTAAAAGCTCCCCTAGGCCAAGAGCATTTGTTTCCACCATCCCACTGAAGAAAACGAGGGACTTCACGGGGTTGTTGTAAAGCATCGGAAAGCTTCACCACCTGCCATGGCGCACGACCACCAAACCCGTCGGCAAGCACGGTTAAAGGTCCTCCTCTACTCCTTCTTCTATGGATAGATCTTAGGAATCAAATAGGAGAGAAATCAGGCGCAATTGAGCCGGATCGTGTGAGCTAAATTCCAGATTTTTCATGGTTTTTTATACCACTCGGATTCGCCGGAAACCGCCCCTCCGGCGGCCGTGCCGCCGCCCGGCGATAGCCCCCACCTCAACGAAGGTGGTGGCGGTGGTGGCCGTCCAGGGAGGTGGATGGGTGGCCGGAAAACATGGCTGAAAATTGCTCCAGGTTCGTCCAATCCAAGCCCTTGGCTGGAGGAAGAAGATGACAAGGATCCCTCTGATCTTCTTTAAGAATCGTGCTGCATCATTTTATATTTAGTTTTGATTTTTTTTTGTATTTTTTGTCCTGTTTACTAGGCTATATTAAATTAAATATTAAAAATACTTAAGCCCTGCTATGGAAAATATGGCCAATATCAAAGTTGTATCCCGTGAAGTCTAGTTTGTTTTAAAAAAATTTTGAACCCATTTGGGTAAGTTGTTTGACAACAGCACCAATTTTGGTGGGGTCTATACATAGGCTTGACTAGAAATTGGTTTGAGTGCCCCCACCAATCCAGCCATTAAAATGACTTGAAATTTTGGATGGGGGTCACTCTTACCTATACCTAGAACATATCCAAAAATAGGAATTTTTGGAGAACAGTTTTCTATAGGTTTTGTAAAAATTTAATAATCCATGAATAAATTAATTAGGTGTCCTAAACATCTCAAAACTCCCCAAAATTTGAGTGCGTGGTCTTAAAGGGAATGTTAGTACTCTGGTAAAAATCTCATCTCATTTGAAGATGTTTTGGTTAGGTATTGATCCAACCCTTGGTTTACCCTTATAGGGTTATTTAGGTCAAAGTGCTCTTTTTGGTGTTTGAGTGGTCAAATCCCCTCAACAGAGACTGATATTTTGGCCACTGATGTTATAAGGACTGTAACACCCTCCAATGGGATTTGGGGTGGTTTGGGGAAGGTTAGCCCTAGAACCTTAAGGTAGGATCCTCTTTTGGAGATTTTAAGGGTTTGAAGGTCATGGGGTAAAATGACCTTGGAATGACTTGAGAATTGGTGGAAGGGATTCTAGGGTGGCTATGGTCCTCTGGTTGAAGTTTTATTGAATTTGAAAGCCTTTAACCCCCTCAAATCCCTAATCCTAGTTTAGGGCACAAGCCAATAGTTGGATTTAGACAATCAAAACACCTCACATTAACTTGAAACTTAGGCAGGGTATTTCTCTGATAAAAAGAGTCCTAAAATAATTTTGGTGGAATTTTTGGGCTAATAAAATAAGTACTTCCTTAATAGCCCTAGTTGTGTCCTTAAGTTTATTTTGCTTGTTCTGACATTTCTATCCATTGAAAAGTTGTGAAATTTAGTATTTGGAAGTTTTACATCCTGTTAGTTCCCACTGTATTTTTATTGGAATTTTTAGCTGATTATTTTAAGTATTTGTTTCATACATTATGAATAGTGGATTTCTTATCAAAAATAGATATAAAGCTCAATATTGCTATGAAAATTATCAAACTTGGTCAGTGAGTGTTCTATGTCATTATGTTGGCTCTGGAATTTTCTCATAATTTTTAAACGATTAAAAACAGTACTTGTTTCACATAGTAATAAATCTAGAAGATTAATTTAAATTAGATTCAGAGCCCCTCATGTTTTATAAAATTGTAAAACTTGGTTAGGGTTAGTTTTAGATCATTATCTATGTCTTGAAATTTTTTCATAATTATTAGAAGACGTTTTATAGCACTTGCTTCAATAACCAATTGCTATGGAATTATTTATTTAAAATTAAATTTGGGGCTACTATTCACTGGAAAATTGGAAGAATATTTCTAGAGTGTTTTTAGGCCATTATGGACTTACTGGATTTTTATTATAATTTTTAGAACAATATTGCTGGCCTTTGCTTCTTAAAATGGTAATATTGACTTTATGTTCTATATTGTGGATTTGAGGCCTAAACAATTCTGAAAATTCTTAGACCTTGGATTTGCTGTAGAAATGTTACCTAGTATTTATCATAATTTGGTTGTGATTTGTTTCTTATTTAAAAGTGCATTTAATGTTCAAAGTAGGGCATTCAGCGTCTTAGGTTAATTAGATTAAATGCCCAAATAATTAGGAAAATTATGAAACTCTGGAGTTAGTCTAAATAGGTCATGGTAGACTCCCAGAAATTGTTATGGATCTGCTGGATGAGTAAATGGAGTACCCCCTTGTGGGAGCACCATGTAGCTTAGCACGGTCTGCATATAGTACATAGAACTGAAATAAGCTAGCTCGGAGAGCTTAAACACATTTATGGGAGTCACACTGAAATAAAATAAAGGATTGGTCATGGGTAGAAATCAATAATATTAAGTGCCTTGCGAAAGGGAGCTTTGGGCTTCAGCCCATCGTAGTTCCTAGTGCCCTCGAGAACCCTTCATGGGGTATGCCTTGGGCAGTCCTGGGCTAATGTAAACCATAAGAATAATAAATGTTAAAGAGTAACTAGTATAACTAGGGGTTCACTTTCACACAGACTGGTGTCTCGGGAAGATAGGGTGACTAGGATGCTCGGGCGGTATGCTCGGTGGTTGTGGAAAAGGCAGGGTAGCCCGGTGAGCCAATGGATTGGTAGATATTTGTGACGGGTAGGATAGCCCGGGGAGCTTTGGCTCGGTTTGTTGGCTGCGACGGACGGGATAGTCTGGGGAGCTTTGGCTCAGTGGATAATACATTAATATTGCATGTGCATAAGATATAAGGTGGTGGGTCTTCGGTATTGGAGAGTCGTCGCACCGACACCAGTACGTTGACTCGACTGGTGTGGTTTTACCCTTAGCCAAATAAAGTCTGGTGCGCCAGCCAGCAAGAGTACGCAGGAGCTCCGCTTAGTGCACCAACGGTTAGGCGTACGATAGGTCTGACTGGTAGTGCTGATAACGGTTTAGAGGTGGGCGAGGCCCAACCCACCGCTTCCGTTTGCCACTACGGAGGTATCCTGGGAGGTTTGGCTCTAGAAAGGGGGAACTAAAGGTCTGTGTGCACAGAGTCGGGTGGGTGAGTTGCACTTGCATGATCACATCATAAAAAATTTGCATTTCATAGCATCATTATTGCATCAACCCCTGACACCAATTGTATAAAGTGGTATGGGACGCTTTATATAATAGGCCATACAAAATGACACCTTGGCTTATAAGTTTGCATGAGCGTGTTTATAAGTTAAGGTTTATATTCTGTATATAAATATTGCTTGCTTGTAATCCGACACCCCATCGTATAAATTGGTATGAGACTTTTTATACGATGGGAGCCTTGCAGAAGATCATTTAGCTTATGTGTTTTCATATAAGTTAAGGTTACATATTTCATGTTCTGTCTTTCATACTTGTATTACTGCTGCTTATTCTCATAGAACTGCTAGATTAGTTCCATCGCCACATGCTTACATTTGTTACTCTCCACCTTCATAGCTTCCCTTTCCTTATCCCCGCTCGGTGCCTAGGATCCATGGGGGAGGGGTGGGGGATGATAGGACTTAGTCTTTTAGACTAATGGTTTTCGAACAACATCATTTTAGGGGACCGTAGAGCCCAACATGGAGGAGCAGCCCCGGAGGTCGACATGCTTGGAGATGGGACAGTCTAGCACCGAAGTTCAGACAACTAGGACAGTGTGTCCCGATCGTTAGTAGTTTTTCTAGTTTTGCTTCCGCGATGAGTGACTTGTAGTGAGGATTTGGATGTATCGGGCATGAGCCCTATTTTCAGTACTTTATATATTAATGTTGTGGAGACTCCCTTCGTGGAGATATTTATTTTATATACAAGTGATTCTTGTGGACTAGTTTTGAGTTCATTCTTCCTCTTTTACTTTATTCTACACTTCTGCGATCGATCGACCGGCAGGATCAGCATTTTGTAGTGGCGACCTTACCGGGTGTGAAGGTGCCACCGCAATACGGCGGTTCGTGTCCTAAGACCCCGGTGATTTTAAAAAGAAAAAAATGGGGTCTTACACCAGGTCGCCGCTAGAGGGAGTCCAGATCAGCCCGTGCAGAGGCCAAAACTCTCAACTCGCTAGAGGAAGCCCGTCAGGCCGCGCGGCCTTCCCTCGATAATCTTCTCTTTTTTCTTGCTTCCCGTCACCTCTGCCCGGTTCTGCTGTACCCCGGGCAGCCGCTAATTTTAGCCATGCCTGTTTGGGCAGGACCCCAATCCTATAAATTGTGGGTGGAAGTACACCCAAAGCACGCTGACTCGAATCTAGGAGCTTGCTTGCTAAAAGTTGCAATCTCGAGCCTAGTGCTTTGCATTCTATTGTCCGGCAGGCTTCTCTCTTCTTTTCTTTCCTCTCTATGTGTAACCGCTTCATTTTATATAAAATAAAAGACCATCGCAGGAGAGGCATTCAGGTTGAGACGAGCGAAGTGTGGTGTCGCCGCTTCTTGCGGCTTGCTTTGGTTTCTGCTCTAACTGCTTGTTAGCGGCTACTCAGCAGTCCCTCCTCTTTTTCTCTTCATCCCTCGTGAGATTTCGAACAGTTAACTAGAGGGTACATTTCGTACATCAACACATGTCTCTGTAGTTACTTCACAGCACAGACAGAACAACCATTAAAGATCTATTCTTGGAGTTGTGAAGAAGTTAGGGTTGAGTTTACTCAGTTCAGCAGACAGGCTCAGAGGACACTTTCTCTAGAGCCAATCAACAACAACAAACTTACTCATTCTATAGGATTAGTCTTGATCTGAGCTATATGCCTAAAATATAAAGCCTGAGTTGTAGGATTCAGTTGTGAATCTGAGGTAGGATCATTCTTGATCTGAGCAGCAGGAGAGTTTTACTCTTTGAGTGTATGGCTATCCTCCTAGCTTGAGGTGTAGGACTTTTGATTAAGTCTGATATAGGTGATCTGTTGATCACTAAGCTGTAGGAGGAATATTTACTCTGAGTTGAAGAGCATTGGCTTGAGGCAGGACTTGGAGGAAGTCTGAGAGATCCTAAAGGATCTGTATTATTAGCTTTTGGAGCCGAGATTATAGTAGATTGCCTTGTCTAACACACTGTTAGAAAGGTGTGAGGGACGGTCGATGTACTAATACTTTGGGGAACCACTATAAATATGAGTCTGCTATTGTGTGTTCTTGAAAACTAACTAAATAACTTAACACTAAACACAAAAAATTAATAAAGTAGTATAAAAGAATAAGAAAAATTTTCACTACCCTCCCCCCTCTAGGTGCATAGCTACTCTTGAAACATACTTTCACGTGGTATCAAAGTGAGGTTTTTCAAAAAGGAATTAATAGTCTGAATAGATCTACAAGAGTAGTTGAAGATTTGCTCCATGGGTTCAAGTGAGAACATAACGAGTAGAGCTCCATGAAGCTCCTATCTGTAGGAAGGAGAACTTTGGAATTTTAAAAAGAGAGTTGTGATATTCATGGAAGCCTTTGACCCTACAATCTTCAGTATAGTTCAAGAAGGACCTTTCATTCCCATGAAGATTTCTGTCCTAGATGCCAATGTCCAAACCCCAAAATAAATACACTGAAATGACCAAGGATGAGGTCATCCTGGCAACCATGAACAAGAGGGCACAAAACATCATTGCCAGTGCCATTGATGACTCCAACTTCTAGAATATTGTCCTCTACAAGACAGCCAAGGAAAGATGGGACTCTCTCATTATCTACATGGAAGGAATAGAAGAGGTGAGGGATGACAGGAAATCCCTCCTGAATCAACAATATGAAGCCTTCAAGCAAGGGAAGAAGGACTCCATAGAGGAATGCTATGAATAGTTTTTCATAATAGTGAATAGTTTGATCATATATAACAAATAGTTCACTAGTTATGAGCTGAATGACAAGTTCTTGAGATCCCTAAACAAGCAATGGGTTGTCAAGATCTGTTCCATCAGAGAAGTTGACAACCTGGCCAACACTCTGTCTCAAAATTTGTTTGGGAAGCTGATGTCATATGAAATGTAGCTGAACTCCAAGAAGGTTGAATAGGAAGCAGCCAGATCTTACAGCAAAGAGAATTCAGTGGCCTTCAGAGCTGAAGCCACAAGAAGAAGCAGAGAAAAGACTCCTTCTATTCTAAGGAGAGTTTCTGATTCAGAATGCTCTGATCCAAAATCCCCTAGAATTGAGCTATAAGATGAAAAACTAACACTATTCTCCAAGCAGTTCAGGTAGATGTTGAACAGGAGAAGACATTGGAAGAACAAAGGCTCTTCCAGCTCCACCTCAAAGAAGCCTTACTCTAGTAATGAAAAATCCATTAATGACCCCTCTGGGGAAAGGTATGACTCCAAATAGAACAAATATGTTAATTTTAATATTGTTTGATGCTATTGCAATAGGAGTGGACATTTCATTACTGATTTTCCAGTTAAGAGGAAGGAGCAGATGAAGTCTGAAGGCAAAAAGCATCACAGGGACAAGAAGTCTAAAAAGATCTTCTTAGCCAATAAGAAAGTAAACATATCAGATAGTGATTCTGAATATTTAGAATTAGAGGAAGAGGAGGCCTATATTAGTCTCATGACCATTGAAGAAGAGGCTGATCATCTTGTTGCCCCATCAGGCATAAGGGCTCCATTGTCATCTGTTGACAGTGATTGTGAAGAGGATGAGGAATTCAGTCTCATGGCTCTATTTTAAGAAAATCAGGATAATCTTATTCTTGAGGAGGATAGTCCTAGTACCCATGCACCAATATAGTACATAGATAGTGGATGTTCCAAACACATGACTGGAATAAGGATCCAACTTAAAGACTATACACTTGTGAAGAATGGACCTAAGGTGGTCATTGGAGGTTAAGAAAGAGGAGTCACCAAGGGTCATGGTATGATCACTAATGGCTTAGTCTACCTTACAAAAGTAGCTTATATAGAAGGGTTGTAGCACAATCTAATTAGCATAAGACAACTATCTGGAATTGGCTATATTATTGTCTTCCATAAGGATGAGTGTCTTATTAAAAGGTTGAGTGACGAAGAGTCATTTTGATAGGCACTAGAAGTGGAAATACATATTGTTTAAACTTTTTTATGTTTAAGTACAGACACAGCTATGTGTCTAGTAGCAAATGAGAAAGTCTCATATTGTGTATAATGACACAAGAGACTTGCTCACTTGAACTGCAAGACAATTAGTAAGCTATTCAGTGAAGGGCTAGTCATAAATGGACCCAATATAAGATGCACAAAGGAGGGCATTTACTCTTCATGTCAAAAGGGCAAGAAAACCAAGAAATCCTTTAAGAGCATTGGGGCCAAAGATTTAGAGAGGTGCTTATCTCTCTTGCATATATACTTTTTTGGTCCCATGCTAATTCATAGCCTAGGTAGGAAAGTCTACACACTAATTCCTGGTTTGCTTGGGTGTTCTTTCTAAAGAAAAAGTCAAAAACCCTTGACACTTTTATGACCTTTGTTAGGAAAATTCAGAATGAAAAGGACAATTCTATGGTCAAAATCAGAAGTGACCATGGTATTGAATTTTAGTCTGAAGGTATGACTAAGTTCTGTGAAGAGTAAGGGATTCACTGGGAATTTTCTTCTCCTAGAACATCCCAGCAAAATGGGATAGCTAAGAGGAAAAATAGGACTCTCATAGAGGCTGGAAGGACACTACTAAGTAACACTACTCTCCAATAATACTTTTGTGCTGAGGCAGTGAACACAACATGTCATATCCTGAATAGAGCCTCTACCAACAAGTATCACTAGAAGATTTCCTATGAGATTATGAAAGATAGAAAAAAAATCTAGCCTATCTCTAGATCTTTGGTAGAAAGAAGTTTGTTCTCAATACCGAGAAGTCCTACTTGACTAAGTTTGTTGTCAAATCCTATGAAAGAATTTTTGTTAGGTACAACAACCATAACAAAGCCTATATAGTCTATAACTTGAAAAATCAAGTTGTAGAAGAGTCTGTGAATGTAATCTTTGATGAATCATCTATGATTAAAAGTGAGGTGCCTAGCTCCTCTAGATCTGCAAGTATAGAGTGGAATATGGATAACTTAACCATCAAGGAAACTCCTCCAATCACCCAAGAAGAAGATGATGGTGTGTGCATTCCTGAAGAAGGACATGATATATTGTATATGGGCGATGACCAGAAGGATCCAGCCATTGAGGTTCATGATGTTGAAGAAAAAATGCCTCCAGTTGTCAGGCATTTGAAGGACCATCCCAGAAATCAGATCATAGGAGATACTAGCCAAGGGGTTACAATAAGGAGCAGAAGCCTCAACATTTTTATATACTCCAACTTTTAGTCTCAAGTTGAACCTAAAAAGTTTGAAGATGCCAACATAGACCCATTTTTAGATTGTGGCTATGCAAGAAGAACTGAACCAGTTCAAGAGATACAAGGTCTTGAAGCTGGTTCCCAGACCACAAGGACATAACACGATTGGAACCAAGTGGATGTTCAGGAATAAACTTGATGAGAATGGTGTTATAATAAAGAATAAAGCTAGACTGGTGGCCAAGGGATATAGACAAGAGGAAGGTTTTGATTTTGATCAAACCTTTGCATCAGTAGCTAGATTGGAAGCTATAATACTATTCCTTGCATATGTTGCACATAAAGGATTCAAGGTCTACCAAATGGATGTAAAGTCAGCTATCCTAAATGGTGACCTACAAGAAGAGGTCTATGTTAAGCGACCCTCAGATTGTGTTAACTCTAACTTTCATGATTATGTATTTAAGCTTAGAAAGGCTTTATATGGGTTGAAGCAAGCCCCAAGGGCATGGTATGAAACTCTATCTAGCTTTCTCATTGAGAACAATTTCTCAAGGGGAAAGATAGTCAAGACATTATTCCTAAAGGAAGTCAAGGGTAAGATCATCCTAGTCCAAATTTATGTAGATGATATAAGATTTGGGTTTACTGATGATGGCCTCTACAAGAAGTTTGTTAAACTTATGCAAGGGCAGTTTGAGATGAGCAGTATAAGTGAACTTAAGTATTTCTTAGGCCTCCAAGTTATACAATCAGAGGATGGTCTATCCATCTCTCAGTCTAAGTTCACTAATGAGTTGATTCAAAATTTTTGAATGGTGGGTGACTCCATAATGAAATCTCCTATGATGACAAATGTGTCATTATATAAGGATGAGACAGGTAAACCTGTTGATGAAACCTTGTATATAGGCATCATTGTCTCCCTCCTATACCTACCTATCAGTAGGCTAAACATCATGTATGTTATATGTGTTTGTGCTAGGTACCAGGCTAGCCCTAAGGAGTCTCATTATTCTACACAAAAAGAATTTTGAGATATCTCAAGCGAACACCAGATCTTTGTCTATGGTACCCTAAGAATAAAGACTTTTAACTAATAGGGTATTCATATGCAGACTTTGTAGGTTGTAAAGAAACTAGAAAAGCAACTCTGTCTCCTATAAATTTCTTGGAAGAAGGCCTATCTCTTGGAGCAGCAAGAATCAAATAAGTATAGCAATTTCAACACCTGAATCAGAATACATATCAGCTGGAAGCTACTGTGCTCAACTACTTTGGATCTAATATCAGCTTTAGGACTACAATCTCAAGCTATGTAGAACTCCAATGTCTTGTGATTCTACTAGTGCAATTTCTATTGCTAGGAATCCTGTATCTCATAGCAGGACTAAACACATAGAGATTAGGTATCATTTCATTAGATAATATGTGTAAAGTAAGGACATCAGTCTTGAATTTGTCTCTACAGAAAAATAAGTGGATGATATCTTCACCAAGCCACTAGATGAAGCCAAGCTCAACACCATCGAATTTGAATTTGGTATGATGAAATTAGTATAGTTTTAGTAGCTCTTCATGCATTTTAGTTGCAAACAGTATTAATCCGTGTAGGATAACAAAGGAGTTATGGACTAAGTGTCCAAGAATCGAGTGTTCTTTGTCTATGTGCTCAGGCATTGCGTGTGTCAAGACAACATAAGGCATAAAGTGCGCTGAGTTCAAGTGTCTAGGCGTCGAGAGAATTTCAAGCATTGAAATCATTGAGTGTGTTTAGTGCGTCGAGACCACTCAATGAATTCTCCTAGGGACTTCAGATTGAGGCTATCTTGCGACATTAATCTCAGCCGTTGATCTCTTCGTGATTATCACAATAGGTATGCGCGTCTCCACATTCTCTGTTGAGAGGCAAGTATAAATAGAACTGTGTGTGCTTAGAATAAAAAAACACTATTCCTAGCCCTTGTGACCAGTCGTCTCCCTATGATGAAAGCTTGAAAAACCTTTATAAACTCAAAAAATTCATTGAACTGAAAGGAACGGATTTCCTGTTTGAGGGCTCAAAACTCATGTGAAATGGTTTCAAGGATGCTCCCGAGGAGGTTCTGCTAGTTCTACACTTATTGGAGGTCACTGACGTATGTTTTGTTCTGTCCGAGCCTGTCTTGATGTGCAAGAGAGAAGTTATGGAACTATACTCAAATGCCACTATGGACTCATCCTCAAACAAAATCAAATCCTCCATTAGTGAGCATAAGATCAAAATTACTCCCAAGAGATTGTGCAAAGAACTGTAACTACCCAAGGTGAAGTAGTCTGATGACGATACAGACATATATTAGGATGATGTGAAGACAGCCCTAAAGTGGGGTGGGCTCTCAAAGCATACCACTAGTTCAGTGTTAAGGAAGGAGCTAAATCTAAGAGGAAAGTTCCTAGCGGATACAGTTAGAAATGCTCTTCTTCGCAAGACTGGATCTCATGATAAGATATCCAGAAAGATGTTTGAACAGATGACAAGGATTATTTTATCTAAGAAAAAAGACTGGTGAAAAGTGTTGTTTGATAGAATAGTGGAATACATCCTAGAACCCAACCTGGGAAAATTTTTATCCTTGTATCTGCATAGTATTATTCAAGGGATCCTCAACATGAGGCTAGGACCAAAGATCCATCATATGAAGAGAATGGACTCCAGGAGGTTTGATAGATGGGATAGAATTCTGCTGTCACATCAACAGAGTGCTGAGAAGAAGAAAAAGAAAGTTGTACCAGTCCCTATGGAAATCTCAAAAAGAAGTTCTTCTAAGAAAAGTGAGGAAGAGCCACATGATACCTAACTGCTTGAGTCTACTAAGGAGACAAGAAGGGATATGAGTGCTCAGGTTTCAATTTCCTCTGAAACTGCAGTAAGATATCAACTGGGTGGATCTCAGTTTGAAGAAATTTGATCTAAAGCTCTAGAAATTCTTACTGGGCAGGTAGTGCAAATATTGAGGGGGAGACTGAGAAGATAAATGCTCCTATTTAGGTTTAGCAAGTTCAGTCTTATATGCAGGACAAGCTTGACTCTTTTCTAGAGACTCTCCAGAACAGAACAGATCAGATACCTAATGTGCCTCTGTGGCTAGTTTACAATACTCCGGCTAAGGATGGTCAAGCTCTTACAATAGTGGAAGAAGCCATTCAAAACAATACTATTGAAGACTCAAATGTCCCTATGGATAATATTGCGGTTGAGGGGGAGATTCACTCTGAACTCCCTACTCTAGAAATAGTTTATAACATTGACTCCTTTGAGTTTGACAAGCATAAAGCAATTGCTAATATCCATGTGATGCATTGAACGACAAGTTTGTCGGTCGCACAAGTAATATAAAATGGGCGAATTTTCCCAAGTATCGATCTCGAGGGAATATAGCAAGGTGGAGTTAATTTTGAGGAGGACTTGAGATTGAAGTACAAAGGTCTAACCTATGAAAGGGGGGTTTGGTTGTTTGCGGATGAAGAAAATAAAATAGTAACAACTACTCCTATGCAACGCTGCTATGCGATGCTTCGCCGGGCAGGATGGAAGACTACACAAGCCGCTATGTACCAAATCACTGGGCGGATGGACAAGTAGGCTTGAAGATGAGGTGGTGAGGATGGCGGAATGAGGGTCGTGAGCACCTCTTCGCTACGCACGCCACTAGAAGTTGCTAGTGCAGCACGGTGTGATTGAGGATGGAAAATAAAGGCGCATCTCAAGAAAATAACATAAATATGAAATCACATAGACATGATTGGATACCAATGTTTATCAAAATATGTACAACATCATCATATACAAGAGATCAACTATACAATCAACAATAAGAGAAGAAATGTGTGTGAAATCGACCAGATCCGAAGTCTTATTGAGGATTCATGGTAGGATTTGTGGGGTTGTCAATCCGTGTCCTAGATCGGTCCTCAACTACATCCAGGGTAGACGAGGTTGTCACTCACTCCCGATGGACCCGTCTTCTTCGTTTCACGAGCCGGTGGACGTGTTTGGTTTCTCTAGGAGGATGGCACAACCCTTGTGCACGTAGCGGAAGTAATAAAAATCATGAACAACCCAAAAGAGATTGTGATCGGGCCATGAATATTGGATCAAGAAGTTAACAAACAACAAGGTAAAAGTTACATTTCCGGTGTTGAGTCAAAACTCAACAGAGATGCTCCAAGCTTTGAGTCCTTGTCGGTGGCGAGTTCTACGAAGAATAACATCTACGTCTCTGCAGAAATCCACACAAGCAGGAGAACACCGAGCTTCATCGCACGAAGGGTCGAGAAGGAGATAAACCGCGACTTGCACTTCCACGGACTGCTAGGTCCGCGCCAGGAATAGCAATACCGGCGACTATCGCCGGAGAGGCGAGGAGGAGGTCGGCGGGGCGAACGAGGCGGCGGAACACTTCCGTCCGGCGGGGTTCGGGAATCGGCGGAGCGAACGAGCAGCAGAATGCTTCCGTCGGGTTCGATTCGGCCATAGGAGAAACAAAAGCCTGATACCATTCCCAAAACCCTAAGTCTCAATTTATACCAAAGGCATAAACAGACCTGAGAGTATCGCTATCCGCAGACCACATCAAGATAGGGTTTCTTGGAAAAATTCGACGGGAATCAGCATTCGTCGAGAATCGAACATTATGATTCTCGACGACTCTCGACGATCGTCGAGTATCGACGATCGATACTCGATGATTCTCGACAATCGAAACTCGCTGATTCTCGACGATCAATAATCGATGATTCTCGACGATCGATACTCGACGATTCTCGACGATCGATACTCGACGATTATCATCGATTCTCGACGATCGATACTCGACAATTCTCGACAATTTTCCCTTGGCAACATTTGTCGGACCCTATTCTGTATGGTGATTGGTAACCTTTACCAACACAGTCAATCTTTCAACTTCTCCACATGCTCTTATGTGCGACCCTGCAGGCTCATATTGCGTTGGCAGTGAGATTACATGTTTGACCACTTCTAGATCACCATGGTAACTCCAACAGTCTCCAACTTGATCTTTAAAGTATCAAACCAAAAACCTCACAAACAATGAGCGGCATCTAGCAATGCATCATTGCTACCCAAGCAATAAGAGTTCATAACTCATAAGCCTTATGAACAATGTCCCAGAGTTGTCTTTGTCCCTTACATCTAGAAAGAACTAGAGGCATTGACCGTGTCACCCTCATAATAGCTCAATCCAAGTTTCTTGATCTAGAACGGACTTCCAAAGAATGGTGAGTCTAATATCACATATTGACTCAACCAAGCATGTCCATGCATTTCTCAGTCCAGTTCCATCAAGGGACCCATGGATGCAACTCCTGTCATATAGGAGGACAAATCCCATATCTTCTCACACACAAACACCCAAATGATTCGTAACGTGCCCAACAACCACCCTTATCATCAACCTTTCTCAAGGAAGTCTTTATATGGCATCAAAGCACGCTCTTCCTCACTTGATGAATGCTGTGACTTCAGGCCAAATGACTACAACACCATTGTCAATTGACACCTACTCATGACACGTTTAGATAACAATCCACAGAGTAGTCTCAGGTTGGGTCTGTCAAGTACAACTTGTTAATTAACAAGTACCCAAGTGATGACTTGATATCATAATATAATGACCTATGAGAACTGATCATCAGTCAACACACGTGCTAGTCTTAATGTATCATCATCACCCTTAGTTTCTATGATGATACAACGACCAGGGACCTTTTAAGAATGAAGCTTCAAATAAATCATAGGCTCTCACATTCAAGTCACGTACTTGATGTCCTATGGAAGCGAACATTCTAAGGGTATTTATTATGTTAACATTTAACTATCGCATAGAGAAACCATAATAAAAGAACTTTCCATTAATTGTAAAAGAAAAATCTAGGTACATAATTCATCATATGAATAAATAATAAACAGCCAACAGAATATATGTTTACATGCAACCCACAAGACTCTCACTAGAGTTGATCATTTAGGTATCGTATACCCATTGATCTAGTATGACCATCATGCTTTCTCTGCGCGAGAGGCTTTGCCAGAGGATCCGCAATATTCTCCTCAGTCGGCACTCTGAAAATGTTCACATCTCCTCGTTCAACATTCTCACGAATAAGATGGAACCGCCGAAGTATGTGCTTGGAGCGCTGATTAGATCTAGGTTCCTTAGATTGTGCAATTGCACCATTGTTATCACAGTAGAGAACTACGGGACCAACAATGCTAGGAACTACATCAAGCTCGCCGATGAATTTCCTAATCCATAAAGCCTCCTTCGCTGCGTTAGCTGCAGCGATATACTTGGCTTCTGTTGTAGAATCAGCAGCTGTCTCTTGCTTGGAACTCTTCCAGCTCACAGCTCCTCCATTAAGGAAAAACACAAAACCTGACTGAGACTTTTAGTCATCCATATCAGTTTGGAAGCTAGCATCCGTGTAACCATTTACAACGAGCTCTTCCTCTCCACCATACACCAAGAACACATCCATTGTCCTTCTCAAGTACTTCAGGATATTCTTGACTGCAATCCAGTGACACTCACCGGGGTCAGACTGATACCTGCTAGTCATGCTCAAAGCAAAGGAGACATCGGGTCGAGTACATAACATTGCATACATGATTGATCCAATTGCCGAAGCATATGGAATCAACTTCATGCAGTCCTTATCTTCACAAGATTTTGGACAATGGTCCTTAGAGAGATTCACACCATGAGACATGGGTGAAAATCCTTTCTTGGACCCAAGCATGTTGAACCGCTTCAACACCTTCTCAATGTATGTACTCTGGGTCAAACCTAATAACTTCTTCGATCTATCTCTATAGATCTTAATACCGAGTATATAAGTCGCTTCACCCAAGTCCTTTATAGAAAAGCAGTTCCCTAGGTTGTTCTTAACAACTTTCAGGGTAGGAATGTCATTCCCAATCAACAGTATGTCATCTACATACAGTATCAGGAAGACAATAATGCTCTCACTGATTCGCTTGTAAACACAAGGCTCATCTTTATTCTTGATGAAACCAAACTCTTTGATTTTCTCATCAAAACGAAGATTCCAACTTTGAGAGGCCTGCTTCAGTCCATAGATGGACCTATTCAGCTTACATATTTTAGTGGCTTCATTTGGGGATAGAAAACCCTCGGGTAGTGTCATGTACACTTACTCAAGGAAGTTTCCATTAAGGAAAGCCGTTTTGACATCCATCTGCCAGATCTCGTAGTCATAATACGCAGCAATAGTAAGCAATATCCTTATGGACTTTACCATGGCAACAGGGGAAAAGGTTTCATCATAGTCAATACCATGAATTTGCTTAAAACCCTTAGCCACAAGTCGCCCTTTGAATGTCTGTAAATTCCCATCCATGTCGGTCTTCTTCTTTAAGACCCATTTGCACCCTATGGGTCGTACCCCTTCAGGTGGTTCCACAAAGTTCCAAACTTGGTTTGCATACATGGAGTCCATTTCGGATTTCATAGCATCAAGCCATTTGTCGGAGTCCGGTCCATTCATAGCCTATTTGTAGGTTGCTGGTTCATCATCATGATCCATAAGCAACACATTACCTATTTGAGACATGAGAAATCCATATCTCTCAGGCTCAAATCTAGGTCTACCAGATCTACGTAGGACTTGTGTTTCTTAAGCAGGTTCTCTAGCTACAACATCTTGTAGTCCTATCTCAGAATCCAATTCCGATTCATTCACTACTTGTGGTTCTTGAACTTCTTCAAGTTTTACCTTTTCAGTCTTTCTTGATAAGAATTCTCTCTCCAAGAAGACGCTAGTCCTTGCGATAAACACTTTGTCCTTGGATGGTAGGTAAAAGTATTACCCTTTCATTTCCTTAGGATATCCCACCAGATAACATTTATCGGATTTTGGTTCCAGCTTGTCAGGAATTTGACGTCGCACGTATGCCTCACAGCCCTAAATTTTAATGAATGACATACTAGGACGCTTCCCAGTCCATATCTCATATGGTGTCTTCAGAACAATTTTCGTTGGAGCGCAATTCAGTGTCATTGCAGCAGTCTCTAAAAAAAACCCCAAAAGGAAACAGGCAAGTCTGCATGACTCATCATCGAACATACCATGTCTAATAGAGTACGATTTCTCCTCTCAAACACACCATTATGTTGTGGTGTTCTAGGTGGAGTTAGCTGTAATACAATACCACACTCTTTCAGATGATCACAGAACTCATGACTCAGGTATTCGCCACCTCGATCAGATCGGAGTGCTTTAACCCTTTTACCCAACTGGTTTTCCACTTCATTCTTGAACTCTTTGAACTTTTCAAAGGTCTCGGATTTGCACTTCATAAGATACACATATCCGTATCTACTGAAATCATCAGTAAATGTAATGAAGTAGAAATATCCACCTCTAGCCATGGAGCTCATGGGTCCGCATACATCACTATGTACAACACCCAAGAGATCCTCAGCCCTCTTAGTATAACCAGTGAAAGGGGCTTTAGTCATCTTGCCTAACAAACAAGATTCCCATCGCTCAAATGATTCATAATCAAATGCGTCCAAAAGTCCATCTTTATGGAGCTTGGATATGCGCTTCTCGTTTATATGGCCCAAACGATAATGCAAGAGATATGTAGGATTTGAGTCATTTGTTCTTAGTCTTTTATTATTTTCTACATTATAGATCAGATGGTCCAAGTTCAAAACTTAAAGACCATTAAACAATTGGGCTACAACATAACAAACATAATTCTTAAATATAGAATAACAGTTGTTCTTAATTATAAAAGAAAATCCAATCATGTCCAAGCATGAAATGGATATAATTTTTCTAGTTATGGCCGGAACAAAATAACAATTATCTAATTCTATTACAAGCCCACTTGGCAAAGAAAGACGGTAAACTCCTACGACTACAGCAGGAACTCTTGCTCCATTGCCGACGTGCAAGTCCACCTCCCCTTTACTCAGCAATCTTCTCCTTTCCAGTTCCTGAACATTTGTACAAATGTGAGAACCACATCCGGTATCCAATTCCCAAGATTAAGGAGCAGAAAGGTTTATCTCTATAACGTAAATATTTAAAGCGGAAGTCATACCTCCCTTCATTTTCTGCAGACCCTCAATGTAAGAAGGACAGTTCCTCCTCCAATTACCAGCCTTGCCACAGTGGTGGCATTTCCCTTCCTTCACCGTGCTCTTCTTTTTCTTCAGTACAGAAGACTTGGGCTCAAGATATGACTTAGGTCCCACCTTCGTCTCCTTAGAGCCTTTGTCCTTGCCCTTGCCCTTATGCACCATCAGTATGGGGCGGGCAGGTTTTGCCTTCTTCATGTTGATCTCGATAGTTCTTAACATGCCTAGGAACTCGGGCAGTGTCTTGTCTATTTCATTCATGTTGTAGTTCAAGACGAACTGCTCATAACTGTCTGGCAACGATTGCAGGATCAGATCTGTGGCCAACTCTTGACCTAGAGGAAAACCCAGCCTTTCAATATTCTCTATATACCACATCATCTTGAGTACGTGAGTCCCTAATGAGTCTCGAACTCCCATCTTGCACTGAAATAACGCTTTTGTGATGTCAAACCTCTCCTTACGAGCTTGCCCTTGAAATATTTTCTTGAGATTCTCATAAATCTCCTTGCACCCCATGTTCTCATGTTGCTTCTGAAGCTCAGAGTTCTTGGTGGCAAACATAAGGCATTCGACGTCTAAGGCGTCATCAGTATACTTCTTATAAGTATCTTTATCAGCAAGGGAAGAATTCCCGGTCGGCACCTCGGGGGCTTCTTCTTCCAAGACATAGAGCTTTCGCTCTTGCCTGAGAACAATTCTCAGGTTCCTGTACCAGTCCATGTAGTTAGTCCCACTGAGCTTATTCTTCTCAAGGATGGCTCTCAGAGACAGAGTGGAGTGTGAACTACTTGCCATGGAATTCTACAAGAATTCATGCAGAATAATATCAGTACCAAAATTTCAAAATACAATTTATTTTTAATTTGGACTTCAATTAAAACTCTCACTATTTTATTCGAAATAATAGCCCTCACTATCAATTCTGAGAGTTCATGCGAGCTACTCTCTTAGTGGACAAGATCCGTATTTCACCAACAAAATGAGTATGCTTTGGCTTTTCTCTCACGATGTGGTTATTTAGGTAGGCAACACTTGCCAATTGCATCCTCATGACATTCTTTTATGGTTGGTGAATAACTCCTTATTCGCATCCATCATATGGTGCATGCACACCCTATGCCTCAAGGCACTCAATCTTTAAGGTCACCTAGTTAAGTTGGACCCGATGTCGACAGTGGGATATCATAATTATCCTCTCGCACCCTTACCATGATAGATTAATTCACCTTGCTTTGGCAAGCCCACAATTCATCGATCGAGGCAGGAATAGTGTCATTCATCGGAAGGCATCCGAACACTTAATATTTGATGAAGGGATTTTTGATAATAGGCTAACAATTAACCATGATCAAAATCTGATCAATGTGCACATAAAAAGAAAAACACTTCTAAAATCCACATGCATCCCTTATGTGCACAACATGACACTATCAACATTTGATAGAAGGAAGGGCTAAATCTGAACATCCGGACTCTTCCAAATTTTCAGATTTACATGCATTGGACAAAGGCAAAGGCAACTCGACTTAAAGCAGTAGACAAGCTCGTCTCTCATTGTTGGATTAAAAATCCAAAACAATACACGGGTTCATTAACCACTCGAGGGACGGTTACTGCTAAGGAGACAACAATTTCTAACAATTAGAAATAACCACGAAATCCCAGACGTTCCTGGCGGGGTTCCAAAGGGCAGAGCACCTAACCTGCGGGTAATGGGCCCACCGATTTCCCTTGGAAAAACCATCAATAATTGATGATCCAAGATTAAATTTAGACATTTAGAACACTTCAAAATCCCTAGGTTTACACGCACTTGAATAACCTAACTTCCAAAACAATAATCATGGTCGAACCTCCCTCTGATACCACTGTTGGGTTTCTCTAGGAGGATGGCACAACACTTGTGCACGCAGAGGAAGTAATAAAAATCAAGAACAACCCAAAAGAGATTGGGATCGGGCCATGAATATTGGATCAAGAAGTTAACAAACAACTAGGTAAAAGTTACTTCGGTGTTGAGTCAAAACTAAATAGAGATGCTCCAAGCTTTGAGTCCTTGTCGGTGGAGAGTTCTACATAGAATAACGTCCACGTCTCTGCAGAAATCCGCACGAGCAGGAGAACACCGAGCTTCGTCGCACGAAGGGTCGGGAAGGAGATCAACCGCACCTTGCACTTCCATGGACTGCTAAGTCCGCGCCAGGAATAGCAACACCGGCGACTGTCGCCGGAGAGGAGGAGGTCGGCGGAGCGAACGAGGAGGCAGAACACTTCCGTCCGGTAGGGTTCGGGAATCGGCGGAGTGAACGAGCGGTGGAACGCTTCCGTAGGGTTCGATTCGGCCACAGGAGAAAAAAAAAGCCCGATACCATTCCCAAAACGCTAAGTCTCAATTTATACCAAAGGCATAAACAGGCCTGAGAGTATCGCTCTCCGCAGACCACAGCAAGATAGGGTTTCTGGGAAAAATTCGACGGGAATCAGCATTCGTTGAGAATCGAACATTTCGATTCTCGACGACTCTCGACGATCGTCGAGTATCGACGATCGATACTTGACGATTCTCGACGATCGAGACTCGCCGATTCTCGACGATCGATACTCGACGATTCTCGCCGATTCTCGACGATCGATACTCGACGATTCTCGACGATCGATACTCGATGATTCTCGACGATTCTCGACGATCGATACTTGACGATTCTTGACGATTCTCGACAATTTTCCCTTGGAAACATTTGTCGGACCCCATTCTGTATGGTGATTGGTAACCTTTACAAACAAAGTCAATCTTTCAACTTCTCCACAAGCTCTTATGTGTGACCCTGCAGGCTCATATCGCGTTGGCAGTGAGATTACATGTTGTACCACTTATAGATCACCATGGTAACTCCAACAGGAGGATGGCACAAAGTTCTCCTATCTTGATGGAGAAAGCTCGGTCAAAACTCTTCTTGAAGCTCAAGGATGAAGGAGGAGGCCGAGAGGAAGCTCCGGCTTGGATTTGGTAGTTAAAGCTTTCCCGGAGCACCTCCCTACGGTGGAAGAAGAAGGGGAATGGAGGAACCCTTCCTCGGAGATGAAAACGGCGGGGAAAATGTCATGACCCGCATTTTCTCACAAATAAGATGGTATCATAGCAAGAGAAAATACGTGCCATGATGCCACGTCGTGCAGGTGATAACAACACACGTTCAAGCAAAACTCTAGAAACTACATCTTTAAAAAAATCGTAAATTATTATGAGAAGAATCAGTTAAATTTGACCGCCGTATCCCTCGGTACAGTGGATCAGCTAGTCCACAATTAAAAAATATATATACGCAGCCGAAAATGCTTTGGTTAGGTTGATTTGACATCATAAAAGAGCATAAGTGTCCCCGAGGGACGACTTATGGTATGCACGACTCTAGAGATTAGTACAGTATATATAAAAATATAGTCTTTATGCTAATAGGAAAAGTAGTGCCTTAGTTTTATAAATATTATACGCATGAAATACATATAGTAATGCTTTAGGGTTTAAAATACCTAACATGCAACCTAACATAAATCCTTCCCAAAAGACAAGTAAATGACCCTAAAAAGGTAAAGATAGTAGTTTTAGTTCATACCCAGCATCACAAGTAAGCCACTAGTGGGCGTCAACAACCTGACACGAACCCACTTGTGAGTATGCATGTCCATACAGAAAGGAAAACAACTACCTCACAAGGATGAAGATTGGCAACCTCAGCTACCCAGGAGGCTATCAGCAAACCCTCAAGAAGAACTATCCGCTCAATCGGTAACAACCTGGACCTGAGGCATTCAAGAAGGAACACCTCAGAAAATAATCAAAATAAATAGAGCATTAGGCTTATGATTAAGTAAAGAAGGGTTTACCAAATCGGCAATAATAAATGCTATCAGTAAGAGGAAAAACATGATAGTAAGAAAGAACACTATCAAAAGGGCAGGAAAAGAAAACATACCAAGTGTGAGTACAATAACAACCTGCTCTGCAAAAAGAACCTACAGCAGCTAAAAGGCATATAAATACATGAACCAAAGAAATAGTCATAAGCTAGGAAATGAGGTAACAATCCTAATTTTTGTGAATTATTGGCCGTGGTGAAAACCTTGGGTCGGAGTGGGCGGCACAGCCCTCACCAACAACCAGACCCAAAAAGACACTCCAGTGAGAAAACAAACGGTGGTAGCAATAGAGTCCACACGCCAAACCATACCAGCCCAACACGGCCTAGGTGGTGATGGTCACAGCTCAGCGCACACAATTCACCCCTTACAGAGCCCACAAAACCACACCACCTGCCATAATCCATGAGTCGGCATGCAAAAACTAGACGATCACCCAACTCCCCCTAAGGAAAAATGCCATACTAACAAACCTAAGGAAATACACCAAACTCAAGGAAAAGCGTGGAGTTCACTCGACGCGGCGCTGAGTGGGTTACCGCACTCAACGCCAAACATCTTTGGTGTTGAGTGAGCTCCACCAACTCAACGCAAAGCAACCTAACAACAGTAACAGGCTTTGGCGTTGAGTGAGCCTACCACACTCAATGCCAAAACAGCAACGACGTTGAGTGAGGTTGACTCACTAAACACCAAAAGATTTAACCGCAAAAGCAGTCTTTGGCATTGAGTGAGTCCACCACACTCAACGCCAAAATAGCCACGGCATTGAGTGAGGTCGGCTCACTCAATGCCAACAGACTTACCGCAAAAACAGGCTATAGTGTTGAGTGAGTCCACCACACTCAACGCCAAAACATCCATGGCGTTGAGTGAGGTCGACTCACTCAACGCCAAATGACTTAGCCACAAAAACAGGCGCTGCATTTGAGTGAGTCCACCCCACGCAATGCCAAATCAGCAATGGTGTTGAGTGAGGTCGACTCACTCAATGCCAAATGACTTAGCCGCTGGGAAAAGCTGCGGCGTTGAGTGAGTCCACCACACACAACGCCAAATAGCTACGGCGTTGAGTTAGGTCGACTCACTCAACGCCAAAACACTTTGCCATAAAAATATCCATGGCGTTGAGTGAGGGCACCACACTCAATGCTAGAAGCCTAACAGTCTAGGCGTTGAGTGAAGTACACTCACTCAACGCTTTTGACTTAGCCTTAAAAATTTAGAAAACATGGAGCTATCCCGCCCCCAGCCTACTCAACCCTTTCTAATCAGAGAGTTGGAAAATTATTTCCAACTCTCTCTGCTACTCCTCCTACCTAATCCACCGTAGCCTAAGCTTAAGTATACCACTAAACAAAGCTAAGATCTAACTCCAGCAAGATACCTGGACACCAAACCGAGAACAAGAGGAAGGAAAAAAGAACTAAATAGGCTCGATCTGGACATTCCTAAAGCCGGATAAATAAAAGGCTGGAGTAAGGGAATGCTGCTTCCCTAGCTCCTAGAAGCAAAAAGGAACTCCAGCTACCTACAATAACCTAACAAGGCAATAAAAGGGACAAAAAATGCAAGGGCTATGAGCCGCTTGCCTGAAATCTGGCAGGAAGAAGCAACAACAACACCAATAGTGGAAAATCTGCACCTACAGCTACCTATAGAGGAAAAACTGGTGCTTTAGAGAAGAAGAATAAGAAGAAGAACCCACCAGAAACCCTATCTCCTATAGACAACCCGAAAAGCTAAATTACATACCTAGGAAGCGAGATCTCGGCGAGAGCAGCTTAAATATGTTGTTACCCGAGCGAAACAAGCCCTAAAACCACAGCTATCCAGCGGCCAAAGCAGCAGGTCCTCCGCCTCCCGCTCGAACCTTCCGCTAGAAGCTAACCAGCTGAAGCTAGCTCGGGAAATGGGGAAGAAGAGAATAGTTTGAGCCTTCTAATAAGACCTCCACTTACTATAACCTATAATTAAAAAAAGGAATCCAGCCTAGGCACTAGCTAACTATGCCAATAAACAAGTATAAGCAGCCACAGCTACAGCTCCTCATACTGCCACATTTAGCTAGCATAAATAAAAAAACTATCCTTATATAAATATATATATATATATATATATATATATATATATATGCATACATACAAATATAACCCAAAGCTTATAAAATCATTCTAACTGATTAGGCCCGAGCCCACCTGCTAGTAACATCAAAGTCAACTGAAGCTAATAACATAATAGCCACCTTAAGCCTTCATAAGCATTTATACATATATGCACACATAAAAGGTAGCCACTACTTGCTAACAATCGTCGAAACGACGCAAAAACAAATCAACTCGGATTTCGACGAAACACGCACCGTAACTAAACACCCAAGCTACGAAAACAACGCCGAAGTCGAAAACAACATTCGACGATCAAAACTCGGGAAACCACCTCCCGAAGCCAAAGCACAAGCATTCCTTGAGAGGCTCAGCCGAGTCACCATAACAGACTCCGGATAGCTGGGGAATCTTTCAAACAGGCTACAAATAGGCCACTCAAGGAACCTAAAGAGCTAAGACCAAGCTCTAACTACAACAAAAGACCGGAAACGCGCCATTATAATGCCAAACACAATCAAACAAAACACAGAAAAACCGGGGGCGTTACAACCACTCCCCCTAAGAGAAAGTTTCGCCTTGAAACTTTACACACAACCCTTCTAGCAAAAGGGAAAGGAAATAGCCAAACAAAAGCCATAAAAAGGAAGAGTGCAAACATACTTGGCACAAGTCAGGGAACAGATGAGGGTAAGCCTTCCTCATCGCCGACTCTAGCTCCCAAGTCGCGCTTTCCACATCCTGGTTCCTCCACAAAATCTTAACCATATGAATGGTTTTCCCCCGCAACACGTGATCCTGAGCATCCAAAATGTGGACAAGCATTTCCATATAATAAAGATTTGGCTCCAACTGAGGCACAAAATCCAAAACCTTCCTGCCACCCTGCACACATTTCCGCAGCTGACTGGCGTGAAAGACATCATGTACGCCAAGAAAATTTGCGAGCAACTCTAACCTGTAAGCTGATACACCAACCCCCTCAACAATAATAAACGGCCCCATGCACCTCGGGTCTAACTTCCTGTTCTTGCCAAACCTCTTAACTCCAATCACCGGGGAAACCTTTAAGAACACCAAGTCCCCCACAGCAAATTCCAAGCTAGATCTACGCCAGTTGGCATTCTTCTCATATCTCTCCTAGGCTATCTAAAGCTTCTCCTTAATAAGCTTCACAACAATTTCCATCTCCTTGAGCGCCTCTGAACCCAACAGCGGTCCCTCGCCAATCTCAGCCCAAAATAAGGGAGTCCTGCAGCGCCTCCCATACAATGCTTCAAAAGGAGCCATTTGCAAGCTTTCTTGGTAACTATTGTCATACGCAAACTCCATAAGCCGCAAATGCTCATCCCACGCTCTTCCGTGGTCTAGAATATAGCATCGGATCATGTCCTCTACTATCTGATTAACTCGCTCTGTCTGTCCTTTAGTCTGCGGGTGGTAAGTAGTAGAATATCTCAAATCCGTACCCAAACCCTCTTGCAGGATCTTCTAGAAGCGAGATGTAAACCGAGAGTCTCGGCCTGAAATAATGCTGACGGGCACACCGTGCAACCGAATGACCTCATTCAAATACAGCTCAGCTATCTTCCTCATCGGATAGTCGATCTTAAACGATGCGAAGTGAGCAACCTACGTCAATCTGTCCACGATCACCCAAACTGAATGATGCCCCCTAGGAGATCTCAGTAAGCCTGTAATTAAATCCATCGAGATGCTCTCCCATTTCCAAGTCGGAATCTCCAAGGGAGTCAGCTTGCCACCAGGTCTTCCATGATCGGCTTTCACACACTTGCAAGTGTGGCACTCAGAAAAAAATCTGGCTATGTCTCCCTTCATCCCATACCACCACACAATCTGCTTTAAATCATGATACATCTTAGTAGATCCTGGATGGTAGGCAACACTAGATCCATGGGCTTCCCTGCACACCATCACCCAGATATCTCCAATGGCGGTGATGCAAAACTTGCCGCGGTACCGCAAGGTACCCGCATAATCAATAGAAAAATCTGGCAATTAACCTTTCTCAGCTCGAAGATACAAATGTAGAAGATCGGGATCTTCCTTCTAATGCAGTCTTGTAAGCGCAATCCATGAAGGTTTTGCCACTACCAAACTACTCTGCAAATCGTAGCTCCCCACAGAAATGCCCATCAAAAGAAACTCCTCTACTAAAAGCTCGGCGGAGAGACCAAAAATCTTCCCTGACTTCCGACTCAGGGCATCGGCCACCACATTGTCCTTGCCTAGATGATACTGGATCTCAACGTCGTAGTCGGCCACATACTCCAACCATTACCGCTAGCGCAGATTCAATTCCTTCTGGGTGAAGACATACATTAAGCTCTTGTGATCAGTAAAAAACTTGCACTGCGCTCCATAAAACAGATGTCTCCACAACTTTACCGCATTGATAACGGCTGCAAACTCCAGGTCATGCATAGGGTAGTTCCTCTCATGAGTCTTTAGCTGTCTCGACCCGTATGCAATCACTTCCCCGCCTTGCATCAAGACGCAACCAAGAAAAACATGCAATGCGTCAACATAAACATCATAATCCACACCCACAGTAGGCAGGGTCAAAACAGGGGCACTGCACAATCTGTCCTTGAATTCCAGGAAGGCTTCCTCGCACTTCTCGCTCCAGACAAAAGTTGCGTTCTTCCGGGTCAATCTATTCAAATGTGCAGCCAGGGTGGAAAAACCATCCACGAATCTCCTGTAATAGCCGGCTAATCCCAGACAGTTCCTAATCTCCTTGGGTGTGCCCGGCCTACTCTAATCCATCACAGCAGCGATCTTTTCTTGGTCAACTGAAATCTTACTCTTATTCATCACGTGGCCCAGAAATGTAACCTGAGGCAACCAAAACTCGCACTTGCTCAGCTTGGCGAAAAGCTTGTTGTCCCTCAAGGCAGATAAAACCAAACACAGATGTTGGTCGAGCTCCTCCGCATTGCGGGAATAAATAAGAACATCATCGATAAATACGACCACGAACTTATCCAGGAAATCCTTGAACACTCGGTTCATCAAATCCATAAAAACTGAGGGCGCATTTGTCAAACCAAATGACATAACCAAAAACTCAAAATGACCATGCCTGGATCGAAAAGCTGTCCGCGGAATGTCGGACTCACGAATCATGAGCTGATGGTAGCCAGATCGAAGATCAATCTTGGAGAATACTGTGCAACCGCGCAACTGATCAAACAAATCGTTAATCTGAGGCAGAGGGTACCTGTTCTTGTAGTAACCTTGTTCAGCTCTCTATAGTCGATGCAAAGTCTCATCGACCCGTCTTTTTTCTTTACAAACCGAACAGGTGCACCCCAGGGTTACGAACTCGGCCTGATAAAACCCTTTGCCAACATCTCATCCAGCTGGATATGCAACTCCTCCAGCTCCATCTGGTACGGCGCCTTTGCAATAAGACGCGTACCTTGCTCCAAATCTATAACAAATTCGACATCTCTATCGGGCGGAAGACTGGGAAGATCGTCAGGAAACACATAAGAGAAGTCACACACCACATGAATCTCCTCCAAATGCTGCACACTAGCAATTATCCCTACTAGAGAGACCAAACAGGCAAATCAACAAGAATTAAGCAACTTCTGAACACATACCGCATAAATGACTGGAGAATCCATGCGCGGATCAGCATAAACACTCCTAGGCTGACCATCATCCTTAACGAAGTCCAAGCGCTTACCCTTGCACTAGATTACTGCATCATAACTGGACAACCAGTCCATTCCTAAGATAACATCGAAGTCTTCCAGGTCGATCACCTTCAAATCTGCCTTCGTTAGAAAATTCCCCAACAAAATCGTACAATCCTGAATGCCCTGATCCGAAACCACAGAATCACTGGAAGGAAACTTGACGCAAAATGCATCACTAACTTTCTCTAGACCTAAACGATAGCGCTCCACAATGGCTCAGGCCATAAAGGAGTGGGTAGTGCCAGAGTCAAAGAGAACACGCGCCCAGTGGTTCCTCACCTTAAATCTTCCTGAAATGACCTGAGTCGAAGTCCGCGCTTCCTCTGAAGAAATTACATTCAGCTTTCCCTTGCCTTTGTCCACCCGCTGAGGCGGTGGCAACGCCTAGAGTGGCACTGGCTGGAACACTGGCTAGAGCATGGAGCACTGAGCCTTGATGTGCCCTTCTTGACCGCAAAGAAAACAATCTCTTACCTTACTCCTATCTTTATCCAACCAATTGAAACATCATGCCCTGGCCGCTTACACATCGAAAAGAATAAATCTTTCCTGGGAGCGCCTTGAATCGCATGTACCTGCTCCTTTTTCTGAGCTTCCAACCTCTTGAAACATTTATCCACGGGATGACCCGGCCGGCCACAGAAGCTACAATTCTCCTTGCTCTTCTTTCTTGAAGACACACCGGGTACCTCGGGGTTGTTTCCTTCAACAACTTTCCATTTATCTTTTCTCACCTACTACCCTCTTTTCTTAGCATTATCAATGGCCTCCACCTTTAAATCAGCTTCTACCACACCCACATAACTCATTGCTCCATGAGCAACGACTAACTGCTGAACATCACTTCTCAGGCCACCAAGATATCGCTTAACTTTGTCCGCTTCGGAACTCACCAAACTGGGGGCAAACCGGCTAAGTTTGCTGAATTCTATTTCATACTCCGCAACTGTGAGCTGCCTCTGCTTCAAATGTAGGAAATCATTCATCAGGCGGTCGCGCTCGACCGAAGGCAGAAACTTCCTTAGCAACAGTTCCTTGAAGGTCTCCCAAGAGCATCCCTCTTTCATGCTCTCCTTCTCCCTCACACACCAACTCTTCACCAATCCCTTAAGATGATAAGTGGCGATCATCACCCTCTTATCGGGGGTAACTCCAGAATAGGAGAACATCTCCTCGATGGCTATAAGCCAATCATCCAAAACCATAAAGTCTGCATTCCCATCATAAGTAGGTGGTCCAAGCTGCTGGAAGTGTGATATGAATGTCATCTCCGGGGGCAGCACAATAGGAGGAACCAGGGGAGCAGGAGGAACAGGAACAGCTACGCCTACAGCAGGGTCCGACACTCTCAGAGGCTGTCCTTCCAAAACTACTAGCAAAGACTGGATCTGAGTCTGCATACCCATCACTTGCCTAGATAAGGCTTCATTACTCTGCCACATACTTTCAATCAACGCCTCACTTTGCACTCCGGAAGACTCACCCTCAGATTGGTGAGTCAATCTCGTCGAAGGACGCCTCGCCATCCTATAATCGTATCAGCATGAATTAGAACCTACCCCAATTGCTAGAACAAAACTACCTGATACAGACAAACATACTTAAATATGAACTTCAACTGCTAAACTTGCTCTGGGATTTGTTTTTACAATGATGATGTTATGCTTAACCTAAGATGGTTCATCACCATCATACTAAATCATGTACCTAGACCATGAATGCATGTGTTTGTATTCTTTTTGACTCAAAACCATTTGTGTACATATGTCAACATGCAAATCTTTAGCTTGGCACGTTGTGCTTACGTAATGTTATGCTATGCATGTTGTGCTATGCATTCTAAAGAAAGGCCTTAATGCATGCCATGGGCGGCGTACACATGAAAATGTTATGCATCCCATACTACATAACATTTCCATGCAACAAAAAAAAGAAAACATGCTAGTCGCATTCATGTGGTGAGGTTATGCATCCCATACTACATAACCCTCACATGTTTCCTCCTATGGTGGATCCATATACAAACACATATTATGCATCTCATACTACATAATATGCCCTCATATACTTCTATTCATGATTATGGGTGTAGTGTTCGTGCTTTAGCCAAGACGTGCTGATGACATATCGGTGTGTGTATGATATGATGCTAAACTAACAATGCAAACAAGGGAAAGGTTGCCCGACCAATTGTTAAGCAACCTCCCTCTGATACCAACTGTCACGACCCGCATTTTCTCACAAATAAGATTGTATCTGAGCAAGATAAAATACGTGTCATGATGCCACGTCGTGCAGGGGATAACTGCACACGTTCAGGCAAAACTCCAGACTATACATCTTTAAAGAAAATCGTAAATTATTATGAGAGGAATCAGTTAAATTTGACGGCCATATCCATCGGCACAGTGGATCAGCTAGTCCACAATTAAAATATATATATACGCAGCGGAAAAATACTTTGGTTTGGTTTATTTGACAACTTAAAACAGCATAAGTGTCCCCGAGGGACGAATCATGGTATGCACGGCTCTAGAGGTTTGTACAGTATATATAAAAATATAGTCTTTAGCTAATAGGAAAAGTAGTGCCTTAGTTTTATAAATATGATGCGCATGAAATACATATAGTAATGCTTTAGGGTTTAAAATACCTAACATGCAACCTAGCATAAATCCTTGCCATAAGACAAGTAAACGACCCAAAAAAGATAAAGATAGCAGTTTTAGTTCATACCCAACATTGCAAGTAAGCCACAAGTGGGAGTCAACAACCTAACATGAACCCACTGGTGAGTATGCATGTCCATACAGATAGGAAAACAACTACCTCACAAGGATGAAGATTGGCAACCTCAGCTACCCAGGAGGCTATCAGCAAACCCTCTAGAAGAACTAATCGCTCAACCGGTCACAACCTGGACCTGAGGCATTCAATAAGGAACACCTCAGAAAGTAATAAAAAAAATAGAGCATTAGGCTTATGAATAATTAAAGAAGGGTTTACCAACTCGACAATAATAAATGCTCTCAGTAAGAGGAAAAACATGACAGTAAGAAAGAACACTGTCAAAAGGGCAGGAAAAGAAAACACACCAAGTTTGAGTACAATAGCAACCTGCTCTGCAAAAAGAACTTGCAGCAGCTACAAGGCATATAAATACATGAACCAAATAAATAGCCATAAGCCAGGAATGGAGCTAATAATCCTAATTTTGGTGAATTATTTTTCGGGGTGAAAACCTTGGGTCGGAGTGGGTGGCATAGCCCTCACCAACAACCAGACCCAAAAAGAAACTCCAGGGTGAAAACAAACGGTGGCAGCTACAGAGTCCACACACCAAACCATACCATCCCAACATGGCCTAGGTGGTGGTGGTCATAGCTCAGCACACACAATTCACCCCTTATAGAGCCCACAAAACGAAACCACTTGCCATAATCTATGAGTCGGCATGCAAAAACTAGCCGATCACCCAACTCCCCCCTAAGGAAAAATGCCATACAAACAATCCTAAGGAAACACATCAAACGCAAGGCTAAAGCGTCAAGTTCACCCGACGCGGCGCTGAGTGGGTTACCACACTCAACGCCAAACAACTTCGGCGTTGAGTGAGGTCCACCCACTTAATGCCAAGCAACCAAATCACAGCTACAGGCTTTGGCATTGAGTGAGCCTACCACACACAACGCCAAAACAGCAACGACGTTGAGTGAGGTTGACTCACTAAACACCAAAAGACTTAACCGCAAAAGCAGGCTTTGGCATTGAGTGAGTCCACCACACTCAACGCCAAAATAGCCACGACATTGAGTGAGGCCGGCTCACTCAATGCCAAAAGACTTACCGCAAAAACAGGCTATAGTGTTGAGTGAGTCCACCACACTCAACGCCAAAACATCCATGGCGTTGAGTGAGGTCGACTCACTCAACGCCAAATGACTTAGCCACAAAAACAGGCGCTGGATTTGAGTGAGTCTACCCCACGCAACGCCAAATCAGCCATGGCGTTGAGTGAGGTCGACTCACTCAACGCCAAATGACTTAGCCGTTGGGAAAAGCTGCAGCGTTGAGTGAGTCCACAAAATTCAACGCCAAACAGCCACGGCGTTGAGTGAGGTCGACTCACTCAACTCCAAAACACTTAGCCGTAAAACCAGCCATGGCATTGAATGAGGGCACCACACTCAATGCCAGAAGCCTAACACTCTAGGCATTGAGTGAGGTACACTCACTCAACGCTTTTGACTTAGCCTCAAAATTTTAGAAAACCTGGAGCTATCCCGCCCCCAGCCCACTCAACGCTTTCTAATTAGAGAGTTGGAAAATTATTTCCAACTGTCTCTGCTACTCCTCCTACCCAATCCACCGCAGCCTAAGCTTAAGTATACCACTAAACTAAGCTAAGCTCTAACTCCAACAAGATACCTGGACACCAAATCGAGAACAAGAGGAAGGGAAAAAAAGAACAAAATAGGATCGATCTGGACATTCCTAAATCCGAATAAATAAATGGCTGGAGCAAGGGAATGCTACTGCCCTAGCTCCTAGAAGCAAAAAGGAACTCCATTTACCTACAACAACTTAACAAGGTAACAGAAGGGACAAAAAAAATTACAAGGGCAAGGAGCCGCTTGCCTGAAATCCTGCAGGAAGAAGCAGCTACAACACCAATAGAGGAAAATCTGCACCTCCAACTACCTATAGAGGAAAAACTGGTGCTTTAGAGAAGAAGAAGAAGAAGAACCCACCAGAAACCCTAGCTCCTATAGACAGCCTGAAAAGCTAAATTACATACCTAGGAAGCGAGATCTCGGCGAGAGCAGCTCAAATCTGATGTTACCCGAGCGAAGTAAGCCCTGAAACCACAGCTATCCGGCGGCCAAAGAAGCAAGTCCTCCGCCTCCCGCTCAAACCTTCCGTTGGAAGCTAACCAACTGAAGCTAGCTATAGAAATGGGGAAGAAGAGAACAGCTGGAGCCTACTAATAAGACCTCCACTCACTTTAACCTATAATAAAAAAAAAGAATCTAGCCTAGGCACTAGCTGACTTTGCCAATAAACAAGTATAAGCAACCACAGCTGCAGCTCCCCATACCGCCACCTTTAGCTAGCATAAATAAAAAAAACTATCCTATATATATATATATATATATATATATATATATATATATGCATACATACACATATAACCCTAAGCTTATGAAATCAGTCTAACTGATTAGGCCCGAGCCCACCTGCTAGCAACATCAAAGTCAACCGAAGTTAATAACATAATAGCCACCCTAAGCCTTCATAAGCATTTATACATATATGCACACATAAAAGGTAGCCACTACTGGCTAACAATCGTCAAAATGACGCGAAAGCAAATCAACTCGAATTTCAACGAAACACGCACCGTAACTAAACACCCAAGCTACGAAAACAACGATAAAGTCGAAAACAACATCCGACGATCAAAATTTGTGCTACCACTTCCCGAATCCAAAGCACAAGCATTCCCTGAGAGGCTCAGCCTAGTAACCAAAAAAGACTACAGCTAGCTGGGGAATCTTGCAAACAGGCTACAAATAGGCCACTCAAGGAACCTAAAGAGCTAAGACCACACTCTAACAACATCAAAAGATCGGAAACGCGCCATTGTAACGCCAAATAACAATCAAACAAAACAAAGAAAAACCGGGGGCGTTATAGAAAATGTGCGGCTTCTCAAATGGAAGAAAATCTGCGCTTTAAATAGAAGCAGGTTAGAAAAATAGGCATGCATGGTTTGGCGCACGATCGTGCTCTAACCGTGTGTTATTAACTTCCAGGCCAAGCTTGCGGATGAAGATGTGTTGACCCGTGTGTTTTACTCGCGCACGGGCGCTTCTGCTCTTACGTGAAGGAAATCGCACGGGTAAACACAGAGCGCAGGAATGCAGGAGAAAATAGTGGAACCGTGCGTTTTACTCATGCCCGAGCGCTGCCGCCTGTGCGTGAACAAATCGCACGATTAACCACAGCATGGTGCCAAAATGAAAGGTATAGGAAAACCGTGCATTTCCATCTCACATGGTTTGGTCGAAACCGTGTGTTAACCGTGCATTTATACTCTTTGAGCTCATCTCAATGAAATGCGTCGATATCCACTCGACCAAGTAAAAAGCACGATTACGAAAAAACTGTGCGTTAAGGAAACACACGACCGTGCGTTTTGCACAAATCAGAATTCCTGCCTTGGGGAAAACGCACCACCTGCACAACAAAAACCATGCTGGAGCAACAACTCCCATCACCAAAACAAAGCATAAAATAAACAAATGAGGACCATGGGGAGCACCATGTGCTTATCCCCGACAACAGAATGCGTAATTGCACACCCATGGGCCAAAACAGTGCACAATATGGTCAAGTGAAGATCTAAACAAAAATATAACTTTTCAGATTGAAAAAGTAGTGCACATGCAAGATAATAAGCCCAGATGATTCCCAAAAACCCTATATAAATCGGACTCATCACACCCCCAGACTTTCCTGTTTGCGCGTCACGAGCAAACAAAATCAATGTAGATAGGGAAAATGATTTAGCTAACACAAAAATTGCGATACGAAGTACCATGCAAAGTCGCATGCCCGTACACATAAAAATATAATAGAGAAAATTTCTAAGTATGCAAAATAGTTTATACTTTTCACAATGTGTATCAAAATTTTATTACTACTCAAAAATGGAATCACAGTGAATCTTTCGGTCACTCATAGGAAGAAAGTAGGCAGGACACTAATGTGAGCTTTGCCAAAGACTAAGGCTCAGGATCACCTCCAAAGGAATCCACCAATGTCGAGGACCATACGCATGCCCGTTCACACTCTCTCCATGGTACTAGTTCGACTCAAGCGTGAATCTGTAGGACTATAGGATAAGAGATGGGGCTTGGGTTACGGTGAGGTAAACAAAGATAAATAGGAAGGCTATGCACCTAACCCAAATGAGCTAGCATAGAAAAGAGAATCCATCCGCTAATCCAAAATACATGCGGGTACACCACACCCCCAGACTTAACTTTTAACATATGGGTGTGTGCACCGCCTACTCCAAATACAACCACTTCTTCAATAGCATTTTAAATCATGCTTTTCTTTTTTACTTTTAATTTTTACATATATTTATTTCAAATCATTTTTTTAAACTGTTTCATCAAATAGAAGCTTTGGAGCACATCCACATATTTACATGTAATATCACCACATCAACACCCCAACATGAAAATGTATAACACTAAAGCTTGACTTGGGTGTGCTACTAGAATCAGCTATGAGGCTTTGGTGAAATAATGGTGGAGCTGAATCAAAAGAATGGGTAGGCATAATGAGGCTTAGCAAGGAGACGTTAGGAACGGTACAAAGCTCAACCGGGCCAAAATGATGGCCTATATCACGCTCACGCTAGACTAACCATGCACCAATGCTTCAAGAGTAGCTTGGGGCAAGTTATTAGCCATCGAGAAAGATGATCCTTCCTCCCGACTCGAGCAAAAAGAGTCTAGTGATGGCTACACACATTCATACACTACCGTTCGATTCAATCTGAATTCACAAATTTTGAGTAGAATAAAAATTCTTTACGCAAATAGAAAAATATAAAACAATAAGCATACAAAAAAATTAATTCTACTCCAATTTCTATACGAGATGAGAGCACTTGACTAGGAGCAATACAAGAGTCAACATTTTACTCCATCTCACAATACTATGCCAACACAATAATTTTGTCAAATCATACCAAAAAATGAGTTTAACTCGCAGCCTGCTAACAATTAAGCACGCGATCATGTGGGTGCAGTGGTGTGTGATGTAATAAACTAATCAAAATAAAACAATAAAATCTCCTATTATGCACATGAAATGTGCGCGTGCAAAAGGTAACAATACTGCTCTCCCCCAGACTTAAACTAATCTGCACAACATAGGATATTGAGAATAAAATCAGATAGAGATGAGGGAAGAGGTTACCCAATGCTCAGCCAGTGGGCATACCAGAAGATGCGTGTAAAATAGAAGCAGGCCCGCCAAATGAAGAATCACAACCCTCCAATACGAAGTTGTCATGAATACCTGCAGAAGTGAGCTCCGCAAAAACAAAAGAAAAATATACAAAATACAAAGTAATACTAAAACTAAGATAGACATGAAAAATAAAAATGTAGGAAATGAAAGATAAGTACTGGGGTTATTGTCCTCCCAGCATGACTTATTAAATTTTATACATTTCTAGTTAATGGGTCTATTAAAAGAAAAGTGCACAGGTAACTATTTCCTTATCTGTTTCGGTAACGGGTACCGATACGGCGATAAAACAGATACCCCTCTACCTAAATAATAATACCTGACCAACGCAGGTAAGGGAAATAGGAAGTAAGAAGAGGAGGAGCCCTTTTCCTCTCTCATCTCACCACAAAATAGATCCTTGCCCAACAAGATATTATCTACAGGGAGACTGCAGGAGGAGAAAGCGATGAATGGAGCTTCCAAAATAGAGGAGGAATAAACCTCCTCGTGAAAGAGGATGCTATCATCCATGACTCGAGCTGAAAGCTCCTAGTCCTCCTGAAGCACCTGCGGAGACTCAACCCGCACATGCTCAGATACAGAAAGGGGATCAAGGAATAAAGGAGAAGAAAAACTAAAATAATAAAAAATGGGGGGAGTGGTCCGGTCTCACTCCAAGCAGGATCCAAGCATTGATCATCGTCGGTATCATAAACTGAGTCACGAAAACAAGGAGTAGATAATTCTTACAAATAAGGTGGAGAAACAACAACATCAGAGAAAATATGAGCGGGTTCCTCCGGGGGTGAATCCAAAAGAGGGGAAGAATGCATGGGGAGAGACAGCGCCGCAATGTCGTCACACTGATCAGCAGAAAGTCTTATAGGTATATCTGCAGTAGTCCCCCATAGACAAGGTGGTACTGCGAATATATCATCTGAATCAGAAGGGGAAGCCAATTGAGAGGTGGATGGAATGAATCGGATACTTGGTTCATCATTCTCTTCCAACTGGCACTGAAATTCTGCTCAATCTTTCAACACATGATCGGTGCTATGACATTAATCATCAGTACAGGTGGGACCGAAGAGGAATAAGAAATATGTGATGGCGTAGAAGAGAAGTGGCCATAAGACCGGGGTATGGTGTCTGAAGTACCATAAGAGGACGGTGCTCCACACACTGAACCACGAGAATTATGTTCACTATCATAAGTAGGGCACTCATCACTACCATGCCTATAATCCCCGCACCATCTACAACGGATATTCAAATATGAAAACATGGTGCCGCAAGAAAGAATTCACCAACAGAAATATTCTAAGCAAAAATTAATTGCACACTAGCAGATAAAAGAAAATGAATGCATGCTGCTGAAAAATTAAACTAGAAAAGGAACAAAGAAAAATAAGCAACAAAATTTAAAAACTAAAGCAAAGAAGAAACATGATATGAACAAATGGAAAAAGGGCTTCTATCTCCTATCTACCTCTAAAAAAACTCACACGACTGGGTTCCCCGGCAACGACGTCAAAAACTTGATACGTTGAACAGCAAGTGTATCGGTCGAACAAGTAATATAAAATGGGCGAATTTTCCCAAGTATCCATCTCGAGGGAACACAGCAAGGTTGAGTTAATTTTGAGGAGGACTTGAGATTGAAGTCCAACAGTCTAACCTACGAAAGGGAGTTTTGGTTGTTTGTGGATGAAGAAAATAAAATACTAACAACTACTCCTATGCAACGCCACTATGCGATGCTTCGCTAGGCGGGATAGAAGATTACACAGGACACTATGCAGTAAATCACTTGGTGGATGGACGAGTAGCCTTGTGGATGAGGTGGTGAGAATGTCAGAATGAGGGTCGTGAGCACCTCTTCGCTACGCATTCCACTAGAAATTTCTAGTGCGGCACAGTGTGGTGGAGGATGGAAAATAAAGGCGCACCTCAAGCAAATAACATAAATACGAAATCGCATAGACATGATTGGATGCAAATTTTTATCCAAATTAGTACAACTTCATCATATACAAGAGATCAACTTACTATAAATAATAAGATAAGAAAAGTGTGTGAAATCGACTTGATCAGAAGTCTTGCTGAGGATTCATGATAGGATTCGTCGGGTTGTCAATCCGCATCCTAGCTCGGTCCTCAACTGCGTCCGGGGTAGAGGAGGCTGTCACTCACTCCCAATGGACCCGTCTTCTTCGTGTCATGAGCCGGTGGAGGATGGCACAAACTTCTCATTGCTTGATGGAGAAATCTCAGTCAAAACTCTTTTTGAAGCTCAGGGATGAAGGAGGAGGCCGAGAGGAATCTCCGAGTTGGATTTGGCAGTGAAATCTTGCTCGGAGCACCTCCTTATGGTGGAAGATGAAGGGGAATGACGGAACCCTTCCTCGGAGATGAAATGACGGAGAAAATGTGCGGCTTCTAAAATGGAAGAAAATCATCGCTTTAAATTGAAGGAGGTCAGAAAAATAGGCACACATGGTTTGGCACATGACTGTGCACTAACTGTGTTGTTGATGCACGAAAAGTGAAAGGGAATCGAGCACCACCAGCAAACGGTTCGAGCACTGGGGAAAATAGGGGAAAAGGAAAACTGCAAGCAGCAATCTACTAAGCGGATGAGAGAACTAGAATGCAGAGCCGTGAGCCACGGCAACACCACACTTCGCCCGTCGTGGCCTGAATGTCATTCTTGCGAAGAGCTTTCCTTTGATTGCAAAAAGTGAATTACAAGTAGAGGAAAGGGAGAACAGAATGAGGAGCAAGCTGGAGTCTGCAAAGCCCGAGATTCGAGTACACAACCTTTAATAATTAGGCTCCTGGGCTCGAGTTAGCGTGCGTTGGGTGCACCGCTTCCCCCTATTTATAGGTTCAGGGGCCTGCCCAAACGGGCAGTGCAAAAATAACTGGCTGCCCGGGGTACAGGAGAATCGGGGAGCGGTGACGAGAATCAAAAAAGAAAAGACAAGCAGTCCGCATAAGAGGGGCGGACTGGGCTCGTGGGATGGAGCTTCCATCTAGTTGTAGGGCGCGATCCTGGCCAAGGGTCCGCGAGCTGTGCGGACTAACTCTTGAGTCCGCATGGAGAGCTGGCGGACGATCTGGAAGCTGACCAACTGAGGCTGGACAAACTGGGCGGACTGGACAATCGAGTCCGCCGCTGAAGGAGGAGTACTGGAAATCCTGCTCGGGAACTTGGGCGGACTGGGTTTTAGAGTCTGCCTAGAGAGCTTTGGATCTATATGGTCTTTACGACCTGCGTAGACTGAGGCAATCAACTCCGCCAGAAGGGGATAAGGATATGTCCTGCTGAACATGTTGTGGATTCTAGGGTTAACATAATCCCCGCACATTTTCAAGTTTCGAAACATTTCGAAAATGTTTCCTTAATCGCCGAGTCCGCAACTGTCATAAATGTTGTCAGTGCTATAAATACCGTTGGAAACCTTTCATTATATCAAAACTTCCTGCGCCACGGGTTGGTTCTCACCACTTACGGTCTGCACTTTCCAGTCCGGCATGGCGAGGCTTGGATCTTTCTTTGGCAACCTCACCACTAGGACGGAGAAGCCTAAGGCGAGCACTAAGACTAATAGAGTAATCCATCAAAATGGAATGCTTGCCCGCCACTCAGGAGAGAGTTCACAACCAGGACAAGAGAGGATTGACTCAGTCCAAAGCATAGACCATGGGAAATCTACGACTGCCTCTACTACGAAAAATCTGCTAGCCCAAAGCGCGGATTGGATATCGAACCCGCCATTAGTTTCTGACCAGAATCCTGCGAGCTCTGGGGGTATTGAAGTACTCCCTTCTTCCTCAGGAACTATCATGCAGCGGATAGAACTGGATAGGGAGGTCTCATCACCAAAAACCCAAAAGCTGAATGCTGAGGAGAAGTGGCCTGCTGATGAGCAGGTTGAGAAGCAATCAGAAGAGATAGTTGAGGGACGGATGAAGAGCAAGCGAAGAAACTGGCTGAAGACCAAGATCAAGTTGAAGTGCAAGTGTCTTCTTTGGCCGTGGTCACCATCGATCAGAACGCAGTATGCGTGAATCTGCCAGACTCGCAGCAGGTTGCAATAGTCTTGGAGGAAAAAGCCCCTGAGAAGAAGAGGAAAAGGGACAAGTCCTCAGTTGCTGAGCGGGTGGAGAAAAGATTGTGAGCTCAAAAGGAGAAGAAAGTTTTTGTGCTGACTGGTGCTGCGAGCTTGCAGAATAAGCCGTGAGAAAAAGAGGTTCCTGATGCTGACTTAGTCACTCCGGACGTTCCGATCCAAGGAGGTGATTCTTTATCAACGGCCAGTTTGTCCACCACTGAAATGCTTGACAACATCGATAACGAGCAGCTCGCTAACATGAATCAATCTCTTCTTGAGGTATTGTAGTCCGACGTTGATGTAATAGGTGAAAAAGTTGCTGATCCCCCCTCCTCGCTTGTTGTTGAGGAAAAAGAGAAGATGGCGAAGGAGCAGCTCGCCATCATGAAGGCCAAGGTCGAGGCGGTCTCAGAAAAGCTAGATGCGGATAAGCGATATAAGGATCTGTGGACTGCGGCTGAACTGATGTTGTCAAGTAAACCGCAGCCGGCGCCCAGGCGTTTTAGGAATCGATGGCTTTATAAATCGCCTCCCTGGAAATCGCAACCAATAAAGATTATTACAGAGACAAATGACATAGTCGCTTCAAGTAGATAAATGGCTAAGATAAGAGCAAAAGTCCATCGTGAATGGAAACAATGCTTAAGTGCTTTTGACCCGAAGCACGTGAGGCGGCCTGTCGTGAATAGTCGCTAGATCGCTGCAATGATTACAAAAAGTGAATTAATTTTTACCTTTTGAATCCTCCGCGACCTGGATATTAATGCAAATGTTTTCTTTGTTACAGTGCAGAAGTCAACCCCATCTCTGTTGAGGCTGGCAAGATCGTGCCATCGCCTGAAGTAGATGCACCGGCGTGGACAAGGACGATCTATTTTGGCAAGTCAGCACAAGGCGAGCAGTCCGGCCTAGACAAATATTTATTGTTAGAAAGGAAATATGAAAAAAAGATGAGTGGAGTTCAAGCAGAACTAGAGAAGCGGATAGAGCAAGAGAAAGTTCTGGAAAATCTGGTCGCCAGAATTTCTACTGAGGTAGAGGGACTGAAGAAGGAGAAGGAGCGGCTAAGTGAAGACGCCCGCCACTATAGAGGAAGATACTTGGCTCTGGTGCAGGAAAGAACGAAGAAGCAAGTTGCTGAGGTTGCTGCAGTGAGGCAAAAACCGCCAGTTCAACCCATTTCCACTGAGGCTTCAGTCCCAGCAGCAAGTGGGACCCCCGCGGCGGATGAACCGAAGCTGGCCGGCGATCCCATGGTTTTGGTTAGCCGGATCGACAAGAACACCGACCATATGCATCGTACTTTCAAGTCCATGCACCATCTCGTCCAGCGGCTATACAGAGAAATATTGCGAGGGAGCGACTAGGCGGCCCATCTCGAGATGGATTAGGAGGAGTAACCTGCCCAACTTGACCGTAGAGGCCGCTGAGCCCGCCAATAAATGTTTGATTTTATTTGTTGTATTTTGTATAATTTGGTGTGTTCTTTGAACATTGCTTGTTTATTTTACTTATACCGTGATGCGAATTCTATTTGTTCTGTATAATATTGATCTATGATTTGAATAATGCTGCGGTATGGGCGGACTGCCTATGAGTCCGCAATCACTTGTAGATTTTGCTCTAAATTTGCAGGAAACCTAAAAAGAAGAGAGCTGGGCGGACTGCCTCTGAGTCCGCAATCACTTGTAGATTTTGCTCTGAATTTGCAGGAAACCTGAAAAGAAGCGAGCTGGGAGGACTGCCTCTGAGTCCGCAATCACTTGTAGATTTTGCTCTGGATTTGCAGGAAACCTTAAAAGAAGTAAGCTGGGCGGACTACCTCTGAGTCCGCAATCACTTGTAGATTTTGCTCTGAATTTACAGGAAACCTGAAAAGAAGCGAGCTGGGCAGACTACCTCTGAGTCCGCAATAACTTGTAGATTTTGCTCTGAATTTGTAGGAAACCTGAAAAGAAGAAAGCTGGGCGGACTACCTCTGAGTCCGCAAACACTGACTGATCCGCTTGGACTGAACGATCGATCTCTACGGACTGGCTGAAGAAGCTGTCAGACTAGTTTTACTATAAATAGATCCCCTGTCTTCATTCTATATAGGAAATTTGCTCGAAGAAGTCCCTACAGTCCGCGAAAATGGTGTTCGTGCATACTGATGTTGCGATCGCTTTCCACTCCGCCGAACATAAGAGAAGTAGACTGACGGAAGCCGACTTGGATGCCTTCCTGGAGAGGCATATGGCGAGCTCGCCAGTGCTTGCCCGCTTGCCTGAAGATCAGGAGAAGATAAACTTCTCTACTGCCACGCAGATCGCTGTGCCCATCGATCATTTCGACTGCGGATTCCGGTTTCCTTTACTGTGGGAGGTCGCAGAGATCTTTTAGCATTATGGGATGGTTCCGGACCAGCTCACGCCAAATACCATAGCTGCGATCAATAGCTATTTATCATACCAGTGGTCTGAAAAGATCGAATTTTCTTTAAATGTATTTAGAAAAATTTTCTCTTTCCGCTCTATAACACCTTCCGGAGGTCGCCAGTATAAAGGCATCATCTATTTCTACTGCCGAGGGATGAAAGTTATGGGCTTATCAAATATGATCCATAACTGGACCTCGAGGTACCTCATTTTTGAGGGCGACCTGGGATTCGCTCACACGTATCTGAAGGTGAGAGCGGATTCCAGATTCAAAAGCTCGAAGCTGAATGAGGTGGAGGCCGTAATTGTCAAGTTCTTGACTGGGGAAAGGCTCGACATCGACCACTACCTCCCACAGTTGCCCAGCCTCGATGCCATAGACAACCAATAGAGTAAGTCCTGTGACTTGGCTCTATATCCGCGGTGAGCTGGAGCTTATCCGCTGCGACCTGCAGTGTACTGATTTAGTCTCTCTTTTTTGCAACGACCTTGGCGGTGCTTGCTAATCCACCCCAGACGCCAAGCGGTCATACTCCTACTCAAGGAGAAAAGAAGAAAGAGGTTACAAGGCAAAGGAGGGAGGAAGAGGATCCCGCTGCAGACTACTCTTCCTCCGACAGCTTCTACATGGCGGGCTTCGGGAAGAACCAGAAGGATCTGAGGGGAAACCCGATGATCCACTAGCATGGAAAAAATAAGTATGTCCGCCTTTCAACTGCTCTTCCCTCATGGAAGAGTCCACGCACCTCCCACCATGCACATATGGCGATCTCCACACTATACAGGATTCGTAATTTGCGTGACTTGAAGAGCGTGGCCACTACCGACCTCCCCCTGCTCGCTACTCAAGCCAACTTGATCAGCGCCGGCACCAACCATTTCATGGGTTGCATGACTGCAAATTACTGAAGGAGAATGAACAACTCCTGCGGGAAAATAAACTATTAACGGACAGGACCAAGAGGCTGGGGAAAAGGATCAATAAGCATAAGGAGAATGAAGTTGTAAGTATTGGAAGTCGCCGTAATCTTTGTTTCTTAATCGCGGCGGTTTGACTCGTTTCTTATTTTTGTAGACCACATATGAAGTCACCAACCATATCTTCAAAAATGCTATGTTCCCCTTTGTGAAGGAGACCATTGAGGTCGTTATCGAGCACCTCATTAATGATGGCTTCATAAAGGAGGGAGTGAACGCGATCTCTTTCTTGCAGCTGTTCCCTGAGCTGAAGGATAAAGTTGCTGAGTTTGAGCAGATTGCGAAGGGAAAGACAGTCGCTGATGACGAGGATGAAGAAGAAGAAGAAGGAGTAGGAGAAGAAGAAGAAGAAGAAGAAGAGGAGGGGTTTGCTGATGATGAAGTCCCCGAGGGTGCTGCTTCAAGTCAGTAACTCGGGGGCCAGTCCGGGAAGCTCGCCTCTTCTGGTTCTGATTGCAGTGGGCGGACGGGATCCGTGGATAGTAATAGTTCTGGAGGCAGCAGCAGCAACGACTCAAGAGATTACTCTCCTGAATTCAATGTTGATGGATCGAGCCCAGAGGCGCCTGCAGAGAAGAAACAGAAGACCATAGGATAAAACAATTGTATTTTTTTATTATTATTGTAATGAGGCGGACTCCATTCATGTTCGCCAAAAACAAAAGGATGTAAATATTTTTTAAAATGAATACAAAGGATATTTTGCTCAGTCTGCTCCTTTTACTATTTTTATTGTTCTTTTCTTCAACGCTTTGTTGAGACTTGCTGTGTTTAATCAATAATAGCTACCTTTGTTTAGTGAAAATCAGTCCGCACTATATAGACTTTAGGTCACATGCTTAGAAAATTTAAGGATTTAAGATAACCTGGTTTGATAATAATCCAGGTCGCGGAAGTTGATTTACAGCTCGCGAGGTTCTTATAACTTGATTTTAAAAAAGAATTGGATAATCGGCGGATTCTAGCGGATAGCAATTCCAGTCCGCGAATGAATCAACCAATAATAAATTTTTGCGAGCTAAGGAATATCAACGATCATCACTGCGAACTGAGGATTATAAAATACTGAATTATAACTCCGCGCCTTGAAGGATCAAAATCTGCGGAATGTTGCGGATATAAATATTGAGTCCGTGAAGGAAAGAGAAAATCGTGTGGGCAGGTGCATGTAGCATCGCTTTTCACGCAAGGTTAATTGTAAGATCAACCTAACTCGCTAAATACGGCGGACTGTGCGGATACCAAGAATTAGTCCGCATTAAGAAATGATCTAGAACTAAACCGTGCGGGCAGGTGCATATAGCATCACTTTCCACGCAAGGCTAGTTGCGAGATCAATCCATCCGGCAAGAAACGGCGGACTGAACAGACTCAGAAAACCAAATTCCACTGATAAACAAATAAAAATGATCCACTTGTAACCAAGTGGGCAGGTACAGCCGGAGCGGCATTGCTTTCCACACCTGGCCACAAACTACTAAGATCAACCCAAGGAAAAACCGGCGGACTAGGCGGACTAGAAAACCAGAGTCCACTGATAAAAATTCCTGTGAAGAAGAATGAGCTGCAGACTTATGACTACGTGGGCAGGTGCGGCCAGAGCGGCATTGCTTTCCATACCGGGCAACAAGATATACCTACTTAACGAAACGATTTCACAACCCTCTCGCCTGGAGTATGGCCCAAATTGTTCTTTTTGGGCAGGTGCGGCCAGAGCGGCATTGCTTTCCCCTGAGATCAACAAGGCTGTGGGTCTCCTGCAGGCACTGCTTGAGGGTACCAAGGAGTGTTCGAGGGTCACAAACTAAAATGACCCGGGGGCAGGTGCGTATAGCATTCCTTTCCACATGCGATCATTAAAGTTGCAACGATATCCCATAAATGGCATGGTAGAGCTAACCTCCACTCTGTCCCTCCAAAATGCAGAGGTGGCGTCAGGTACTAGCCTGGATCTGAAATCCAGTTCCCTGCCGCACTAGAACCGGCAAGCTCCAACTATACGGTGCGAAATCTCCCCGCAACACGTGGTATTCGTTGTGTTACGCTAATGTCAACGGTTCTAAGTGAGGTTTCAGCTGAACTCAGGCGATGTCTCCTGGTATTAGGCAACTACTGGAGTTGTTCAAGAGACAAAAGAATGAAAGCACTTAAAAGGTGTCAGTATGAAAGATTTTGATCATTACAAACTTTTGTGAAACTTGTATAAGAGAAAAGAGAAGGTTTAGGGATAGAACCGTTTGAAGTCACTCTTTCTCAATGCATTAACTGTCAATATTTAAGAGACAAAAAGACACTTGAAGAAGTGTTAGCAAGGAGCTCTTGATTAATGACAATCTCTAAAAAGTTGACATAATAAGGAAAAAGGAGGAGGAGGTTCAGGAATAGAACCACTTTAGATCATCTCCACTCCATGTATGGTCCACATCTTATCCTTCATACATTTGCAAGCGATAAGCCCCGTTTTTGTGTACTTTATTAAAAACTGAATGGCCCAGCCCAATTTGGATTAAGCTTTCCAACTGAGCCGGCTCTTGCAGCAATATCAACTTTTTTAAGAACCAGAACTCCCACTTTAAAGTGTTTGATCCTCACATTCTTATCAAAGTAGCGGTCCATTCTTCTCTTGCTCTCTTCTTGCCTTATTGCCGCCTTATCTCTGATTTCTTCAATATGTTCAGAGCTGAACTTCATCTCTTCGTTATTTAGCTCAAGCCAATCCTCCATGCCTTGTCTAGCAAGTAGAACTCTTGGCGACGGAACTTTAAACTCAATCGGAATAAAAGCTTCCGAACCATGAGAAAGCCTGAATGGATTTTCTACTATTGTAGATGAAGGCGTTGTTTATAGAGTCAAATGAACCGAAGGGAGTCTATCAGCCTAACTGCCCTTGAGATTCTGCACTTTTTTTTAGCAAGCTGAGGATCTGCTTGTTGGCTGCTTCAACTAGACCGTTACTTCTAGGATGATGAACTGATGCAAAGCGCAGCTCTGTTCCGATCTGCTTGCAAATATCAACCATCTCATCATTGTTAAACTGTTGTCCGTTGTCAGAGATAATTGCCATTGGGATACCATGTCGGCAGACTATGTCGCCCCAAAAGAAATTCTTTACGACTTGAGTCGTTGTTTTTGCCAATGCCTTATCCTCGATCCATTTACTGAAGTAATCAATCATCACTATGATAAAACGTCGTTGTCCACTTGCCATGGGAAAAGGACTAATGAGGTCTATTCCCCAAACTGCAAAGGGCCAAGGAGTCACGATTAATCTGAGTGACTGAGTAGCTTGATGCTGAAGTAGAGCGAACTTCTGGCACTGAACACACTTTCTTGCATAATCCTCATAATCTCTCTTCATAATAGGCCGGAAATAACCCTGCCGCAGGATCCTTCTTTCTTAGGTTCTTGCTCCTAAGTGACTTCCTTACTCACCAGAATGCACTTCATGAAGAGTAGCAGGAATTTCATCTTCTAAAACACATCTTGCCATTACAGACAAGAAGGTTTTTCTATATAGAATACCAGACTCCAGCTAATAGTAGGTTACTTTTATCTTGAATCTTTTCTTATCTTTGATTTATTGATGAACGTTTCTAGTTGACAAGTAAAGAATAAGCGGGTCCATCCTAGAGGTACGCTGATCAATTTGCATTAACTCTTCTTCATCCACTATCGGGCGGAAGAGTTTAGAAGTTGTTCCTCCTGATGGAAGTCCGTGATTGGCAAGAACATCTGCCTCCTCATTTTCTGATCTTGGGATATATTCAATAGTGAAACTTTTGAATCTCCAAACTTCAACTTTTACAAGAGCAAGGTACCTCCTCAACATAGGCTACCTGGTCTCAAAGTTACCAAGAACTTGTGACGCCATCACGAGAGAGTCAGTCTTTATATGCACATAGTCAATTCCGAGCTCTCTTTCAAGCCTCAAGCTAGCTAGTAAGGCTTCATACTCTGCTTGGTTATTTGTTACTGGAAAAATGAACTTGATTTCTTGCTCAAGTTTGATGCCATTTGGATTGATCAGAACCACTACTGCTCAAGAAGAATTTATGTTTGAAGAACCATCAACATAGATGGTCCAAGCCAAAGGAGATCTTTCTACTTGATCAAACCGGTCTCTGCAGTATCAATCAGGAAATCTGCCAGCACCTGAGCTTTGATAGCTATCTTGGGCACATAAGAAATTTCAAATTCACTTAATTCAATTGCCCATTTGGCCAACTTGCTTGAATGCTCTTGTCTTTCCAGCACACTTTTCAAAGGCTGGTCAGTGACTACTTGAACTGTGTGTGCCTTGATGTAAGGATGGAGTCTACGAGCAGACATAAACAATGCCAAGGCCAACTTCTCCAGGATTGGATATCTCATTTCTGCATCTTTGAGTATATGGCTGACAAAATAAACTGGGAACTGCCTCCTGTTTTCTTCTCAAAGGAGAACCAAGCTGACCGCATCAGGGCAAACTCCTAAGCACAAGAACAACATCTCCCCTGGTCAGGGGATTTTCAGTAAAGGTGTTGAAGTCAATTGTTTCTTTAACTGTTCAAAGGCTTGGGAACACTCTTCCGTCCATTGAAACTTGGACGCTCCTCGAAGAGTTTTAAAGAACGATGCACTCTTATCTCCCACCCGAGATATAAACCACCTGAGACCTGCCAACCTCCCCCCTAACTGCTGAACTTCTTTTGGAGAAAGGGGAGGAGCCATATCAAGGATGGCTTTAACTTTCTCAGGGTTAGGGGCAAGTCCTTCTGGAGTAAGGAGATGACCAAGGAACTTCCCCTTACTCGCCCCAAAAGTACACTTTGATGGGTTGACTTTCATTTTATATCTACGCAGAGTAGAGAAAGTCTTTGCTAGATCTTGCAGGTGTAGTGAAAAAGACTTGTTTTTTATCAGAAGATCATCTACATACACCTCAAGGTTTCTTCCTTTATGTTCCTTAAACACGTGATCCATCATGCGTTGATAGGTTGCACAAGCATTTTTGAGCCTGAAGGGCATTATGAGATAACAATAACAACCATCGTTTGTAATAAAGAACCTATGAGCAATGTCGAGCTTATGCATTCTTATTTGGTGGTAACCAAAAAATGCATCTAAAAAACTCATAAAAGAGTACCCTACCGCAGAATCAACTAAAGAATCTATCCAAGGCAAGGAATAAAAATCTTTGGGGCATGCCTTATTTAAACAAGTAAAATCCACACACATTCGCCACATCACTCCTGGTTTCTTAACCATTACAACGTTTGATATCCAGGTAGGGTATTGGATTTCACGAATAAAATTCGCCTTGAGGAGCTTCGAGACCTCCTCTTTGATTGGATCAGCGAGCTTTGTTTCCACATCCCTCTTCTTCCGTTGCACTAGTTTGAAGCTGGAATCAACATTGAGGTGGTGGCAAGCAATATCCGGATCAATGCTTGGCATGTCTTCTGCAGCCCAAGTAAAGACATCCAGATTCTTCAGCAAATAGGAGATCTACTAGGCCTTTTGATCTTCTGGTAATTTCGAGTTGATGGAGAGATTCCTCTCCTCCCCCTTAGCAAAGGGGACTCCTTGCGTCACTTGGGCAGGTTCCAGGTGAGCTCCTTCACTATCAATGACAGCCTCTGACTGCGAAGGCATTTCTGCTACTATTGGGAAGATGGGAGGGGCAATTTCATTCATGTTGACTGTTCGAAGATATCACTCTCTAGCCCGCCTTGGGTTGCTCCTGACCCTGCACATCCTGCCATCAGCAGAAAACTTAATTGCAAGGTGGTAAGTCGAAACCACCGCTTGATACTTGTTGAGCAAAGGCCTTCCAAAGATTGCATGATAACAACTAGGAGCATCGACCACTATGAACTGAATTGGCTTGATCGCTCCTCCAAGATTTACCGAGAGAGTGACGCTCCCCTCGACTTCTTTCTTTTCTTCTGAAAAACCGTAGAGCGGCCCTTCGGTGGAAAGCAAAGGCTTCCCAGTTCTCAGGGCCTCGAAGGTTGACTTGAATAGGAGATTGACTGATTTGCCTGTATCGATTAGAATTCTATCCACTGTATAATATTCAATGGCTGCCTTGACTACAATAGCATCATCGAACGGATTGGCAGTCTGAGGGAGATCTTCCTGGATAAAGGAAACATCACCAGATGGAGCAGAGGAGGAAGAAGAGGCGACCTCCGCTCTAGAAACCCTCGTAATTGAAGACTTCCGAGTAGCTTCGGTCCCTTCTCCATGAATGCAGAATTGTCGCCCCAGGGAACCCTCATCATCTGCATAAAATCACTTAGGCTGAATATTGATAGGCCCTAGGCGTCCTACATCCTCTATCACCACACATTCTGACTGAACTTCAGCCACATCCTTGCCCTTGGAGGTTGAAGGCTTCGAAGAATCACTTTTCTTGTCCAGATCCTTGATCTTGCTCTCGGAAAGCAATCTTTCAACCAATTGCTGAAGGGCCTTGCAGTCTTCAGTTAAGTGACCCTTCTCTCTATGGAATTCACATAAGTGGGAATTGTTCCTTGGCCTCCACTCTATTTGAGGCACTTGCTTCTTTTCCTCTAATTTTCTTTGAATGTTCTAGAAAACCTCTTCAATGTCGAGTCCCAGATCTGCAAGCTCTTCCACGGAGCTGTTCTCATACGGCCTTGGGGCAGGCAGGGCATTTTGAGGAATAGAAAGCTCTTGAAGCGGTACGGCTGGAGTGGCGGCCAACGACAATCTCTGATCAAGAAACTGTTGATGGCCGATGAAGGGTTTATTATGGCGGAGGTTTCGCCCCCTTTGAGAATGAGGCTGGAAGTCGGGCCGAGGAGGCTTATTGTGATGATGGTTGCTAGAAGAAGAGTTTGAAGCATCCCTTCCTTACCCTTAGCCTCCAGGGATGAGATATAGGTTGGGTTGGCGTTCTCGCCCTCGATGAAGCGATTGACCATTGCAATAAATTCCTGGTAGGTGGATGGTGCCTTCGTGGTTGCTTTGAACTTTATGGGGCCTTCCCGGAGGCCATGAATCAGGGCAACCTTATAATAATCGGGGTTCACATTCCTCACCCCCTGGATCTCTTTTTGAAAGCGATCAACGAATCATGCAACTGATTCGTTATCCCTCTGCTTGATGTCAAAGAGAGCCGCTGGTCCATCTTTTCTGTTTTTTTAGGTAGCAAACCTCAGCAAGAGTTCGTTGTGAAGCTCAGTGAAGTAAGAAATTATGCCTGGAGGCAGCTCATAGAACCACTCTCTCGCCTATCCATCGAGAGTGGTAACCAAAAGCTTATATTTCAAGGCATCAGAGAGGCATCTCAATGCAACAACTCCTTCAAATACTTGCAGATGGGTAATGGGATAAGTGTCCCTTGAGTAGAAAGGGAGACGAGGTTCTCTGAAGCTATTAGGAGCAGACTCCAATCAGATTTTATTGATGAAGGGAGATGGAGTTTCAAACTCTGCAGGGTAGGAGGGATAGACTGGAATGAAAGGGTCCGCGGGCTCGGTGGATTGGGGATCAGCGAAGTCGAGCTTGCGGGCTGGAGTGCCCCTGGATGCCTCTCTAAAGAAGTCCATCAGAGGGGGGACTGATCACGCTGAGTCCGCAGAGGAGCTGCGGGCTGAGCTGGATGGAGAGGCTGAGGAGTTACTGCAGGAGATCGCCGAAGAGGAATTTGGCGAGCTAGAGTCCGGCGGACCGGAGTCTGGTGGACAGGGGTCTTGCGAACTGGGATGTCCTCAATGTCTTCTGCGGCCTGAGGAGCAAGACACTGAGTCAGCGCGAGCAAGGCCTGACTGATGGTATCAAGTCGCTGATTGGTATCTCTGCGAGATCGTTCAGCCTCCCAGCGAGACTGTTATATGGACTCCAATAGCGAATCTTCTGGCAAGCTAGAGCAGTCTGAATGACGGGCTCGACGGTCTGACATCTCTGTCCGTTGGTTTCAGAAAACTACTTGAATCTGAAGGTCGCGTGTTAACTGTTGATGCACGAAAAGCGAAAGGGAATCGAGCATCACCAGCTAACGGTTCGAGCACTAGGGAAAGGAGGGGAAAAGGAAACTGCAATCGACTAAGAAGACGAGAGAACGAGAATGCAGAGCCGTGAGCCACGACAACACCACACTTTGCTCGTCGCGGCCTGAATGCCTTTCTTGAGACGGGCTTTCCTTTGATTCTAAAAAGCAGATTACAAGTAGAGGAAAGGGAGAAAAAAATGGAGAGCTGTTGGGTACATTGGAAAATGTGTACCTGATTTGAAGAAGCCCAACCTAGCTCAATGATATACATCAAGGTGTATTTGATGTTGTTTTAAGTTGACATGTGCAGGTGAAGAATTGATAAAGTATGCAGAAAAATTCTAAGTCCAAGTGTCGACACAGAGGAAGCAGTGTCGACACATAGAAGAAAATAGTCGACACAACACTGGGAAGCAGTGTCGACACATAGCAGTTAGTCTACAACTACACTGGGAAAAAGTGTCGACACAGAAGAAGTAAGTCGACACATCACTGGGAATTTATGTCGACACAGAAGAAAAGAGTCGACACAACTCTGGGAATTTGTGTCGACACAGAAGAAAAGCGTCGACCTCAACATTGGGAGAATGTGTCGACACAGAAGAGTATAGTCGATCTCAAGATTGGCGACATCAGCTGAATGTGTCGACACAGAAGAAAATAGTCGACCTCAAGTTTGTCGACACCAGCAGAATGTGTCGACACATTGTGATTAAGTCGACACATTAAAGCAGATTTAAGAAATGAATGTGTCGACACCTGAAGGCTAAGTCGACACTTACTAAGTTATGATTCTACAACAACTGTGTCGACACACAGGACTTGTGTCGACACACTGAAGAGTCAAGACCAAGTTATTTTCAGAAAAAGCTGTGTTGACTCAAAGGCAACTTAGTCGACATCATTGAAGACTGTGTCGACACCAAAGTCAATTGTGTCGACACAGATAGACAGATGGTCTCGACACTTTCTGACAGACTGTGTCAACAACTTGTGATTCCAGACTAAGGCACAGGACTTGTTTGAAGACTTGACAGCTGTGGGTTACCACCGGTTAACTGAAGCTGTCAGACTTGTCAGAAAACGGTTAGAAACCGGATCAGCCGATTACCATGAAGAATGTCTATAAATAGACATAATTAGAAGAAGAAGAAAAAAACCACAATAGATTGTCCTTTTGAATAACTTTGAATCTAAAAGGAAGAGAAGGATCACAATCCAATTCATTTCAAGAAAGTGCTAGTCACTTAAGAAGATCTTCTCCGGGAGATCTAAGAAGACTATCTAAGGATAGATCTAAGAAGAGTTCTAATCAGAAGTCACAAGAATCTTTCAAAGTGCTGGATAGAGAGAGATCAAGCCAGAATTAGAAGAAGAAGAAAGAAACCACCAGTGGATTCTCAAGAAGCTGTTTGGAATCAACTCAGCTAAGTTCATTTTCAAGAAGCATTGAAGAAGGCTCAGATACAGTTGATTGCATCAGCTGATCAAGAATTGTCTTGGCCTTTCTCTCTCAACTTTGGCAAGACAGTTTAATAATCTTTTCTATATTTCTGTAGGATCTGTTTACACAGATCTGAGTTGTAAGCCTATGTTATAAAGGCTGAGTGTAGGAGTGTTGAACTCTGAGTGGTAGGGCTGTTTGCCTGAGTGTAGGAGAAGGATATTCTCTGAGTTGTAGGTCTTGGGGCAAGGCTGAGGTAGGGCAGTTGTGCCTGAGTTGTAGGAACCAGTTGGGTTCTGAGTTGTAGGATCTGTTGATCTGAGATAAGTGGAAGTTTGGCCGAATCTAGCATACTGCTAGATAGGTGAAGGGGGAAAGTGGATGTACCCAGACCTTGGGGAACCACTATAAAACATTGTGCAATCTGTGATGTTTTATTTTCTGTGATTGCTGTGCCAATTGTGTTAGCTATTGAATTGAATTCTGCCTAGAAGTTTTTATAAGAAAAGCAGAACCTATTCACCCCCCCCCTCTAGGTGTTTAGGCTGCCTTGAAAGTTAAACTATCAAGTGGTATCAGAGGGAGGTTCCTCAAAAAGGACTTAACAGTCTGAGGTAGATGTGAAAGGCAGATTCAAGAATCAAGAAGATGGGTTCTGGAGAGAATCATAAGGAGCTGGGGTCTATGAAATTACCCATATGCAAGAAGGAAATCTTTGGGATCTGGAAAGAAAGAGTCAGATTGTTTATGGAAGCATCTGACCCAAGGATTTACATCACAGTACAGGAAGGGCCCTTCATTCCAATGAAGATATCTGTTCTTGATGCAAATATCCAAATACCAAAGACTTATTCAGAAATGACCAAGGATGAAATCATCTTGGCAACCATGGATAAAAGGGCACAGAACATCATTGTCAGTGCCATAGATGATTCAACATTTCAGAATCTGATTCACTGCAAGACCTCCAAGGAGATGTGGGACACATTGATTGTCTACATGGAGGGATCTGAAGAAGTAAGGCTGGACAGAAAGTCTATGCTAAATCAGGATTATGAAAGCTTTAGACAAGGAAAATCTGATAGCATAACTGAGTGCTATAAGAAATTCTATAGAATTGTGAATGAGCTAATATCCTATGGAAGAGTCTTCAGTACCTATGAACTGAATGACAAATTCTTAAGATCCTTATCAAAGGATTGGGATACAAAGATCTGTGCCATAAGAGAAGTGGCTAAATTGGCAGAGATATCTCCTCCAACCCTGTTTGGAAAGTTGCTATCCTATGAAATGCAACTTATGGTAAGGAAGGAGGAGGAAAGAAACTCAAGAGGAGAGCATAGAGAAAAGACTGTGGCATTTAATGCTGAAGCCACCAGAAAAGATAGGAGGAAATCACCATCTCCTCCTAAGGAAGTTGAAGAAGATAGTTCTGAAAATTCAGATAAGGGTTCAGTTAGCTGTGATTCAGATGCAGACTTTGCTGCATTCACTAGGCAATTCCAAAGGTTCTTGAAAAAGAAGCAATGGAAGTCTAGGCCTTCCACATCACAGCAAGTTGATGACTATTATCAGAAGAGAAGGTCATCAAGGAAAGAGAAAAGCAGATCAAAGCCCAACAAAGCCACTACTTCAAAGATTGTTTGCTATTGTTGCAATAGGCCTGGACATGTAGTGGCTGATTGTCCTAACAAAAGGAAGGAATCTTCAGAAAAGAAGAAGACTTATCAGAAAGGCAAGAAGGAGAAATCCTTTGTAGCAAAGAAAGATAAAAGTCTGTCAGACCAGTCAACTTCAGAATCAGGATCTGAAGCTGAAGCATATATTGGACTATATGCTGCATCTGAGGAAGATGAGTTTATGCAGTTGCTAGACTCCATCAATGAACATCAATGCATGGGTTTGATGACAAGATCAGAAGAGGACATATGCCAGAATCAGTCTGGTCCTAATGAGGTAAACTGTCCTTCTTGTACATCTGTTTGTAGTACAAGTGAAGAATCAGCTACATCTGCATCAAGTGATGAAGATGCATCTGGATCTGAAGGAGATGTCTATCAATTGATAGACAAGTATGGGGACTTGTTGCAGGCCCTTAAGAAAAGCAAGAACCTGGTTAAAACACAGGCTCAGGAAATTGCTGAACTAAGGGTAGCAACAACTGAGTTAGAAAAAGTTCTTGATCAAAAATTAAATGAAATTGCCAAGCTGAAGAATATAACTATTATTCAGATGGGCACAATTAATTATACTAATGATCAAGTAAAGAGTCTGGAGGCCAGACTTAGAATTGAAAGGGATTTAGTGGCTAGTTACTCTAAGCCAAAATCTGTCTTACCCTTGATAGATGAATTTGTCACTCAGAAGGGTAAGGCTGGATTAGGATTTAAAGGTAACTCCAGGGCTGGCAGATTCAAGAGGAAAGGCAAAGCCCCTATTCAGCCACTAAACCTTTCAGTCCCCATAAAGTTTAGTAAGGAGAAAGTGCCTTCTAACATATATGATCATGAAGACATTCAAGGTCATATTAAGACAAATGTTCTGAAGAACAAGGGTGTTAAGGCAAGCAGGCCTACCTATGGTCATAAACCCAATGGTTTTAAGAAATCAGTAGGTGAAGTTGCAACAGCACCAGCAATGAACAGAAATTCTTCTGACAAGGATGTATCTAGATCTAGATACAATAAGTTTGAATGTTGGTGCTGTGGCAAGAGGGGCCATTTTGCATTGGACTGCTGGTATAACACAAGTGTTATAAAGAATAAGAGTCTACCTGTTAGAAAAGGTTATGATAACTTTATTAATGCTAACCTGAACCAAGGACCCAAGACTTACTTGGGTTCTAAGGGTAAGTAATTCTGTATTGCAGGTGAATCCAAGTAACAATGCCCCTATATGGTACTTGGATAGTGGTTGTTCCAGGCACATGACTGGAACAAAGGGGCTGCTGAAGGAGTATTCATCTGTCAAAGATGGACATAAAGTGATCTTTGGTGGATCTGAAAAAGGAGTCATCAAAGGGTTTGGTAACATTTCTTCTAACCTAATTACTATCACCCAAGTGGCCTATGTAAAAGGTTTGAAACATAATCTAATAAGCATAAGCCAACTAAGTGATCTAGGATATGACATTTCATTTGGTAAGGATGGATGTCATATCAAAAGGTCAAGTGATCAAGAGATCATTTTGACTGGGTATAGGAAGAGAAATGTATATTGCCTTAATTTTGAATGTGAAAATAAGGCTTCCCCCATTTGTCTTGTAGCTGATGACAATGCTTCCCATTGTGTTAAGTGGCACAAGAGATTGGCTCATCTAAACTACAAGACAATTGGCCAACTCATTAGTAAAGAACTAGTGAGGAATGGGCCTCAAGTTAAGTGTATAAAGGAAGGGGTATGCTCAGCTTGTCAAAAGGGCAAGCAGACAAAATCCTCATTTCAAAGCCTTGAAAACAAGGATTCTGTGAGGTGCTTATACCTCTTGCATATGGATCTTTTTGGTCCTATGCCAGTTCATAGTCTAGGTAGGAAGGTCTACACTTTTGTGGTTGTAGATGACTATTCTAGATTTACATGGGTGTTCTTTCTAAAACAAAAATCTGAAACCCCAAGTGTACTACTTAATTTTGTAAAGCAAATTCAGAATGAACTGAACAGTACAGTGGTCAAAATCAGAAGTGATCATGGTACTGAGTTTCATTCTGAAAGCATAACAAATTTGTGTAAAGACTTTGGGATTTTCAAAGAGTTCTCCTCACCAAGAACACCTCAGCAAAATGGAATTGCTGAAAGAAAGAATAGAACATTAATTGAAGCTGGTAGAACTCTATTGAGTGACACCTCTCTCCCAGAATATTTTTGGGCTGAGGCAGTTAACACTGCTTGTCATGTCATCAATAGGGCTTCTATCACCAAAAGCCACAGAAAGACTCCCTACGAGATTGTGAAAGGCAGAAAACCAAATCTATCCTATTTCAGGATCTTTGGTTGTAAGTGCTATATACTTAACAATGGCAAGTCATATTTGACTAAGTTTGCTGCCAAATCCCAGGATGGGATATTTGTTGGGTACAGCACAAATAGTAAGGCCTATAGAGTCTTTAACTTAACTACTCAAGTTGTTGAAGAATCTGTGCATGTTGTATTTGATGAAACAAGATTAATCAATAGTGAGTTGTCTTGTAGATCAAATGACTCAACAGGTATAAGCAAGAAGATGGACAAGCTCTCCATTGCTGAAGCTTCAAAGGAAGATGGAGCATTGGAAAATGAAGGCTGCTGTCCAGGGGGAGTACAAGAGATAATGGAAGCTGATGAAAACCAGGAGGCTCAGCAGAATGAAGAAGCTGGAGATGCTCAACCTGAAGGGAATCTTCCTCCAGCTATAAGATATCTGAGAGATCATCCAACTGATCAGATAATTGGTGATCCAAGACAAGGAGTGCAAACTAGAAGCAGAAATCAAAGCACAGTTTTGCATTCAAGTTTCTTGTCCCAGATGGAACCTAAGAAGTTTGAAGAAGCTATCCAAGACCAGCACTGGATTGATGCCATGCAAGAGGAGCTGAATCAATTCAGAAGATGCAAAGTCTGGAAGCTTGTTCCTAAACCAAGAGGCCACAATATAATTGGCACTAAGTGGATCTATAGGAACAAGCTAGATGAGAGTGGGATAATAGTGAAGAATAAAGCAAGGTTAGTTGCAAAAGGATACAGGCAGGAAGAAGGAATTGACTTTGATCAAACCTTTGCTCCAGTAGCAAGGCTGGAGGCAATCAGAATGTTCCTTGCCTATGCAGCCTACCAAGACTTCAAAGTATACCAGATGGATGTGAAGTCAGCATTTCTGAATGGTGATCTTAAAGAAGAAGTATATGTAGAGCAGCCATCAGGTTTTATAGATTCTCTTAAACCTGATTATGTGTATAAGCTTAGGAAAGCTTTGTATGGGTTAAAACAAGCTCCAAGGGCTTGGTATGAAACCCTATCTACCTTCCTCATTGAGAATAAATTCTCAAGAGGAAAGATAGACAAAACTCTATTCCTTAGGGAATCCAAAGGAAAGATCATCTTAGTCCAGATCTATGTTGATGACATAATCTTTGGATCTACTGAAAACAACCTTTGTAAAAAGTTTGCCAAACTTATGCAAGGGAAGTTTGAGATGAGCAGTATGGGAGAACTTAAGTTCTTCTTGGGACTCCAAGTAAGACAGACTGATGATGGATTGTCCATATCCCAGTCTAAGTTCACCAAAGAATTAATTAAGAAATATGGTATGGTGTCATCCTCCACCATGAGAACTCCTATGGGAACTAGTATGCCTATATGCAAAGATGAGACAGGTAAACCTGTTGATGAATCATTGTATAGATGAATAGTTGGGTCTCTACTATATCTCACTGCTAGTAGACCTGACATTATGTATGCAACATGTGTCTGTGCTAGGTACCAAGCCTGCCCTAAAGAATCTCATTATACTGCAGTCAAAAGGATTCTGAGATATCTAAAGGGCACTCCTACTCTAGGTCTTTGGTACCCTAGGAATAGAGATTTTCTACTAACAGGCTATTCAGATGCAGATTTTGCAGGATGTAGAGAGGATAGAAAGAGTACTATAGGTACTTGTCAATTCCTGGGAGGAAGACTAATATCTTGGAGTAGTAAAAAGCAGACCAGTGTGGCAATTTCCACAGCTGAGTCAGAGTATGTTGCTGCTGGAAGCTGCTGTACACAGCTATTGTGGATGCAGCATCAGCTTAAGGATTATGGTATTCAGGTAAGTAGAACACCCCTTTTATGTGATTCAAAGAGTGCTATTTCTATTGCTAATAATCCAGTTTCTCATAGTAGAACTAAGCATATAGAAATCAAATACCATTTTCTTAGAGAACATGTAGAAAGAGGAGACATCTCATTGGAATTTGTAAAAACAGATTATCAAATAGCAGATGTATTTACTAAGCCTTTAGATGAAACCAAATTCAATAAATTCAAAATTGAATTAGGTATGTTAACCATTGATTAATGTATTAACAAAATCATTAACAATGCTATTGAAGTGGTATATAAGTAAGTAAAAGTAATAACAACATAATCAAGTGTTAAAAAGGACACATTGAAGTTACAGAAATTGGCTAAGTATGAATGTGTCGACACATTCAGTAATAATGTGTCGACACAGAGAAATTATGTCGACAAGTCAGAAATATTGTGTCGACACAGAGAATATGTGTCGACACTTAAGAGTTATATTGTCGACTTAACCAGAAATGTAATGTCAACTCAACCAGGAAAATGGTGTCGACACTTACAGAATATGTGTCGACACTTATCCTTAGAGTCGACAAAGAATTTCTGTTTATCTAAGGTGTCGACATAACCACAAATTGGTGTCGACACATAGTAGGCTGAAGTAATGTCGAGACAATAAAAGTTTGTGTCGACACATTCCGTCTGTGTCGACACATTTTGACTGTTTTTGGCGCCTTTTGAACTTCTTTCAACTGAGGCTATAAATAGGTCAAAAACTCATTCTGTCGACACGCTTCCAAGGTTTTCGAGACTAAAACCCTGTGTCAGTCTATCTTTCTCTCTTCTCTCAAGCTTTCTCGACGAACCGATGGCGCCAAGGATTGAAGATAACATAAATGAAGGGTATGAGTTGGTGCGCCAGGCCTTTGCAGAGGCGCCGCCAGATGTTCAAGGAGTTATCACCCTCCTCTCTGAGTCAGGGTTAGAATTTCTCATCTCAGAACCTACTAAAATCTGGAAGAAGGAGGTGCACGAGTTCTTTATCTCTGCATCAGTCCACTCTACTGGCCTCAAGATTAAGTCCACTGTTCAAGGGACTAAGGTGAAGATTAATCAAAGAAGTTTAAGAAAGATCTTTCAATTGCAAATAGTTGAGAATGAAGAGGAAGTTCCTATATCTAAGACAAGGGAAGCCCTTCAATGGTGTGGACTGGACTCAGGATTGAAGATTGGAGCTGCATTCAACAGGAAGGGTATGAATCAGCAAGGGAAGTTCTTGTCAGAAGTAGTTGGGAAAGTAATCCTCTGCAAGACAGGTGGACATGATAGGATTTCTGCCTATATGTTCAGCCTGATGACCAGGATTGTTTTTACTATTCCTACTGATTGGTCAGGAGTGATCTTTGAGAAGATCAAAGAAGGAATCAAGAAGCCTAACATGGCTAGGATCATGAGCCTGTACCTCACTGGAGTGATTCCTGAAGTGATGCAGCAACTGCAAGGGAGTAAGATTAATCATATGAGAAGAATGGATATGAGATTGTTCTCAAGGTGGGATAGGGTGCTGTCCAAGGATGTGCCTGAAGAGAGCAGGCCAGACACCCCTGTGAAATCCCCTACACAAAATCAAGAACCTGAACAATTACAAGAAGACCCACTAAGGACACAGGTTGAAGAACAGCTTGCCTCATCTATAGTCCAGGAAGTGTCAACACCTGCACAGATGCAGGGGGAGCCAGTTTCCACTCCTGCTCCAAAGGTTCAGGGGGAGCTAGTGTCCACTCCTACTCCAGATACTACAAATACTGAAGTGCAAGTACAAGAGGAAGCACAGTTAAACTTGTCTCAAGATTTAACTGTTGCAGAAGTTACAGCTCAACTGGAATTTACTATGGAGGAGTTGTTCCTAGATATTGATACTACTGCTGATAAAGTAGGAGGTGGACCAGATATTGAGAACTCCATAGGTATGGACATTGATCAGATAGCTGAAGTTGAGCCACAAGTTGAGGGTGAGCCAGTGGATGTTGAAGCTGAGCAATAGGTCCCTGAAACTGATACAATTCATCATCCTCAAGAAAGAATTCATGTAGATACTTCATCTGAAACAGAAACTGAAGAAGCCAGGGTGGCAAAGAAAAGAAAACTTGTTGTATTTAAGAGAAGAAGCAAGCATTATAAGCAGGCTTTACAGACCACACCTCTACAAGTATCTCCAGCCTTTGATTACAACAAAATTATGATAGATCTACAAGTAAAATTGGATGAACAAAGGATGGCTATGGAAAAGTATGTTGATGAAAATAGCAAGTCACTTCAGTTTGACTTAGCTCAGGATATAAAGTCCATCCAGTTTCAGGTCAACATGCATAAAAAGGAAATGACAGATTGCTTCCACAAGGGTGGCAATGCTGTGGTTTATCTAGCTAAACAACAGGAGGCTATTACTACAAAGGTGGATGACATTGCTTTGAAGCAAAGTTATGTTTTGGAAAATCAGATCAGAATGAATGAGAATTTAACTGAATCTCAAAATGAGATCGTTGAGGAGGTAAAGAAGATTGTTCCAGGTCTGCCTGCAGATAGAGCCAAAGAAAGGGAAGAATTTGATAAGAATTTTCAAGCTGCAATTGCATCTGTTAAGACTGCCATCACAACCTCTCAAAAAGAAATATCTGAAAAGCTTCAAAGGTTAAAACCATTTTTCAAAGAGGGTGTGAATTATTTGGATGGCCAAATCCGATTTCAAAAGGAAGATCTAAGAGATCATGTATCTAGAGAAGCCATAAAGGGGGAGAGGATGCTAATTCATGCAGGCTCAGAGCACTCCAAATGGGTGACCAACAGTATCCGAGCCACTTGGGGATATCCCCCATTGTGTGATGATGCTATGGTGGCTGAATCAGGAATACAATCAAATCTACTTGAAGGCAATCAACCTGAGGTTGCCCAAGTCATTTACCCCCCTCCAGATTTTGACATGATTGATCAGAAAGTTCAAGGAATGTATAGTCCTCCAAAGGAGGTTACTAATATTGTCTTTGGAAAGGTTGATAAGCCTGAGGCTACTCTGAAAGAACAGCAAGATGCTCTATTAGCAAAGAAGAAATTCAGAGAGCAGGCTGTACTTAAGCCAGATTATGAGCAGTGGAGTCCTACTTCAAGGAACATAATACTCACTGCATGGAAAGCTGTACAAGATAAAGTTCATGAGATAGGCAAGTGGTACAATGAAATAGAATGGCAGAAGTATGAGGCAAGACAAGAAGCAATAGTACAATTCAGAAGGAAAGCTAAGTTGGGAAGACTGCCATCAGATGCTAAGGAGCCAAGCAAATACTTCCCAAAGCCTTTTCATTATTTTGAAAGGCAAAGGATCAAGGAAGAAGCTCAGAAGAAAGCTGATCTTAAAGGAAAGAAGATAGCTGAAGAATCAGAAGCTCCTGTGACAGCTTCAATTCAATCTGGCAAAGGGATTATAATTAGAGAGCCTGATCAATCCTGATTATGTTTTAAGTTTTTTTTTGTGTTTTGTAATGTTGTGATGTAATCATTAAATGTAAAACATTGTAATCAAACATTACCCAGTTATAAACAAAATGTTGTTTGGCATATTATAATGTGCATTCTGTGATGAATTGTTTTTATGTTTTGTTTATATTAAAGTATTCCTGTTATGTCATTAATCATCATTTAGTACTATTTATAAATGGTGTATATCATTGGCTATAGGGGTTATGACTTCTCCAAATAGGGGGAGATTGTTGGGTACATTGGAAAATGTGTACCTGATTTGAAGAAGCCCAACCTAGCTCAATGATATACATCAAGGTGTATTTGATGTTGTTTTAAGTTGACATGTGCAGGTGAAGAATTGATAAAGTATGCAGAAAAATTCTAAGTCCAAGTGTCGACACAGAGGAAGCAGTGTCGACACATAGAAGAAAATAGTCGACACAACACTGGGAAGCAGTGTCGACACATAGCAGTTAGTCTACAACTACACTGGGAAAAAGTGTCGACACAGAAGAAGTAAGTCGACACATCACTGGGAATTTATGTCGACACAGAAGAAAAGAGTCGACACAACTCTGGGAATTTGTGTCGACACAGAAGAAAAGCGTCGACCTCAACATTGGGAGAATGTGTCGACACAGAAGAGTATAGTCGATCTCAAGATTGGCGACATCAGCTGAATGTGTCGACACAGAAGAAAATAGTCGACCTCAAGTTTGTCGACACCAGCAGAATGTGTCGACACATTGTGATTAAGTCGACACATTAAAGCAGATTTAAGAAATGAATGTGTCGACACCTGAAGGCTAAGTCGACACTTACTAAGCTATGATTCTACAACAACTGTGTCGACACACAGGACTTGTGTCGACACACTGAAGAGTCAAGACCAAGTTATTTTCAGAAAAAGCTGTGTTGACTCAAAGGCAACTTAGTCGACATCACTGAAGACTGTGTCGACACCAAAGTCAATTGTGTCGACACAGATAGACAGATGGTCTCGACACTTTCTGACAGACTGTGTCAACAACTTGTGATTCCAGACTAAGGCACAGGACTTGTTTGAAGACTTGACAGCTGTGGGTTACCACCGGTTAACTGAAGCTGTCAGACTTGTCAGAAAACGGTTAGAAACCGGATCAGCCGGTTACCATGAAGAATGTCTATAAATAGACAGAATTAGAAGAAGAAAAAAAAACCACAACAGATAGTCCTTTTGAATAACTTTGAATCTAAAAGGAAGAGAAGGATCACAATCCAATTCATTTCAAGAAAGTGCTAGTCACTTAAGAAGATCTTCTCCGGGAGATCTAAGAAGACTATCTAAGGATAGATCTAAGAAGAGTTCTAATCAGAAGTCAGAAGAATCTTTCAAAGTGCTGGATAGAGAGAGATCAAGCCAGAATTAGAAGAAGAAGAAAGAAACCACCAGTGGATTCTCAAGAAGCTGTTTGGAATCAACTCAGCTAAGTTTATTTTCAAGAAGCATTGAAGAAGGCTCAGATACAGTTGATTGCATCAGCTGATCAAGAATTGTCTTGGCCTTTCTCTCTCAACTTTGGCAAGACAGTTTAATAATCTTTTCTATATTTCTGTAGGATCTGTTTACACAGATCTGAGTTGTAAGCCTATGTTATAAAGGCTGAGTGTAGGAGTGTTGAACTCTGAGTGGTAGGGCTGTTTGCCTGAGTGTAGGAGAAGGATATTCTCTGAGTTGTAGGTCTTGGGGCAAGGCTGAGGTAGGGCAGTTGTGCCTGAGTTGTAGGAACCAGTTGGGTTCTGAGTTATAGGATCTGTTGATCTGAGATAAGTGGAAGTTTGGCCGAATCTAGCATACTGCTAGATAGGTGAAGGGGGAAAGTGGATGTACCCAGACCTTGGGGAACCACTATAAAACATTGTGCAATCTGTGATGTTTTATTTTCTGTGATTGCTGTGCCAATTGTGTTAGCTATTGAATTGAATTCTGCCTAGAAGTTTTTATAAGAAAAGCAGAACCTATTCACCCCCCCCCCCCCTCTAGGTGTTTAGGCTGCCTTGAAAGTTAAACTATCAAGAGCAAGCTGGAGTCCGCAAAGCCAGAGATTTGAGTCTGTAGCCTTTAACAAGTAGGCTCTTGGGCTCGATTCAGCGTGCGTTGGGTGCACCGCTTCCCCTGATTTATAGTTTTGGGGGCCTACCCAAATGGGCAGTGCTAAAATAACCAGCTGCCTGGGGTACTAGAGAACCGGGCAGTGCTGATGGGAATCAAAAAAGAAAAGACAAGCAGTCCGCGCAAGAGGGGCGGACTGGGCTCACGGGCTGGAGATTCCATCTAGTTGCAGGGCGCGATCCTGGCCAAGGGTCCGCGAGGTGTGCAGACTAACTCTTGAGTCTACCTGGAGAGCTAGCAGACTATTTGGAAGCTGACCAACTTAGGCTGGACGAACTGGGCGGACTGGACAATCAAGTCCGCCGCTGAAGGAGGAGTACTGGAAATCCTGCTAAGGAACATGGGTGGACTGGAAACTGGAGTCCTCCTGGAGAGCTTTGGATCTATATGGTCCTGATGACCTGCGCAGACTGAGGCAATCGAGTCTTCTAAAAGGGGAGAATGATCTGTCCTGCTGAACATGTTGCAGATTCTGGGGTTAACATGTGCGTTATTAACTTTGAGGCCAATCTTGCGGATGAAGATGCGTTGACCTGTGTGTTTTACTCGCGCACGGGCTCTTATACCTGTGCGTGAAGGAAATCGCACGGGTAAACACAGAGCGTAGGAGTACATGAGAAAATAGTTGAACCGTGCATTTTACTCGCGCACAAGTGCTACCGCCTGTGCGTGAACAAATCACATGATTAACCACTGAATGGTGCAAAAAAAGAAAGGTACAGGAAAACAGTGTGTTTCCTTCTCGCACGGTTTGGTCAAAACCTTGGGTTAACCATGCGTTTATACTCTTCGAGCTCATCTCAACGAAATGCGTCGAGATCCACTCGACCAAGTAAAATGCACGATTACGAAGAAACCGTGTGCTAAGGAAACGCACGACAGTACGTTTTCCACAAATTAGAATTTGTGCCTTGGGGAAAACGCACCACCTGCACAATAAAAAACAAGCTAGAGCACAAGCTCCCAACACCAAAACAAAGCATAAAATAAACAAAAGAGGGCCATGGGGAGCACCATGTGCTTACCCCCAACAACAGAATGCGTAATTGCACACCCATGGGCCAAAACAGTGCACAATGTGGTCAAGTGAAGATCTAAACAAAAATATAACTTTTCCGATTGAAAAAAGTAGTGCACATGCAAGATAAGAAGCCCAGATGAGTCCCAAAACCCTATATAAATCAGACTCATCACCATGCTGATGCACATTCTTCAGAGTTCATGATGGTTGACTCAAAAGAAAGAGATATTGCCAGGGAAAGGGATGAAGATGTCTATGAAAAGGGTACATCTCATCAAGCTGAACAGATGTCACATACTTTCCTAGCTCAACTGAAGGGTTTGCTTGATGATCAACGAAGATAGTTGGAGCACTACATTAACAACTCTCTCAAGAAAGTAAGACAGGATTTTTGCACTGAAATCAACTCCATCAGGTTTGAAGTCAACTTGCTGAAATCCATGTTGCGCGCTAGGGTTCGAAGAAAATAAACGCAACCGAACTAGCAACCCAATGAGTCAAGTATACCTATCGAATTATAGCTAGGGGACACAAGTGTCGTATTGAAATCTGGGAACTATTGGCTATGCTTACTCACATGAACGCTATTATCTTATCGACGGAAAAACTAGGGTTTAGAGAATCTAATTGAGATTAAGGAAATAAAACTAATGCTAGAAAGAGACCTATTGCAATTAAGTAAAGTGCTATTAAGTAAAACGATTATGACAGAAGGTTGAAACTATGAAATGGAAATTCACTCGATCAAGAATCACCTCGGCTAAAGACGATTATGAAAATGCGATAAAAATCTAAACTTAATAGGGTAAAGGTCCTTGACCGTGGAGGTTCCTAAAGCTTGAACACGCTTCTCTCGAAGTCGTGCCCAACTGAGTTTAGGAAGGTCCGACCGACTCTCGTCTAAATCGGAGGCCTAAAACTCGCTTTACGCGGTGAACCCCACTATTGGATTTTACTCCAATCCGGGAGATTTGGACGTCTGCCTCTCTCGAGGGGTGCGTACAACTCCCTTTACTCTTGAATGCTCACTTCATTCTATCGGCCTCTCGGCTAGCCCAGAATGAAAGCAAAGGTGGAGAGTATATATCGATAATATACCTCCAACCCGTGATTAATCAAGAGTAATTCAAGGCCCTAACCTAAAAAGAAAAGATTAATTAAAACATCATAACTTAATCGCTCTAACCTCGGATCATCAAGATCGAGTACAAGGAGGATTAGTTAATCATAATGGAGTGGAGGAGGGGGAATGAGTAGTAAAGCAAATAAAAGGGACACTAGTAAAGGAAGAGCACTTATATTAATTAAAAGGAGCAAGTTACACTAATGAAATTGAAATTACAAGTGCATGAATTAAAGTCCTATTCTAGCCCTATATTAAGCAATAAGAAAGAGCAAGATTACAACAAAAGCTAAAACAAACTAAGATTAAACTAGGGTTAAACAAAAATTACAAAGAGAGGGAGAGAGAGAGAGAGAAAAGCATAAGAAAGGATCAAGAAACAAAGGGGCAGTACCTTCCCCACTCAACCAAAACTTGCTGAAATGGAAGGGGGGTCTCAATTTATAGAAAAAAATCTCGGGTTGGTCACGCCCTCCGACATGCCCTAGGGGGGGCGTGTCAGGGGTCGTGACAGTAATATGTTGACCTCAGGCTCTGGACTCTGGTGGGAAGGATCATTGCCTTTGTACGTCGGTGGTCATGCCCTAGGTCACGCCCGTGTAGGTGGGGCTTGGCAGGCACGTCATGTCCAAATCATTGGTCGGAAATCCGTCAGTCACCGAAAAAGTTGATGTCACGCCCCAGGTCATGCCCGTGACGTGGGGCGTGACAGTACTGTTTGCGTGTTGTGGAGAAACGACATTTAATGCTGCGGCAGGCTTTGCGGTAGAGGGCGACACGCCCTTGGTCATGCCTAGCGACACGCCCAGGGAGGGCATGTCAGGGGGGCGTGACAGCGGTTTTGTTCGTTTTTCTGTCCCTTCCAGCAAGACGCCCAGGGAGGGCGTGATAGGGGGGCGTGTCGGGTCATTTTTGACCAATTTTTTGAAAACCTGCAAAAGGGCAAGAAAATGTTAGTGACAATAATATTTACATAAAAATGATAAAAATAAACTAATAATAGACATGATTTGTACAATATAAAATAGAAAATACGATAATAGTTTATGCTACAAAACGTATTATCAAATTCCCCCAAGCTTAAGCTTTGCTTGTCCCCAAGCAAAAATATAAAAACTAGAAATTTATAAAAAGGACTAATCAAAAAGTTTTAATTATGCCTACACAAGTACTATTCGAATTTCTAAGTAGGGAAAAGGTGAAATGCAAGTCTAAAACAATTATTTAGATATGGTAAAACTTTGATAAACTTTACTCAATAAAAACAAATCATCCAAAAATTTAACAAGATTTTTTTAAAAACTTAAGCAAAGCAACGAAAATGAAAAACACGCATTTAGTTGTTACTAGATCCAAGCAACGCATTATAATTATATCAATTTAATTAACAAAAATCTAGGTTTAAATCCAAAACTAAAACTGATTTACTTTTTTCTTTTCTTAGTTGTTAAATAAAAATCAAAAAGCGTGAATCAAAAGGACTTAAATAGGACAGAAACGTTTGGTTTAGGAATATGATTAGGAGTGGAATTCAAAGATAAATGTGAAGGTTTAAAATCACACAGAACCAAAGCAAAGAGTTTCAAAAACTTTCTTAAAAATATATATACACATTTTTTTTTCTTTTTCTTCTTTTTCCATTTTTTTTCTTTTTTTTCAAAACAAAGGCCATAAATATTTATATCTTCCTTTTGAATTGGCCAAACAGAAATAAACATCACTTTTGAGCATACTTTTTTTTAAAAAAACCTTTCTCGCACAAAAATCACAAAATATCCTATCAAAATCGTCAAAATAATTTATGAAACTCTAAAAGGCTAGTGTGATTCGATAGGTTGGAAATTTTGGCTTTGGTGAAACTGAAATGAAGGGAGGAGCTATCAAATGAAATCGGAAAAAGGCTCAAAAAGGGCTAACTAGTGGTAATAGTTTTTAGGTTGGCAGGAAAGCTCAAACTAAAACAAAAATGGCCTAAATCATTTTCACGCTTTTGAATTTATTTAAAACAATGGTTTGAAAAATTTCAAAAAGCGAGTCCTAGATAATAAAAGAAGATTGATGAAATTAACTTGAAAATAAAAATAATAGGTGACTTGGATCGTTCACATCTACTACGTTATTCAAAAGTTGACTTTACAAAAATTATTCAAAAACGAAAAAGAAAATAGTGGATGATGAATTTTTGAGAAAGTAAAGGAAATAAAAAACAAAAAACCATAATAGAAATGCGAGTTTTAGAAAAAATATTTCACCTTAACATGCTACCGTGAATTAGAAACACAGCATGGCCAACATTTTACTTGTGAAACATAATTAAAAAGGATGATTAGAAATATTATAATTAACTACGTTGTTTATAGAAAATTTTGAGTAAAACAAAAACAAAAACTAGGGGTACTATTGAAATACCAAAATATCTAAACTATTCAAAACACATATTTTTGTTTTAATTTTGTGTAATATTCTCTTTTTTTTTTGGATTTTGGAATTTTTTTCTCTTTTTTTTGTAATTTTAAGATATTCATTTTTTTATTTTGGAAATATTTAAAATATATACAAAAAGAAAAATATTTACACTAAGCAAAAATGAAGGAGGAAGTCCTCCCCCAAGCTAAAAATAGACATTGTCCTCAATGGCTAAAGAAGGGGATTGGGGAAGGAGAGAAAAATAAAGATAGAATTGAAAGACAGGATTGAAAGATAGGTACTTCCCCGGATTTATTTGCTGCGAAAGCTGAGTGATGCCGCTCCTCCGAATGTCTTCTTTGTACTTCGTGATGGATTCAGCAACGTTGGAGCAGGCAATCGCAGAAGCTTCAGCTTGTCGGAGTCGTCCGAGGAAAAAAATTGTAAAATAAAGAAAACAGAAAAAGATAACTTGGGTTGCCTCCCAAGAGCGCCCATTGGTTAAAGCGTCGTTGAGCTCGACGCATCAAAAAATAATATTGTCTAAAAATATTGTTGTCCAGAAATAAAATTGTTTTTAGCAAAAATTAAAAGTTCGAAGTTAAAGTTCGTGAAGCAGAAACTTAATAATGTTTGGACTGACATCATCATCACCAGAAAAATAGAGTTTAAGACGCTGACCAATCACTTTGAAATTACCCTTATCAGGGTGAGAAATTAAAACAGTTCCAAAAGGAAATACTTCTAAAACAGAAAACGGTCCAGACCAGCGAGATTTTAATTTGCACGGAAATAAACGTAAACGAGAAATATATAAAAGGACTTGGTCGCCCGGCTTAAAGTTTTTAGGGTGCCTTAAGTGTTTATCGTGTAAATACTTCGTCCGCTCTTTATAAAATTTATTATTTTCATAAGCATAAGAGCGCCACTCATCGAGTTCATTAAGTTGAAATTTTCGAAGGTCACCGACTCTGTGGGGATCGAAGTTTAAAAATTTTAAGTCCCAAAAGGCACGGCGCTATAACTCTACGGGCAGATGGCACGATTTTACATAGACCAGCCGATAAGGCGTACATCCGAGGGCGGTTTTGTACGCTGTTCGGTAGGCCCATAGAGCATCATCAAGTTTGGCAGACCAGTCTTTCCTAGAAGTTGAAACAGTCTTTTCTAATATTCTTTTTATTTCTCTATTAACTACTTCGACTTGTCCGTTAGTTTGGGGGTGGTAGGCAGTGGAAAGCTTATGCGTAATGTCGTATTTGGTAAGGATTTTCGAAAATTGTGCGTTATAGAAATGGGAACCCCTATCGCTAACGATTGCGCGAGGCGTACCGAATCTAGAAAATAATTTTTTTAAAAATGTGACTACAACTCGAGAGTCGTTCGTAGGAAGAGCTTGGACCTCAGCCCATCGTGAAACGTAATCAACAACAACTAAAATATATTTGTTTCCGAAGCTAGAAGGAAGGGGGCCAACAAAATCAATTCCCAAGAGGTCGAAAATTTCGCACTCTAAGAAATAATTTTTTGGCATTTCATTTTTATTAGAAATGTTGCCCGACCATTGGCAACTATCACACCTGCTCACAAAGGCTTGCGCGTCTTTAAACAGTCTAGGCCAGTAAAAACCCGCGCAAAGAACCTTGTGAGCGGTGCGAGTAGCTTAATAGTGCCCACCTATCGGACCTTCATATAAATGCTTTAGAATATCAATTCCTTCATCATAAGAAACACATCTCCTTATCACTTGATCCGCACAAATTCTGAAAAGATGCGGGTCTTCCCAAAAGTAGTTCTTCAGCTCAGAAAAGAATTTCTTCTTTTGTTGAAAGGAGAACTCTTTTGGGAGCACCCGAGCCACTAGATAGTTGGCGATGTGCGTGAACCAAGGAGAAGTAGATGTGTTAACTAAAAGCAGCTTCTCATCAGGAAAATAATCATTAAAAGATTTTTCATTTAATTTTTCTATAAAGGGGTTATCAAATCTCGATAGATGGTCGGTGGCCAATTTCTCGGCTCCTCGCTTATCACGGATCTCTAAGTCAAACTCCTGGAGGAGTAAGACCCAGCGAATCAAGCGAGGCTTGGCATCCGTTTTGGAAAGAAGGTACTTGAGGGCCGAGTGGTCCGTAAAAACAATGATTTTTAAAAGTGTAATGTAAGGGCGGAATTTATCAAATGCGAATACTACAGCTAAGAGCTCCTTCTCGGTTGTGGTGTAATTTTCTTGTACAGATGTGAGGGTTTTACTAGCGTAATAGATGGGGTGGAAGTTTTTAGATATGCGTTGACATAATACGGCTCCCACCGCAAAACTACTCGCATCGCACATAATCTCGAAAGGAAGGTCCCACACCGGAGCTATCATAATCAGTGCATTAATTAACTTTTCTTTAATTAATTCGAAGGCAGAAAGACAAGAGTCATCAAAAATGAATGGAGCGTCTTTTTCTAAGAGATGGGTGAGGGTCTTTGTTATTTTGGAGAAGTCCTTTATAAAACGACGATAAAAGCCAGCGTGGCCTAGAAAACTTCTTATAGCTTTTATGTTCGTAGGCAGCGGCAGCTTCTCGATAACTTATATCTTGGCAACGTCTACCTCAATACCTTTAGCAGAAATTTTATGACCCAAAACTAACCCTTCCCTTACCATAAAATGGCATTTTTCCCAATTCAGGGCAAGGTTAGTTTCTTCACATCGCTCTAAGAATTTTTCGATGTTTTCTAAACATCTATCAAAGGAATCACCAAACACGGAGAAATCGTCCATAAATACCTCCATAATGCTTTCTATGTACTTGTCAAATATTGCGAGCACACATCGTTGGAATGTAGCTGGCGCATTGTACAATCCAAACGGTATTCTTCGGTAAGCGAAGGTGCCGAAGGGACAAGTAAACGTAGTTTTCTCTTGGTCCTCGGGAGAGATGAGTATTTGAAAGTACCCCGAGAGGCCATCGAGAAAATAATAAAAGCTATGGCCGGATAATCGTTCTAAAATCTTGTCGATAAACGGTAAAGGAAAGTGGTCCTTGCGGGTGGCGTCATTTAACTTACGGTAATCTATACACATACGCCAACCCATAATCGTCCGCGTCGGGATTAATTCATTATTCACATTACTAACTACGGTTATCCCTCCATTCTTTGCCACCACCTGAACGGGGCTAACCCACTTACTATCCGATATAGGGTAGATAATTCCTGCCTCTAACAATTTCATAATCTCGCCCTTAACTACTTCTTTCATATTCGGGTTTATACGGCGCTGAGGTTGAATAGAGTTACGCGAATTATCTTCCATTAAAATTTTATGGGTACAAAAAGATGGGCTTATGCCCTTGATATCAGAAATTTGCCAAGCAATAGCCCGGTGATTCTTACGTAGAACTAGAAGAAGTTTATCGTTTTGCGTATCCGTAAGGTAGGCCGAAACGATAACTGGTAACTGGGAATCTTTTTCTAAGAAAGCATAATTAAGGTGTTCAGGAAGTTCTTTAAGTTCTAGGGTAGGGGGTTCTTCATAAGAGGATTTAAAAATTCTTTCTTTTTCAAAAATAATATCTTCATAAACTTTTTTATAAGGAATGTAATAAGGGGTGGGGCTAGCAGCAAAGAAGGCTTCTTGCAGCGATTCAGAGGAAGAACAAAAATCATAAAATTCTTTTTCAAACTCAGAAAGACAATCAGAAGATTCATCACTTCCTTGCAGCGATTCAGTTGTAAGAGAAGAGGAGCAAAAAGTAGAAAATTCTTTTTCAAAGTCGGAGAGGCAGTAGGAAGAATCATCACTCACGGCGTCTACGAAAAAGCAGGAGTCATCGTTTGCTAAGGTGTTCTTCATCGAAGGGGTGATAGAAAATGTGACTTCGTCGTCGCCTACTCGAAGAAAGAGCTTACCATTGCTTACGTCAATGATGGCTCGGGAGGTGGCAAGGAAGGGTCGGCCAAGGATCAGGGGAACCTCGACGTCTTCTTCGATGTCCAAAATGACAAAGTCCACCGGGAAGATGAACTTGATGACTTTCACTAGAACGTCCTCCACTATTCCTAACATGTACTTGACGGATCTATCGGCTAGCTAGATACTCATACGCATGGGGTTAAGGCTACCAATCCCTAACTTTTTAAACAACGAAAAGGGCATCAGGTTTATACTCACGCCTAAGTCGGCTAACGCGTGTTTAACAAAAAGATCACTAAAGACACACGGGATAGAGAAACTACCCGGGTCACTGATTTTCTTCGGCAAACCGTTTGTTAAAACAGCAGAGCACTCGGCGTTTAGCGTGACATACGAAAGATTCTCTAACTTATTCTTATTGGTGAGGAGGTCCTTAAGATACTTGGCGTATTTCGGCATCTGCGAAATAGCCTCGTGGAAGGGAAGATTAATGTGGATTTGCTTGAAGATCTCTAAGAAGCGGGAGTACTGATCATCTTGACGTTGTCTATTAAGTTCGGAGGGGTATGGAGGAGTTGAATTATTTTTGAAGATGGGTGGTGGAGTGAGATTATTTTCTAAAATAGGGGTGAGAACTTTTTCAGCAGAGGGTTGAAGCAGAGCGGAGCTTTGATTTTTAAAGGCAGGAGCGGAGCTTGCCTCGGGCTCTTCACTTACCATACCAGAGACTTGCTTCCCACTCCAAAGAGTTATAGCTTTCGCTTGCTCTCTCTGGTTGGGTTCGGTATTTGAAGGAAGAGACCCTGCGGGTCGCTCAGAAATTATTTTCGCGAGCTGTCCTACCTGATTTTCTAGACTTTTTACGCTTCCGATTAAAGTTCTTATAGTAGCGTCATTTGTGGTGATATATTTAGAAAGTAATTCCTCCAAGCTTGGAGTTTTTGGATAATTTTGAAGAGGTGGTGGTGTAGAAAAATCATTTTGCGGTGGTGGGCGCATCGCATTCGATGGATTACTCCATGAAAAGTTCGGATGATTTCTTAAAGCAGGGTTATAGCTATTCGGAAAATTAAAACAAGGAGGATGAAAATTCGCAGCAGAAAAATTAATAAAAGCAGTTTTAGGCATATTATTAACATAATATAAATGTTCTTGAGTAGGGGTGCAGATTCTCATACCTGAGGGGCGGAGGCAGTAGTCATCTCCGTTATCTTTTTGCTTAGGATTTCTACTTACAGAGCGAGCTGGGAGACGTTGTCCACTTCAAAGATACCTGCAGGCTTGTTCGGGCGGGACCTAAGCACATTCCGCTGATAAGTGTTCATGGCCATATCCTCAAAAAGCTCAAGAGCTGCTTCCAGGGTCTTATGATTTAAAGTACCGCCAGAAGCTACGTCTATCATTTGCTTCGTGCTTTCATTTAGCCCGTTATAAAATGTCTGCACTTGTAGGCATACAGGCAGCGCGTGATGTGGGCATCGTCTTAATAATTCTTTAAATCTCTCCCAGGTTTAAGATAGGGTTTCAAAGTCTATTTGTCCAAAGGCAGAGATGTCGTTCCTAAGTTTTGTAGTTTTAGCTGGCGAAAAATACTTCGCCAAAAATTTTTCAGTTAATTCATTCCAAGTTGTTATGCTATTTTTAGGAAGTGTGTTCAGCCACTGCTTAGCTTTAGTTCTAAGAGAGAAGCGGAAGTATCTTATCCTGATTGCATCATTTGTGACACCATTTATCTTGAAGGTGTCGCAAATTTCAAGAAAGCTAGCTATATGTGCGTTCGGATCTTCATCTTGAAGTCCGTCAAATTGCACATATTGCTGCACCATTTGAATTATGCTAGGCTTTAATTCGAAGTTATTATTTGATATAGCAGGGCGGACTATACTAGATTCTGTTCCCTCGAGGTTCGGTCATGCATAATAGGACATAGTCCTTTGCACGGCCTCATCTATGTTGGGTTCTTCCATTCTTAAAGTAGCAAATGACTCGGAGTCCTCAACCGGCACTTGGATAGTAGGACCTTGAAATCGCGATCTTCTCCGAAGAGTACGCTCAATTTCGTGGTCCAAGTCCAAAATAACCAACGGACTCCCGCGGGTCATGCACTAAAAGAACAGAAAAGAAGAAAAGAAAGAGAAAAAGGATAAACTAGAAAAAAAGACTAGATTATAAATTTACTTTTTTTCTTTTCAAAATAGATTTTTTTTATAGATTAACTCCCGAACTTCCCAAGGACTACCCCATGAACGGTTCGAAAGGTACTAGACAAGACAGTGGCGCTTAAAGCCCTTTGCACTTTTCGAGAGAATTAGGTGGCGTAGAAAAATTGTGAGGTTAGTTACTATCAAGAGCGGTGATAAATTTTTTTTTTGATTTTTAAAATTTAAAGAAGGGGGATGAGAAAGAGAAGAGATAAAATTAATAGGTTTGTATTTTCAATATATCAACGAAAGTTGGTTCCCCGGCAATGGCGCCAAAAACTTGTTGTGCGCTAGGGTTCGAAGAAAATAAACGCAACCGAACTAGCAACCCAATGAGGCAAGTATACCTATCGAATTGTAGCTAGGGGACACAAGTGTCGTATTGAAATCCGGGAACTATTGGCTATGTTTACTCACATGAATGCTATTATCTTATCGACGGAAAAACTAGGGTTTAGAGAATCTAATTGAGATTAAGGAAATAAAACTAATGCTAGAAAGATAGCTATTACAATTAAGTAAAGTGCTATTAAGTAAAATGATTACGACAGAAGGTTGAAACTATGAAATGGAAATGCACTCGATCAAGAATAACCTCGGCTAAAGACGATTAAGAAAATGCGACAAAAATCTAAACTTAATAGGGTAAAGGTCCTTGACCGTGGAGGTTCCTAAAGCTTGAACACGCTTCTCTCGAAGTCGTGCCCAACTGAGTTTAGGAAGGTCCGACCGACTCTCGTCTAAATCGGAGGCCTAAAACTCGCTTTATGCGGTGAACCCCACTATTGGATTTTACTCTAATCCGGGAGATTTTGACGTCTACCTATCTCGAGGGGTGCGTACAACTCCCTTTACTCTTGAATGCTCACTTCATTCTATCGGCCTCTCGGCTAGCCCAGAATTAAAGCAAAGGTGGAGAGTATATATCAATAATATACCTCCAACCCGTGATTAATCAAGAGTAATTCAAGGCCCTAACCTAAAAAGAAAATATTAATTAAAACATCATAACTTAATCGCTCTAACCTCGGATCATCAAGATCGAGTACAAGGAGGATTAGTTAATCATAATGGAGTGGAGGAGGGGGGATGAGTAGTAAAGCATATAAAAGGGACACTAGTAAAGGAAGAGCACTTATATTAATTAAAAGGAGCAAGTTACACTAATGAAATTGAAATTACAAGTGCATGAATTAAAGTCCTATTCTAGCCCTATATTAAGCAATAAGAAAGAGCAAGATTACAACAAAAGCTAAAACAAACTAAGATTAAACTAGGGTTAAACAAAAATTACAAAGAGAGGGAGAGAGAGAGAGAGAGAAAAGCATAAGAAAGGATCAAGAAACAAAGGGGCAGCACCTTCTCCACTCAACCAAATCTTGTTGAAATGGAAGGGGGGTCTTAATTTATAAAAAAAATCTCGGGTTGGTCACGCCCTCCGACACGCCCAAGGGGGGGCGTGTCTGGGGGCGTGACAGTACTATGTTGACCCCGGGCTCTGGACTCTGGCGGGAAGGATCATTGCCTTTGTACGTCGGTGGTCACGCCCTAGGTCACGCCCGTGTAGGTGGGGCGTGACAGGCACGTCATGTCCAAATCATTGGTCGGAAATCCGTCAGTCACCGAAAAAGTTGATGTCACGCCCCAGGTCACGCCCGTGACGTGGGGCGTGACAGTACTATTTGCGTGCTGCGGAGAAACAACATTTAATGCGGCGGCAGGCTTTGCGGTAGAGGGCGACATGCCCTTGGTCATGCCTGGCGACATGCCCAGGGAGGGTGTGTCAGGGGGGCGTTACAGCGGTTTTGTTCGTTTTTCTGTCCCTTCCAGCAGGAGTCCTCGGGATCGGGTGACACGCCCTAGGTCACGCCCAGGGAGGGCGTGATAGGGGGGCGTGTCGGGTCATTTTTGACCAATTTTCTGGAAACCTGCAAAAGGGCAAGAAAATGTTAGTGGCAATAATATTTACATAAAAATGATAAAAATAAACTAATAATAGACATGATTTGTACAATATATAATAGAAAATACGATAATAGTTTAGGCTACAAAACGTATTATCAATCCAACACAGTAGCATTCTTTATGAGGGTTGCTCCGTCTGTAACCTTTACTTAAAGCAAGCTGGCTGAAATCAAATAGGCTCAGAATGAAATCTTGGTTAATTAGAACATAACCTCCAACAACATGAAAATGGTTCACAATGTGCATAAGAATCTAATGGAAGGCCATAAGATAACTCTGGAAAGGATTATGGATGGTTGCACTCAAATTCTTGATGATCACATGTTAGAGGTCAAGAATCATGTCATTAAGGGTATAAATTATTTATATGAAAAACTCTTTATAGCCAAGAACTCCCTGACTGCAACTATATCTAAAGATGTCATAAAGGGGGAGAAGGAAATGATCAAGGCTAACACTGAGAATACTGTTTGGGTAACAAATGTAATTAGAAGTTCGTTTGGCCTTGAACAACATACATATGACAACATTCTTTCTATTCCATGAACCATTCAAGAAGCACTATATGATGGACAATATGGACAGTATGGTGATCGGAGGCGAGATCAACATGATGATCAAGTTGGTGCTTAGTGGACTGAACCCTCTACTTCTAAAATTCCAACATTCAGCCCCTCTGCTGACCAGATGCCCAGAGCTAGAGGAAAGTCGTTTGCTAAAGAAGATGAAGAAATCAGGCTTAGAAAGAAAAGGTATAGAGAGGAGATGGAGACAAGGCCAGACTTTGAGAAGTGAAGTCCTCAATCAAGGACTATCATCTTGTCTACCTGGGATCAGATCAAAGATAAGAAAACTGACAGTGGAAAGCTTTATAGCTCCCAAAAATGGGAAAAGTTAGAAGGAAGTAAAGAGGTCGGGCGGAAGTTCAAAAGAGATAAAAAGTCAGGTGTTGTGCCACCAGATGCTGTTGAGCCCAACAAGTACTTTCCTAAGTCCTACAGCTATTTTGAGAGACAAAAGGAGAAGAAGAATGAAGATAAGGAAAAGGATGGCAATAAACCCAGCAGGGGGATAGTAATCAAGGAACCAGAAACAAGACATGTTTTTGTATTTTCCTTAAGGGTTATAGGAAAGTGGACATTATTTTAAGCACATTATATATTTATGACTATTGCCTTTAATAATAATCATATTTGTGTGTGTGTGTATGTATTTCTTCTCTTAAATTCTGTGAATGCTTATCTTCTATATATGGTTTTATATATCATTGATTAAGGTTTTGATTTCATTAAATAGGGGGAGATTATTGTGTCCATTGATCACAATGTCCTAGATTTAAAGAAGGCCCACAAGTCAATTGTATACACATGAATGTATTTAATATATGCTCAAGTTCATTGTATGCAGGTTGTAATCTGTTACATTGATTAAACAGGTAGTTTGAGTTACAATGATAGATGGACTCAAGATAGGATGTTGGTAAAGCAAAAATCTGGCTAAGTACATAAGCATTGAGTGAAGGCAGTTCACTCAATTCTAAGAAGCTAAAAGAGTTTACAAAACCTTAAGTTGTCAAAGCCGCAGTGTTGCTGACAAGAAATTTATCTAAGGATAGAAGCATTGAGTGAAGGAAGTTCATACAATGCCTACTAATCTGGAAATTAGTTCAAGTATAGAAGCATTGAGTGAAGGCAGACAACTGAATGCCTCATCCAGAAGACAGTCAAAAGCCAGAAGCGTTGAGTGAAGAAGCTGCACTCAACTCCTTCATGCAGAGTAATTTCAACCAAGTCCAGAAGCGTTGAGTGAAGAAGAATCACTCGACGCCTTAACAGTCAGACTGTAAATTTTATAAGCATTGATTGATGAAGGTTCACTCAACGCCTCAAGTTGCAAAATTCTGCTAAGTGTTTCTGCGTTGAGTGACAAGGCTTCACTCAACGCCTATACAGATTGTCTTGAATTTACTATGTCTAGAAGCACTGAGTCTTGCTGACATCGGCAAGAATTCAAATTTCACGGGTTTTGCATGCTAGATAACAAAAGACGTTGCTCTCCTTCAGTACAACAATTAATACAAACGAAGTGTTGTAGTTACCAACTCCGGTGGTCCATACTACATAAAGAGCTGAGCTGGTATACAACGGGATACAAAAGAAGAGTCTTGAGAAAGAAGAGAAAAATCTTTTTAGATAGATATTTTTTGGTCATCTTCTTCCTCTCGACGAATTTGAAGTCTAATAACTTGCTCTACAATTTTTTGTGAATCACAGATAGTGTTTACTGTCGAAGAAATATTTGACTGAAGATCAAATCTATTTTTAACAACAAGGTATGAAATTTTTCTTTCTGATTTATAAGGAGAAGCAAATCAAAGCCAGGTCATTGTTCATATTCAAGGCCAACATATTACACTATTACACCCATGGCTAGAAGGTACTGGTCTCTGCAGTTACTTCATAAAACAAGCCGAACAACCTTTGATGATCTATTCTTGGAGCTGTGACGAAGATAGGGCCAAGTTTACTCAATTCAGCAGATAGAATCAGAGGAAACTTTCTCTGGAGCCAATCAACAACAACAAGCTTACTCATTCTGTAGGATCAGCCTTGATCTAAGCTGTAAGCCTGAATTTTAATGGCTGAGTTGTAGGATTCAGTTTTAAATTTGAGGTAGGGGATTTGGCCTAAGGTAGGATCCTTCTTGATTTGAGATATAGATGTAACACCCCTGATTTTTTTGATGTATATTTTAATTCCTTTAGTGGCATATTTTTGACGCCATGGTATTACGTTGACGTGTAGTCGATGGGTATCGTTGCAGGGGCGTGAATTTTGATCATTAGTATCCGAGGTTTTGACTTGGAATATTAGCATGGCTAATTTCTAGTGTGTTTTTGAAATTTCCCTTACGAATCGGGTTTATTTTGGAACTCGAGGGATCCTTTTAGGGATATTTGGTGTTTTGATTTCGCGGAATTTTTACCCGATTTTTGTTTGTCAGATTCTTATTTCAACTTCGTCATTAGTTTTGTAGCATCGATATTTAGCTTCGGTGCGAATTTAGTGGAAATCTGTGTTGATTCGAGTTTTTGGACGTTTGGATGTTTAATTAATAATATAATATTATATTATATATAAGCGTGTAAATTTTGGCGGAACCCTATTCATCATCTTCTTTCCAAGCCGTCAGACCGATTCACGGAAGAGAGAAAGTGTCGGACATTGCAAGCTTTCGGTCATCGACTGTAGGAGTTCCGGTGCTCGGAATCATCATCAGAGGGTAGATTCGGAAAGCTCTTATTGAGATCTACGCGTGTGTGGTAAGTTTTCCCCGTTTCGTGGATTTTTGAAATTAGGTTTTTTGATCTTGACCCTTATTTGTCTCGAGAAGTTTAAGGAATGGTTTCCTAGGAGTTCTTGCGGCCAATCCTTGGAGCGGAGCGCTCGTGAGGCCAGATTTTTGAGGATCTTGAGGCAAGTGGTGAATCTTCCCCTTACTATATTCTTGCTTTTCAATCCCGTCTTTTTCTTCCCTCTTTAGAATGTAGTAGTAGTTTCAGGTTCGGCCAAGATCGATCTTCTAAGTAGTGTAGGATTTTCGGCCAAGGAAATTTTGTCGGATAAGGGTCGAGTTCGGTTAGAGGTAATCCATCAATTATAGGGGGGGGTCAACTTAAGTTTAATTCGTCATATATGGTGGGATCAGTCTGGGTGAAATTTGTCAAATATGAGTTTTGGGTCTAAGTCAGATTCGTCAGGTATTCTTGACGAATTTGCCAAGTATCAGCATTAGTGATGAGTGATTCTACATTCATTGAGTTTAGGCATCGAGTTCGTCGAGTATCAATCTTAGCATTGATTGAATTTTTTTTTGGCTCTGAGAGGATCGAGTGACCTGTGAGTCTAAGTCTTTTTCGTCGAGTTCAGACTATTTGGCGTTGAGTGTGTCGAATGAAACTGTATTGCATCGAGAGCTTTGAGTATAAGTGTCTTTGGCTTCGAGAGCGTTAAGTAAAATCAGCTAGGCGTCGAGTGAACTCAGCTAGGCATCGTGTGATATAAAGTTCATGGATTTAAGTCCAGGCATTGAGTGAAACTGCCTTGGCGTTGATTGCGTTCAGTGAACTCCAAATTCGTCGAGTATACTCGTTGAATTTCCCGTGGACTTGGTGATTTGCACTGATTCATCGAGTGTCTCCTACATTCGTCAGGTATAATCGACGAATTAGTGTGGATTTAGAATTTTCTTGACGAATCGAGTCCAATTCATCGAGTTTTACCTTTGTGTTATTTTTGGGATTTCTTTCTCCTTTTTGCCATTGGAGTAATCATGTGTTTAGGTTAGTGTTTTATCAGTATTTTATGGATGTTTTGGTGTGGTCCATGGTTTGTAGTGGATAAATGACCACCAACCTAAGGCCAGCTTATGAATCTTTGTCGCGGTGGGTTTACCCAGAGTGTGTTTGTGACTGGGTGTGGAATGGTAGGTTTCCACAATCTCAGGCGATGGTTATTCCCCGATTTTGGGTGTGTCGAGTTATCGGTCAACCTTTCCTTGCCCCCTTGTGAAGTTTTTACTGTTGCTGTGTTGGGTAGGTTCCCACAACCGCAGGTGCTTGATTGTTCCAGTGTTTATGCTCATTCTATGATGAGCTTTCCACTCTTGTGTATATATACACATACTTATATAAATGTTTTATAAAGCATAGATCTTTATCGCACTTGCTGCAGCTTGGGATATCTAACCCTTGTGAGTTCTTTCTTACTTATTACCTTTTGATCGAGTATTGATGTTTTTATTTCAGCTATTCCTGTTTGGGTTGGTAACCCTTTGACTCCTTTGCTTTCATTTGAAATTTATCTTTTACTTGCCACTTGTATATTCTTGCTGAGAAATTCTTTTCTTTAGAATGCCTTAGGTTTGGAGCAGTAGCCGGTTGAATGGCTAGGGTTGGCGGTTGCTGGTGTTCTACAGTTGGTGTTGTCGTCCTTTCCTCATAATTATGAGGTAGTGTTTTTTTTTTGTTGCTTAGTTCAGACATACATGCTATTTTGTGGGTTCGTGTCAGGTTGTTGATGCCCACTGGAGTTTTTATATTGTTAAGTTACTTGCTAGCCACCTAGTCTCTTCTAAATGAATTATGGTTTACTTGCTCTCTGGCAAGGTTTTATGTTAGGATTGCATGTTAGTTATTTTAAGTATAAAAGTATCATTATGACTATCTCATTCATAGCATATTTCAAGCCAAAGTCAATCTATTTTAACTACGAAAAATGCTCTTTCTATACTAGTATTAAATCTAGAGGTATACCTATTATGAGTTGTCATGTTTGGTTGTTAATGCTCATGTAGGATGTTAATTGATATAAACAATGTATTTTTTGCAGCGTATATTCATGTTTTCACTTGTGGACTGGTCTATCCACTGAGCTGAGGCATACATCCATCAAAACTTAACTTAAATTATATTTTTCTTCATAATAAACTTGAGGATTTCATATAAAGTGTTAGGTTTGAGTTCTTGCCTAAGCGCCTGTAGTTATCCCCTACAGAGCATGGCATCATGACACGTGCTTTCTCTTACTATGATATATCATTTTTATACAGAGAAAATGTGGGTTGTGACAGTTGGTATTAGAGATAGTTTTAGCAGTCTTGTTCCATTTCATACACACACCGATGTGTCATCAGTATGTCTTGGATGAAGCATGAACAATACACTCGTAAGAATTATAAGAAGCATATGAGGCATATTATGGAGTATAGTATGCATAATATGTGTTTGTATATGGATCCTCATTGGAAGTAACATGTGACTGTTATGTAGTATGTGATGCATAATAATAATCACATGAATGCACATTAGATTTTGCTTTTTTGTTACACGTGATATTATGTAGTATGGGATGCATAATATTTCATGTGTACGCCACTCATAACATGCATTAGGGCCTTTATTAGATTACATAGCACAACATATATGACATAATATAGCATTAGCACACGTGCCAAGCTAAGATCTACATGATGGCATACATACACACATGGATTTAAAACAAAAATTATAAGAATACATGAATTTATAGTTTATGCACATGAATCAATAGGATGATGGTATATCATACTAAGTCTAAGCATGAAATCATTTACAAAATCCCAGAGCAAGTTAGCATCAAGAGCAAGTATCCATGCATGTATGTTTTGAACAAAGTTGAGTAGCTTTAACATTAAGCTAGGTTTTGATTAGTCCTTCAATTTATTATTAGGATGTCGCCTAAGCGTGTTGTAATAAGGTCGACTCCCCACTCTAACGGCGAGTCGTCAGGTGCACAGAGTGAAGTAGTGATTGAAGGGTTGCGATAGAGCAATGAGGCTCTGTCTAGGCAAATTGTTGAGATGCAATTGCAGATTCAGCCGTTGTTGTCTGTCATTTCAGGACAACAACCTAGAGTCCAGTACCCTGTTGTGGGCAAGTCATTCCTATTCCTCCTCCTTTGGTGCCTCCAGTTTTGTTGCCACCAGATATGAATTTCATATCGCATTTTCAGTGATTAGGATCTCCTACCTATGATGGTAGAGCTGACTTCATGGCATTGGATGATTGGATTATCTCGATCGAGGAGATATTCTCGTATTCAGTAATTTATACGGACCAGAGAGTGATGGTCGCCGCTTACCATCTTAAGGGTCTTGCAAAGAGCTGGTGGTTAACAGAAAAAGAAAACCTCACTAATGGGTGTTCATGGGGATCATTTAAGGAGTTGCTTCTTATAAAGTTTCTATTGTTGGTCGAGCAAGACTGTTTGATGAACAACTTCCTGCATCTAAAACAGAGACAACTCATGGTTAGTGAGTATGAGGTAGAGTTCAGCAAGTTGAGCCAGTTTGCCCCGAATTTAGTAGCCTTTGAAGCTAGTAGTTTCAAGCGATTTCTGGGTGGTCTTAGGAGTGATATCCCACAGATGGCAAGCTCTTATGGATTTGAGAACTATGCTGAGGTAGTGGAAGCTGCTCTTAAAGTTGAAGCTATCGATAATGCAAAGAATTGAGGCATGCAAATGAGAAAGGACAAAAGGAAGTCTGATGATGGTAAGAACTCTCTGGAGTCTGGTCCCGCTTCAAATAAAATAAGCAAGGAGGTGTGCAGTTTTTGTGGCCGGTCGAGCCACCTATTCAAAAAGTGTTTCAAGAGGTTGGGTGCTCAAAATCAACAGTAAGTGCATGGAATTCAGAGTGCTCCCAAAGGAGATCTGGTTTGTGCTTCCTGCAAGCGAAAAGGGCATGAAGCTTCCCATTATTAGGGTACAGATAAGGTCTGGTTCTAGTGTGGACAAAAAGGGCAATTTAAGTCAGAGTTTCCGCATTCTCAGCCCCTGTTGCATCCAATTCCACTACAAGCCTTGCCACCGTCGTAACATTTGGATAAATGGAAGGGCAAGCTGAATGTGGTGACTTTGGAAGAAGCGCAAACGTCCACCCAAGTGATCTCAGGTTAGATTGTAATCTAGTTTCTAGCTTTTAGCTCTAGTTTTGATGTTTGTTCGTCTAGTTAGGTATGCGATGTTATAGGGAAATTTAAGATAAAGAATCATTGGGCATGCATTCTTTTTTATTCTGGTGCTACCCACTCGTTCGTGGCAAGGACATTCATAGAGATTCATTGTATGACTCTCGATCTAGTTGGCGATTCATTTCGCGTTAAGTTTCCTTCTTGTGATTCAGTGGTGTCGGACCAGGGTTGCGAGGTCTAAGTTGTTAGCCTAAATCACCTAGAGGGGGGTGAATAGGTGAAATGCGTGTCAAAAGCGGAATTAAAATTTAACGCAGCGCACATCAAGCAATCACAGAAGACAAGAGATTTATAGTGGTTCCCCAACCTTGGGTACGTCCACTTTCTCACCGATCTAGCAAATCACTAGACTCAGCTACTCCACTATCTCGGATTGAAAACAATCCTACACCTCGGAACCACGTTCCTACAAATCTCGATCCAACTGGATCTACAAAACTCGGAAGAAAGATCTTCCTACAAATCTCGAAGAAAAACTCCTACAATGAAATTTAGGTTTGAGAATAAAAATCAACACAACAAATTTCAGATCTGGATCTTTGACAGTCTTCTTCTTTAAGAGCTTTGACTTGATCAGAAAAGGTTGAAGATGACTTGAGAGAAAGATCCACAAATCTAAAAACTAGAACGACCTCGATCGAGAAGATAGATCTGAAATACTTGAGGCTCGGCGAGATCGAGTGATTCACTCTTATCTGGATCACTGGAGAAATAGTTCCTTGAAGACGGAGATCGATGATCCAGAATTTCTTCCGTGAATAATGATGGCGGCGGCGGCGGCGTGAGAATTAGGGTTCACGGAATTTCCTTTTTCTTCAAAAGAATATCTCTGTAATCTTGTTAATTAGTCAATTCTGAAATGACCTATTTATAGGTGGACTCCAACGGTCATAATCTTAATTAAGGATGACACGTGGACCAATCAGAAGTGACGGATTCAAAAAAAATACTTAGCGAATTTGAACATAGAAGAATTCTGGAATAGGGAACAGCTATACTCGAGTAAGAGAAGATATACTCGAGTATGGGAGTTTAGATACTCGAGTGACAAAGAGACATATACTCGAGTATGAGAATAGAAATTTACTTGATAGAGAAATGAACTACTCGAGTATTAGAAGAGATATACTCGAGTATCAGAAAAGATATACTCGAGTATCAGCAAAGATATACTCGAGTACCAGCATATGAATCCAGGAAACATTCACCTACTCGAGTATTAAAATCAACTACTCGAGTATAGAATAATTTACTCGAGTATCAAAATCAATTACTCGAGTATAGAATAATTTACTCGAGTATCAAAATCAATTACTCGAGTATATAATAATTTACTCGAGTATCAAAATCAATTACTCGAGTATCAACTGCTTACTCGAGTATTAAAACCAACTACTCGAGTATCGAATAATTTACTCGAGTATCAAAATCAATTACTCGAGTATCAATACTAGAACTTGCAGAAAAGAGAAGAAAAAGGATCTACTCGAGTATGATATATGATTTACTCGAGTGATTAACTTACTTACTCGAGTATGAAAATACCTTACCCGAGTGACTGACTAACTACTCGAGTATAGAAGTATATACACGAGTATTCAGAGCCTACTCGAGTAAGTCTAACTGATTACTCGAGTAAGTCTAATTAACTACTCGAGTATGGAAATATATACACGAGTATTAAGTCTGATACTCGAGTATAACAAAGGGGTTACTCGAGTATTTTAGACTTAGAAATTTTTGAGGAAATTAGTTCCAATGCTTCTGTCCATCAATCCAAGTGCATATAGGAAGTGTATCCCAATTGAGAGGCTATACATGGGCCAACACTTTGGATCACACAATGAGGGATTACATTGTATGGTCCTGTGTTTGGTGACCCATTATAGACTGACATTGGTCTACACTTGGCAAATAGAACCTGCACACATACAACTTAAACACAGCATCAAATACACCTTAATTCATCTTAGTTCAAGGTCTGACCTCCTACAAATCTGAGGTATTGTGGAGACAAATCCCAACAATCTCCCCCTATTTGTAGATGTCAGCATCCTCTATACTAAGGTGAATTATACAGAGTAAAAAGAACAATGCACATATACTTGAAAAACAAAACATAAGTTAAAGCAGGTTAGTTAATGAAATAGCCATAACCAGAATTAAATATATATATATAGAAATGTTTTAAGCACAGAGACAAAAGTCCAATTCCACATTCTTAGTTCAACTCAAGATGGGGCATCCTTGTGCATCCTTTCTCTTTTCAAGTCTTGCCTTTCTAGGTAGCTGAAGGGTTTTGGAAAGTAAGTCCTGGGCCTAGGAGGAGCAACTGGGTTGTTATGCCCCCAATTTCTGTCATGCAGCCTGATCTTTATCTGAGATGCTTCGTAGGCTTTCCACTCTGAATAACTGTAGTAATTATCTCTGTTCTCCCCAAGATCAGTCACTAACCTCAGAGTATCAAGAATTAGGGACTTAGAGGTAGGACTCCACACTTCAGCATGAACAACAGGTGGTCTACCTTCAGAAGCTGGCTCTTTCCTTGGTGCAGAACGGCTGGCAGAAGCGCTGTCACCATATTTTCTTTTCTTCTTGGAAGGGCCTTGAGAACTGGAAGGGAAATCATCTTGCCATGCTTCAGTATAGGATAGGGGAGGCTCAGTCACATCACCCTCAGCTCTAGGTGAGAAAACTGGCACACCTCCTTGAAGGGTTGCTTGAGCTGAGACATCTGCTGGAGGCTGTTCTGCAAGAGGATTTAGATGCTGAGGTATAATGGTAGGGTCCAGTTGAAACTCAGGAAAGTTTTGATTTACAGCCAGATAGTAGTGTCATAGGTATAGAATTTGACTGACTGGAGCTGGGAAAGAATGGATTCTTTCAATCCTTTTACTAGATCATTTATAGCCTCTTGAGATTGGGTAGACTGTTGTTGGACCTGGGCTTCAGCTTGTGCAGAAAGTTTTTCAACTTGTTCTTTTACAACCTTCTCCCCCTTGCTGATATCTATGGATAGCTTTGCAATAGCTTCATCCTTGAAAGTGCTCACTTCATCACATACTTTCACAATATTGGTTTCAGCTCTCTCATCTAGCTTGAGCTGATTGTGAGCTACTGTCTCTGCTTGGTTTCTTAGCTCACCTATGCTCGTGATGGTGTGATCTATGGCCTTGCCTCCAATCTGGAACAACTTTTTCAGTTCATCAGTATTTGCCTGGATTTCAGCAAAGCCTCTGCTCATCTCCTTTTCAAGAGCAGAGACCTTGGAGTTGACTGACTGCAGAGAGGCATCAAAGTAATCTCTCTGTTCTTTGAGCATGAGCTCAATCTTGCTGACTAGATCTGAAGAGGAGGAGGAAGAGGGAGCTGAGGTTAATCCAGGGACTGGTAGAGCAGTAGCAGTCCAAGGGGCGATCTCTTCCACAACCACTGAGCTTACAGCTCTCTTGGTTTGGACTAACTCAATGGAGTCACAGGGATCAGTGAAGGAAGGGAGAGAGAAATCAAGTGTCTTCAGAGGAGGGTCAACAGGGTCTGGGGAATCCTCCTCGTCATCGGACAGAATGATATTATCATGAAGATCTGTGGCACCCAAAGGGGAGAGAGCTGGAGATTGAGCAGGAGACTGGGCAGGAGACTTGGCAGCTGAATCATTTTGAAAAGGAGGAGCATCTGAGCTTAGCTCATCAATGAATCTGTCTATATCTTCAGCTGTAGACAGTAGGTGGGCTGTATCTGGAATCTCAGATTCAGGAATTTCTGATTGAAGATGAGCTGGAGTAGGGGAAACTGGAGGAGTAGCAACTCTGACTTCTTCTTGTGCTGGAATTACTGATTCAGAAGTAACTTGAAGCTGAGAAAGAGAAGAGGCAGGCTCCCCCACAACTAAAGCACCAGAGGTAGCAATAGTTTGATGTAGAGGAGGAGATGGGATCCTGACTTCAGGTAAACTGCTGTCTTGGAGTTGTGCTGAGAAGGCATCAGCCTTGGAGGCTTGGGCAGGGTTCATGATCTTGAGGTCATACCTCTGAATGGAAGATATTAAGACTTTCTTCATGTGGTGAAGAGGAGTCCCTTTAGAGAAGTCAAACACTGTAGGATTGATCTCATGGAGGAGGAGGGAGATAATCCTGGCAAAACTGGGATGTTTGACGCTTTCTCTGATTTTATCCAGTATCATCATTCCAAACTGGAACTTCTTCCTGCAGACAATAGCTTGCATAACGTCAAATAGATTTTGGGATACATCTCTAATAGAGTAAGTCTTGCACCAGAGGATTTTGGCAATGATGTCAACGAGAAACTTTCCTTCTGAATTGAACAAAGAACGATTCAGGGTTTCACCTCCACCTTCTGGATCTCGACCACAGAATAAGGAGGTGCGGTCGGCATCTGCCTTGTCTAAGTCATCTTCTTCGTCGACCACTGGCATCCGAAGCAGAGTGGCGACAGAGGTTTTATCTAACCGAATTTCAACTCCCCTGACCTTTGATTTCAGAACTGTACCATTGTGTCTAACCTTCAAATTTTTGTAGAACTCTTCAACATCAGGAAGCAAGAGGCGGCAGGGTTCTTGAAGAACGAAGGTCAATCCGGCCGTGTCCAGGAGAATCAGAAGGTTCTTGAAATCATCCGAGATATCTTCAATGCCATCTGTCACTAATTCAGAGCCGATTCCAAACTTGGAGGAGGGAGGAGCCATCAGCGATTCGGAAATCTTGCGGTAAGGAAGACGAAGAACAGTAGTCGGGAATACGAGAGGTCGGCGGCTACTTGAGTGAATGAGAAGTGGAAAGGACTTTTTCGTTTTGAATATATATATAAATAATCCTAATTAGGTTTAAAGAGAATTAAGTATAATGGCATACCTGAACAAGGCGGCAATTTGCTGGGTGCGAGTAGAGATTTTGAAAATCCAAAATACTTCCGAATACTCGAGTAGGAGATGACAGCATACACGTGTATTAGGTTTAGTATACTCGAGTAGGCACATCATACACGAGTAATCAATTATACATACTCGAGTATGTAATCAGCATACACGAGTATTAACTTCTTAACGAATTTTCATACTCGAGTATGAGAAGTTCATACGCGAGTATCTTTTGGATTACTCGAGTATATGAACCTTTTTACTCGAGTATTAGCCGTTTACTCGTGTAAGTGTAGCGATGCTCGAGTCTCTAATACTTGAAGGAGTTGCCCTGGTAGATGTCTATTTCCCCTGAGAAACTATACCTCTGAGCAGCCAACATTACTGATATCTTCTTAATTTGAGAGTCCATCACTGGTCTTCTTTGTTGAGCAGTCCAAGCTCAGTTTTGAAGAACGAGAACTTGAACTCGTCCAGCGGCTTTGTAAAAATATCTGCAACTTGCCTGTCTGTGGAGACATACTGTAGATCTATATCTCCATTTTCCACATGCTCCCGGATGAAATGATAGCGAAGCTCTATATGCTTGGTCCGGCTGTGGGAGACTGAATTGTTGGCTATTGCTATAGCGCTGGAAGAGTCACAGAACAGGGGAATGTTCTGGAACTGTATGTTGTAGTCTTCAAATTGATTCTTGATCCATAAGAGCTGTGCACAACAGCTGCCTGCAGAGATGTACTCTGATTCAGCCGTTGAGATGGCTACACAGTTTTGTTTCTTACTGCTCCAGGAAATGAGTCTCCTTCCGAGAAATTGGCAAGTCCCGGAGGTACTTTTCCTGTCATCTTTGCTACCTGCAAAATCTGCATCTGAAAATCCAATTAGTTCACTATCATTACTTCTTGGGTACCATAAGCCAAGATTTGGTGTACCTTTGAGGTATCTCAAGATTCGCTTTGCAGCGATGTAGTGAGATTCCTTAGAGTTCACCTGAAATCTAGCACATACACATGTTGAGAACATTATATCTGGTCTACTTGCAGTGAGGTAGAGCAAGGACCCAATTATGCTTCTGTACTTGGTTTCATCAAAAGGTTTCCCTTTCTCATCCTTGTCCAGAGACATAGCTGAGGCCATTGGAGTCCTCATAGAGGTTGCATTCTCCATTTCGAATTTCTTAAGTAGCTCTTTGGTGAACTTGGTCTGTGAGATGAAAATCCCATCTTCAGATTGTTTCACCTGAAGCCCTAAGAAATACTTTAGCTCTCCCATACTGCTCATTTCAAACTTCCCTTGCATAAGTTTAGAAAACTTCTTGCAGAGGTTGTTATCCGTAGAGCCGAAAATAATATCGTCGACATAGATCTGCACTAGCAAAATCTTGCCTTTTATTTCCCTAAGAAATAATGTTTTGTCTATCTTTCCTCTTGTGAACTTGTTCTCAAGAAGGAAGCTAGACAGAGTCTCATACCAAGCTCGAGGAGCTTGTTTAAGACCATATAGTGCTTTTTGCAATAAGTACACATAATTAGGATGGGTTGAATCAACAAAACCTGGAGGTTGCTCTACGTACACCTCTTCCTTTATGTCACCATTTAGGAAGGCGGACTTAACGTCCATTTGATAGACGGTAAAGCCCTTAAGTGCAGCGTAGGCAAGAAATAACCTGATCGCTTCCAGTCTCGCTACTGGAGCATAAGTCTGGTCGAAGTCGATTCCTTCTTCTTGACGATATCCCTTGGCGACAAGTCTGGCTTTATTCTTTATAATAGTTCCATCTTCATCCATCTTGTTCCGGTAGACCCACTTTGTCCCGATGACGTTCTTACCTTTGGGTCTAGGAACAAGTGTCCAAACCTTGCATCGTTTGAACTGATTCAATTCTTCTTCCATGGCTAGAATCCAGGATGCGTCGGAGTTGGCTTCCTCAAATTTCTTTGGTTCAACCTGTGAGAGAAAGCTTAAGTGTAAATTCTCGTTAGTTGTACCTCGACGAGTTCTGACGCCATCCCGAGGATCTCCTATTATTTGGTCAACAGGATGATCCTTCAAGTGTCTGAACTCTAGAGTCCTTGCATCTGGGATCTCTTCCGCCACTGGAGTTGCATCTTCAGCTGGGATGTCTTCTTCATCTTGATCATCCACCTCTCCAATGGTGGTTGGAGAGGGGACCTTGATGAATGTCTCATTTTTATCTTCACTAGGTTCATCCAAGCTAAGTTCTTTCAACTTTGTACCTGCATCTACAATAGGCACACTAGACGAGTTGCTTTGCAACAGACTCGTCTCATCAAATACAAGATGTATCGACTCTTCCACCACCAGAGTTTTTCTATTGAATACTCTATAAGCCTTACTATGGCTACTATATCCTACGAAAATACCTTCAAAGCTTTTCTCGCTAAACTTGGTAGAGTGATACTTGCCATTGTTAAGTACGAAGCACTTACAGCCAAAGATTCTAAAGTATGTAATGGTTGGTTGCCTGCCTTTTAGAAGTTCGTAAGGAGTCTTATCATGGTTCTTGTTGATGAGTGCTCGATTTTGCACGTGACAAGCGGTGTTGACTGCTTCAGCCCAGAAATACTCCGGAAGTCAGGCATCACTCAACATAGTCCGACAAGCCTCTATGAGTGTTCTGTTCCTTCTCTCAGCTACTCCATTTTGCTGTGGAGTGCGAGGAGAGGAAAACTCATGAAAGATACCTTGACTTTCACAAAATTCTGTCATGGCTCCAGACTTGAATTCCGTTCCATTGTCACTTCTGATTTTGACTACGGAACAGTTGTATTCATTCTGGATCTGCCTCACAAAATTAGTGAAAATACCGAAGGTATCTGACTTGTGTTTCAGAAAGAACACCCACGCAAAGCGCGAGTAATCATCCACAATAACCAACGTATATTCCTTACCTCCCAAACTTCTAACCTGCAGTGGACCAAACAAGTCCATATGGAGAAGCTGCAAACTTCTATTGGAGTCCTTGCCTATTATGCTTTTAAACGAACTTCTTGTTTGCTTGCCTTTGATACAAGCGTGACAAGGACTGTCCGTAACGCACTTGACATTAGGTGCATCACGCACTAAGTTTTGAGAGAATAATTTATTAATAGTTTTGAAATTAATATGTGCTAGTCTCTTGTGCCATTGGTCAGCAAGAGATGCACTACTTTTTGCCAAAAGACACACTGGTGTCGAAGAGTCTATACAAATAAAATTCAGAAAGAAAATATTTCTGCTTCGAGTGCCTGATAAAATAGTTTCCATATTGTTAACCGATTTTATCAAACACTTGTCAGCATGAAATTCAACTACGTATCCTTTGTCGCATAGTTGGCTTATGCTAATGAGATTGTGTTCCAATCCTTCAACATAGGCTACATCCGAAAAGGATACACTACCGTTAGAGATCATACCATAGTCTTTAGTTATTCCTCGATCTGAACCTCCAAAGATGACCTTTGGTCCGTTGCAGACTGAGGTGTAATTCTGTAGTAGGCTCCTTGTCCCGGTCATATGCCGAAAACATCCACTGTCCAAGTACCAGATTGGCATTTTGGTGGCCTTTGTACATACCTGCAATTACAATCGTTTAGCCTTAGGAACCCAAACAAGTTTGGGTCCTTGGTCTCGAGTTAGAATACTCCCCCTACGAGTATTAGCCTCATGAGTGGTCACTCTCACGTTGCTAACCTTAGGGGTTGCAGCATTTTCAGGATTGAACCAACAATCACTGGCAAAATGACCAATTCTGCCACAGCACCAACAGTTGAACCTGTTGTATCTTTGCCTTATGTAGTCCTGCTTGACTTTCTGGAATGAAGGTCTGGCAGGAGCTTTACTCTTGGAGGAGGAGGCTTCATGATGATGGCAGTTACATGAGGTCTTCTCCTTCATAGGCTTTTCTACAATGGGTTTTACTTTTGGTGTCTTTTTGAAATTATGACCATGAGCATAAGGTTCATAGCTTTGAAGCTGAATCTCCTCATAAGGTGCCTTGAAGACACTCTCGCCAAAGTTACGAGGACGAGTCCAACCTTGGTATCTTGACTTAGGCTTCTCAGGGATCGGCCTAGAAAAGTGTCCGTAGGTGGACTCATAATCGAGTTCGTTCGTGGGAAAGATAACTTTCTTGAACGCCACAGGTTCCAAGGGAGCTTTCCCTTTTTCTTCAGCTAGAGCCTTCCGGGCAGCCTTATTCTTTCTCTTGGCCTTGTTTCTCCTAGAGGATTTACTAGAAGAGACAATGTGGCCTAAACCAGCACCCTTGGCCTTAGCAGAGAATTCAGCAACGATTGGAAGAACTGTCTTAGGCTTAGAAAAACTCTCAACAAGCTTCTTTTCAGCCTCGAGTTGTCGTTCCAATTCTTTGATGATTTCCTCTTTAAGGTCGATGTGCTTGAGAGCTTTATTGTATCCCTCCATAGCTGCATTGAGGTTCTCTTGAAGAGAGTTAGTCTTATCGACTTCTTCTCTCAAGCTGCTCTCAGTAGCTCGTAGAGAATTTATCTCTTTGGCTTGAGTTTTCATTAATCTACGACATTTTTCGTAAGCGGTGAGTAACTCCTTATACTGACCCATGAGCTCAGATTCATCTTCAGAGGAATATCCCTCTTGCTCATTGTCATCATCAGAATCAGAGAGAGGAGTGTGAGATTTTACCTCCCCAGTAAACTGGGGGACTTGTTCATCATCCGAATGAGCCATGAGCCCAAAGTAAGCTTCCTCTTCTTCACTCGACTCAGATGAGTCAGAGTCGCTGAGAGTTTTGCTCTTCTTGGCTACTAAGCTTTTCTCTGTCCTCTTCTTGTGGTGTGAGGATTTCTTTTCCTCTCTTCTTCCACCCTCTTTCTTTTTGTGAGGGCAATCGGCGATGACGTGACCTGGCTTATTGCAACAGTAACAAATGATGTCAGTAGAAATCTGTTTGTTCGGTTTAGAATTATACCTATCATGGATACTTGAGCCTTTCTTCCGATGATCACTGTCATGTCGTGATTTTCTATATGAGGCATCCTTGCCTCTCCATTGCTTCTTCTTGTTCAAAAATTTCTTGAACTGCCTTGAGAGTAGGGAGAACTCTCCATCAGATAGTTCTGAGCCAGAAGAGCTGGGCTCAGATGATTCTTCTTCATCAGCCTCAGGAACTGGGGCAGGAGAGCTAGCCTTTATCTTCCTTGAGCTATCTGCCTTTAGAGCGACAGATTTCTCCTTGGATGCAGACCTGCTTGTCTCTTCTTCAGCTTTTCTTGAGTTGATTTGTAGCTCGTAAGACATAAGCTTTCCGAACAGATTTTGCGGGTCCGTCTCAGCTAACCTTCCAAACTCCCGAATGGCACATACCTTATTGTCCCATTCCTTGGTTAGGGATCTTAAGAATTTGTCATTGAGTTCCCCGTTGGTGAAGACTCGGCCATAAACTCTTAGGCCGTTCACTATCTTGAAAAAGTTCTCGAATGTGTCAGCTATGGCTTCCTTGTGACCTTGCCGGAAGGCTTCATACTTTTGATTCAGAAGGGATCTCCGATCATCCCTCACTTCTTCAGTGCCTTCCATCAGAGTCACCAGGGATTACCACATCTCCTTGGCAGACTGGCAATGAATTAGATTCTGCAGCATTGAGTCATCGACTGCACTTGCTATAATGTTTTTAGCCTTCTTGTCCAGAGAGACAAGTGCAATCTCATCCTTGTCTAGATCCATCAACTTCTTGGGAACTTGCTTGTTAGGGTCTATGGTGGAAGTAGTCATAGGAATGTGGGGACCTTCTTCAACAATCATGAAGATCCGGGGATCTACTGCTTCCATGAAGAACTTTACTCTTTCCTTCCACATAGGAAAGTTGTTCTTGGTGCAGATAGGGAGTTTAGCAAAATCCTTGGTCTTACTCATGCTTGATACTTTTCAGAAAACAACTTAGAAGGATAAGATCAAGGTGTTAACCTTTTAACGATCAACCTCGCTCTGATACCAATTGCGAGGTCTAAGTTGTTAGCCTAAATCACCTAGAGGGGGGTGAATAGGTGAAATGCGTGTCAAAAGCGGAATTAAAATTTAACGCAGCGCACATCAAGCAATCACAGAAGACAAGAGATTTATAGTGGTTCCCCAACCTTGGGTACGTCCACTTTCCTCACCGATCTAGCAAATCACTAGACTCGGCTACTCCACTATCTCGGATTGAAAACAATCCTACACCTCGGAACCACGTTCCTACAAATCTCGATCCAACTGGATCTACAAAACTCGGAAGAAAGATCTTCCTACAAATCTCGGAGAAAAACTCCTACAATGAAATTTAGGTTTGAGAATAAAAATCAACACAACAAATTTCAGATCTGGATCTTTGACAGTCTTCTTCTTTAAGAGCTTTGACTTGATCAGAAAAGGTTGAAGATGACTTGAGAGAAAGATGCACAAATCTGAAAACTAGAACGACCTCGATCGAGAAGATAGATCTGAAATCCTTGAGGCTCGGCGAGATCGAGTGATTCACTCTTATCTGGATCGCTGGAGAAATAGTTCCTTGAAGACGGAGATCGACGATCCAGAATTTCTTCCGTGAACAACGATGGCGGCGGCGGCGGCGTGAGAATTAGGGTTCACGGAATTTCCTTTTTCTTCAAAAGAATATCTCTGTAATCTTGTTAATTAGTCAATTCTGAAATGACCTATTTATAGGTGGACTCCAACGGTCATAATCTTAATTAAGGATGACACGTGGACCAATCAGAAGTGACGGATTCAAAAAAAATACTTAGCGAATTCGAACTTAGAAGAATTCTGGAATAGGGAACAGCTATACTCGAGTAAGAGAAGATATACTCGAGTATGGGAGTTTAGATACTCGAGTGACAAAGAGAAATATACTCGAGTATGAGAATAGAAATTTACTTGATAGAGAAATGAACTACTCGAGTATTAGAAGAGATATACTCGAGTATCAGAAAAGATATACTCGAGTATCAGCAAAGATATACTCGAGTACCAGCATATGAATCCAGGAAACATTCACCTACTCGAGTATTAAAATCAACTACTCGAGTATAGAATAATTTACTCGAGTATCAAAATCAATTACTCGAGTATAGAATAATTTACTCGAGTATCAAAATCAATTACTCGAGTATATAATAATTTACTCGAGTATCAAAATCAATTACTCGAGTATCAACTGCTTACTCGAGTATTAAAACCAACTACTCGAGTATCGAATAATTTACTCGAGTATCAAAATCAATTACTCGAGTATCAATACTAGAACTTGCAGAAAAGAGAAGAAAAAGGATCTACTCGAGTATGATATATGATTTACTCGAGTGATTAACTTACTTACTCGAGTATGAAAATACCTTACCCGAGTGACTGACTAACTACTCGAGTATAGAAGTATATACACGAGTATTCAGAGCCTACTCGAGTAAGTCTAACTGATTACTCGAGTAAGTCTAATTAACTACTCGAGTATGGAAATATATACACGAGTATTAAGTCTGATACTCGAGTATAACAAAGGGGTTACTCGAGTATTTTAGACTTAGAAATTTTTGAGGAAATTAGTTCCAATGCTTCTGTCCATCAATCCAAGTGCATATAGGAAGTGTATCCCAATTGAGAGGCTATACATGGGCCAACACTTTGGATCACACAATGAGGGATTACATTGTATGGTCCTGTGTTTGGTGACCCATTATAGACTGACATTGGTCTACACTTGGCAATTAGAACCTGCACACATACAACTTAAACACAGCATCAAATACACCTTAATTCATCTTAGTTCAAGGTCTGACCTCCTACAAATCTGAGGTATTGTGGAGACAAATCCCAACAAGGGTATCAAGAGTTGTGCAATCCTTTTAGGTGATTTCCTTGCTTTTTGCTGATCTGAAGGTATTAGACCTGGAGTACTATGATGTGATTCTGGGTATGGACTGGTTTTACAGATATGATGCAATTAACCAATCAAAGGTTAAGTGTTTAGACTTCAAGATGGACAACAGACACCCCAGAAGTGTGTATGGTTTTTCGTGCCAGGATTCCCTGATTATTTCTGCGCTATGTGCTCGAAAGCTATTAGATTTCAGTTTTTGTGCTTATTTGGTTTCTTTCTTAGGAACTGTTGGAAGTTTGTCGCGTGTTGAGGATGTTCTTGTAGTGCATGAGTTTCCTGATGTTTTCCCAGATAGTCTTCTTGGTCTTCTACCTGAGAGAGATGTTGAGTTTGTTATAGATTTGGATTCGGGTACTCGCCCTATTTCTAAGGCACCATACTATATGGACCCGCGTGAGCTGGATGAGTTGCGTACCCAACTAGATGAGTTGTTATAGTGTGGATTCATTAGGCCAAGTTCTTCGCCTTGGGGTGTTCCGTGTTATTTGTTAAGAAGAAGGAAGGATCTCTGAGTCTGTGTATTGATTATAGAGATTTAAATTAGGTAACCATCAAGAATTGGTAACTCTTATCGCGGATAGATGATTTGCTTGATCAATTGCGTGGTAGTGCGGTGTTTTAGAAGATTTTCCTTCGTTCAGGCTACCATCAGTTGAGAATCTGTAAGACGGATGTTCTGCGGACTGCTTTTCGTTCTCGATATACACATTTTGAGTTCTTAGTAATGTCCTTTGGATTGACAAATGCACCCTCTGCCTTCATAGACATGATGAACAGAGTGTTGAAAGATTTTTTGGACCATTTTGTGGTCATTTTTATTGATGATCTCCATGTTTATTCCTTGAGTGCTGAGGAGCATTCCGAGCACTTGCGTTTAGTTCTACCTGCTATAATAGAACGTAAGTTATATGCAAAGTTGAGTAAGTGCGAGTTTTGGCAACCTCAGGTTACCTTTTTGGGTCATGTTGTAAACAAGGATGGAATTTCTGTTGACCCAGAAAAGATAACTATCGTAATGGATTGGAAAAGAACAGCCACACCAAAAGATATAAGAAGCTTCATAGGGTTGGCAGGCTATTATAGAAGGTTCGTGGAAGGATTCTCTGTGTTGTCTGCACCTTTGACTAAGCTTACGCAGAAGAACGAGATGTTTGTATGGAGCGATAAGTGCGATGGAGCCTTTCAGAAACTGAAAAAGAGGTTATGCACTACTCCAATGTTGTCTTTGCCTACCGAAGGGGTGGAGTATGCCATTTATGTGGATGCATCACATGTTGTACTAGGTTGTGTATTGAAGCATGAGGGAAAAGTGATTGTATATGGGTCAAGGAAATTGAAAGTTCCTGAAAAGAATTACCCTATGCACGATTTGGAGGTTGGTAGAGTGATTTATGCCTTGAAGGTGGAGACATCTGTTGTATAGCCCATTATGCAAGATTTATACGGTCCATAAGAGCTTGAAGTATGTCTTCACTCAGAAGGAGTTGAATCGACACCAGCGTAGATGATTAGCATATGTCACGGATTATGATGTTGATATTCTATATCATCCGGGAAAAGCCAATGTATTGGTCGTTGCCTTGTGTAGGAAAACCATACAGATCTTTAACCTTTTTGTTGTGTATTTAGTGCAAGAGTTTTTGTTGATGGTAATTTCTGTCAGAAGTAGTGACTCACAAAGCAGCCTGGAAGTGGCAGTGCCTTCATGGATTGCGCTTATAAGGCTACATCAAAAGGACGATCCTGATTTGCCACACCTTCATCGTAGAACTGAGAAAAGGGAATTACCAGACTTTTCAATTGATGATGCGGGTACATTGAAGTACTGCGGTAGATATTGTATTCCGGCTGTTGAGGATATTCGAGCTAAGTTGTGCAGTGAGGGACATGGTTCTAGTGTTGCCTACCACCGGTTCTACTAAGATGTACAAAGATCTAAAGCAGATCGTTTGGTGGTATGGAATGAAGAACGATATAGCCAAGTTTGTGTCTGAGTGTTAAACTTGCAAGCGAGTTAAAACAGATCATGGATGGACTGGTGGCAAGCTGACGCCTTTGGATATTCTAAGTTGGAAGTGGTAGTGTATTTCTATGGACTTTATTACTGGTTTACCAAGATCTCCCCGAGGACATGATTCAGCATAGGTCATACTTGACAAATTAATGAAGTGTGCACAAGTCATGCCATTCAAGATCGACTACCCCATAAAAAAGATAACAGAGTTATATTTGGAAGAGGTCATTAGATTGTACGGAGTACCTATAAGTATCGTGTTAGATCGATATTCTAGGTTTACGTCTCATTTTTGGAAGAGTTTACAGGAAGGGTTAGGTACCGACCTCAGATATTCAACCGCTTATCATCCGCAGACCAATAGTCAAACAGAGAGAGTTAATCAGATATTGGAAGATTTGATTAGATGCTACATCTTGGACCACATAGGGGCGTCAGATGAGCAGCTGAGATTGATGGAATTCACCATAGTAACAGTTATCAGGAGAGTTTGCAGATGACCCCATTTGAGGCTTTATATGGGAGACATTGTAGAGCTCCCTTATTTTGGACTGAAGTTGGTGAAAGACCATTGTTGGGTCCAGAAGCTTTGGAAGAGATGAGTACCTTTGTATTGCATATTCGAGAGAATCTTCGTAGAACTCAAGAGCGTTATGAGAAGAATACTAATCAGCGAATGATTGATTTGGAAATTGCAGTTCGGGACAAGGTTTTTCTCAAAGTTTCTCCGATGGCAGGTGTTAAGAGGTTTGGAAGGAACCAAAAGTTGGATCCCAGGTATGTGGCACCATTCAAGGTTTTTGAACACATCAGAGTGTCAGCCTATAGGCTGGATTTGCATGCAAATTTCCCTAGTGTGCACGATGTATTTCATATGAGCTAGTTGCGAAAATGTGTGCTTAGTGACCAGCATGTTCTCGACTCGGTTCCCAAGTTGCAGCCTAATATTTCTTATGGCGAAGTTCCTATTCGCATTCTAGATACATAAGATCGGGTATTGCGAAGGAAGACAATACCCATGGTCAAAGTTTTGTGGTGAAACCAAGACGTGGAGGGCGTGACTAGGGATTTGGAGTCAGCTATGAGGGAGGCTCATCCTCATCTGTTCTCCTAGTTTCTTTTGGTAAGTGTTTTTATTAAATAACCCTTGGTTATTTTCCTTCTTTAGTAGATTCAGTTGTGTATTAAGTTTCGGGACGAAACTTTCTTTTAGGGGGAGTAGCTGTAACGCCGCTGATTTTTTCAATGTATATTTTAATTCCTTTAGTGGCTTATTTTTGACCTCAGGGTTTTACATTGACGCATAGTTGACGGGTATCATTGTTGGAGCATGATTTTTGCTCATTGGTATCTAAGGTTTTGACTTAGAATATTAGCATGGCTAATTTCTAGTGTGTTTTTGAAATTTCCCTTGCGAATTGGTTTTATTTTGGAACTCGGTGGAGCATTTTAAAGATATTTGGTGTTTGGACGTCAGGGAGTATTAACCCGAATTTGGTTTATCAGATTCTGATTTCTACTTCGCCATTGGTTTTGTAGCATCGGTATTTAGCTTCGGTGCAAATTTCGTGGAAATCTGGGTTGATTCATGTTTTTGGTCATTTGGACGTTTAATTAATAATATTATATATATAAGCGTGTATGTTTTGGTGGAACCATATTCATCGTCTTCTTTCCAAGCTGTCAGACAGATTCACGGAAGAGAGAAATCGGCAAACATCGCAAGCTTTTTTCGGTCGTCGACTGTAGGAGTTACGGTGCTCGGAATCGTCATCAGAGGGTATATTCGGAAAGATCTCGTCGAGATCTACGCGTGTGCGGTACGTTTTCCCCGTTTCATGGATTTTTAACATTTGGGGTTTTGATCTTGACCATTGTTTGTTCCGATAAGTTTCAGGAATCGTTGCCTAGGAGTTATTGTGGCCGATCCTTGGAGCGGAGCGCTCGTGAGACGAAATTTTGGAGGATCTTGAGGCAAGTGGTGAATCTTCCCCTTTTTATTTTCTTGCTTTTCATTCCCGTCTTTTTCTTCCCTCCTTATAATGTAGGAGTAGTGTAAGGATCGACAAGATCGATCTACTGAGTAGTGTAGGATTTCCAGCCAAGGAAATTTCGTCGTATAAGGGCCGAGTCCAATTCGTTGAGTTTGGACTTTGGGTGATTTTGGGGATTTCTTTCTCCTTTTTTCCATTGGAGTAATCCTGTGTTTTAGATAGGGTTTTATCGGTGTTTTATGGATATTTTGGTGTGGCCCACGGTTGGTAGTGGATAAAGGACAACCAACCTAAGGCCAACTTATGAATCTTTACCCTGGTGGGTTTACCAGGTCTGGGTTTATGACTGGGTGAGGAAGGTTAGGTTCCCACCACCTCAGGTGCCAATTATTCCATAGTTTTGGGTGTGTCGAGTTATCAGTCCCCCTTTCCTTGGGCCCTTGTGAAGTTTTTACTATTAGTTTGTTGGGTAGGTTCCCACCACCGCATGTGCCAGATTTTGCCTGTGTTTATGAACATTTTATGATGAGCTTGCCACTCTTGTATATATACACATACTTATATAGATGTTTTATAAAGTATAGATATTTATCGCACTTGGTGCATCTTGGGATATCGAACCCTTGATAGTTCTTTCTTACTTATTACCTTGTGGTTGAGTGTTGATGTTTTCATTTCAGCTATTCCTGTTTGGGTTAGTAACCCTCTGACTCCTTTTATTTCATTTGAAATTGATTTTTTATTTGCCACTTATATATTCTTATTGAGGTATTCTTTTCTTTGGAATGCCTTAGGTTTGGAGCAGTAGCCGGTCGAGCGGCTAGGGTTGGCGATTGCTGGTGTTCTGCAATGGCTGCAGTCGTCCTTTCCTAATAATTGTGAGGTAGTGTTGTTATTTTGTTGTTTAGTTTAGACATACATGATATTTGGTGGGTTCGTGTAAGGTTGTTGACGCCCACTGGAGTTTTTATATCTTTAAGTTACTTGTTAGCTTCCTAGTCTCTTATAAATGAATTGTGGTTTACTTGCTTTCTAGGAAAATTTAATGTTAGAATTGCATGTTAGTTATTTTATGTACTAAAGTATCATTATGACTATCATTTATACAATATTTCAAGCCAAAGTCAATCTATTTTAACTATGAAAAAGGCTCTTTCTATACTAGTATTAATTTTAGGGGTATACCTATCATGAGTTATCCTGTTTGGATGTCTATGCTCATGTAGGATGTTAATTGATATAAACAAAGTATTTTCCTCATCATATATTCATGTTTTCACTTGTGGACTAGTTGATCCACTAAGCCGAGGGATACTATCATCAAAACTTTACTTAAATTACAGTTTTCTTCATAATAAACTTGAAGATTTCATATAAAGTGTTAGGTTCGAGTTCTTGCCTGAGCGCTTGCAGTTACCCCTACACAGCGTGACATCATGACCTGTGTTTTATCTTACTCTAATATATCGTTTTAATGCGTAGAAAATGCGGGTTGTGATATAGGAGAGTTTTACTCTCTAAGTGTAGGGCAATCCTCCTTGCCTGAGGTGTAGGACTTTTGATTAAGTTTGACATATGTGATCTATGGATCACTGAGCTGTATGAGTTATATTTAGTTTTAGTTGTAGGGATTTGGCCTGAGGTAGGACTTGGAGGAAGTCTGAGAGATCCTGAGGGATCTGTGTTGTAAGCTCTTGGAGCTGAGATGGGAGAAGATTGCCTTATCTAACACATTGTTTGAAAGGTGGGAGGGACAGTACTGGATTTAGAAAGTAGTATAAATGACTAAGAAACCTATTCACCCCCCCCCCCTCTAGGTGCATAGCTGCTCTTGAAACAAAGACTTTCACAAGTGACAGAGTTCGAACAAGGAGAGGTACATCTAACGAAGTATTTCATTTGAGTTTTTTTTTCTCAGATCGAGCCAAAGAAGTTCGAAGAAGCAAATAAGGATGCTTCATGGATCGTTGTGATGCACGAAGAACTAAATCAGTTTGAAATATGCAAAGTTTGGGAGCTACTACTAAGGTCTAGAGGTCATAATGTGATAGGAATGAAATGGATCTTCAGAAATAAGTTGGAAAAAATGGAGTAATTATAAAGAACAAAGCCAGACTTGTAGCTCAAGGTTATCATCAAGAATAAGGGATCGACTTTGATCAGACATTTGCTCTAGTGGACAGACTCGAGGCAATCAGGTTGTTTGGGATCCAATGGGGTCAACTATGTCTCTAGACAAGGATAAGAAAGGGAACCTTTTAATGAAACCAGGTATATAATCATAATTGGGTCCTTGCTCAACCCTACTACGAGTAGACCAAATATAATATTTTCCACATATATATATGCTAGATTCTAGGTGAAATCTAAGTAATCTCATTATGCCGCTGCAAAGAGGATTCTGAGATATCTTAAAAGCACACCTAATCTTGGTCTTTGGTACCCAAGAAGTGATGAAGTAAGCTAATAGGATTTTTAGATGCTGATTTTGTAGGAAAAGGGGATGATAGGAAAATCATTTCCGGGACTTGCCAATTCCTTGAAAGGAGGCTTATATCATGAACAATAATAAAAAGAATTGTGTAGATATCTCAACCACTGAATCAGAGTATATTTCTGCAGAAAGTTGTTGCATACAACTTCTATGGATCAGAAATCAACACGAAGATTACAAAATAAAGATGAAGGAGATTCTGATGTTCCGCGACTCATCAAGTGCAATCACTATTGCAAACAATCCATTCTCTCACAACTGTAAAAAGAACTTCAAGATATGGTATCATTTCATCTGGGAGCATGTGGAGAACAAGGAAATTAATCTCAATTATATCATGTTGGATAAGCAAGTAGCAGACATCTGCACAAAGCCGCTGGATGAATCCAAGTTCAATTTCTTTAAAATGGAACTTGGATTTCTCAACAAGGAATCATGAGAAGTTCAAGCAATCAGCCCAGGTTCAAAAATTCGGTTTCTGGAGAAATCAACGAAGCACTCGTCAAATCAGCTGAAAGTACTTGTGACATTTAGACAAATTCGTCGAATCAACTCGTGAAATCAGAACTTATTCACGTGTCATTTCGACGAATATGCGAGACATCTCGTGGCATTTCGACGACTCTATCAAAGTACTCCCGTGTAATTTAGAAAAATGCCTATCTCTCAGGATATTTTTTTTAAATCTATTTAATGGATCTAAAGAGTCAAACACTCCAGGTAAGCACTTATAACACTTCTAAACATTAAAACTATATAATTCATATAAGGGCTTCATAGTCTTCATGTGATTCCTTTAGTATTCACAGAAAAACCCAACGATTTATATCCCGTCAGAATCTCGATCTTCCTCAAGCAGAGTTTTCTTCATTCCCGTCCATGGCTCCAAAGGGTTCTGGAAACCTTCGAGTCGTTGGGGATGTTGTTCGCGCAGGCTTTGCTACAACTTCAGATGAGTTTTGCAACATAATCCTTATGCTAGAGACAGTCAGATTATCCTTCGTTCTTAAGAACCTATACAAAGTTCTTGACTCAGAAGTATTGGAATTCTTCAAAAATGCAAAGGTTAGTCATGAAGGGGCATGATCAAGAGCAAGGTTCGGAGCAAGATTGTTTGATTGAAGTCTAGTTCTCTCAACAAGTTTGTGTAGCTGCCATCAACTGAGGAAGAAGATTTACTTGAAGAGATAGATATCCACAGAGCTATCTCCTTCTGTGGTTTATCTAGAAGGACCACTTGCATCCGGAGGAAAGCAATGAACGAAGAAGTCAAACTCTTGTCAGACATCATCAGAAATGTTCTTCTCTACAAAGTTTAGTCTCACGAATACCTCTCAAGTGACATGTTCCAGCTACTCGTAGTGGTTATCTACAGAAAAATATTTGATTGGCTAGTTTTTATATTCGATAAGATCAATGAATGTATACACGTAGTAAACTTTGGAAGGATCTTAACCTTGTATCTAAATCAAGTGGACAGGGATGAGTTTGACATGTCCTCTGGAATGCTCATTCATCAACTAAAGAAGATCCATTCCTTCATCCCCAGTAGATGGGAGAGGAGGATTTCCAAAGTTGGTGGATTGAGATAAGATCCTATCGAGGAAGAATTCTTTGATGAGGAAAGAATAATGTCTCCTGACCCCAATACCGCACCTGATATCCTTAGTCCAGTTGCTGAGGGGGAGAACCTCTCTATAGGGCATGATGAAAGTCTTCCAGATACTTTCAATCATGTTCCCATCAAGGCTGATGTGTTTGAGAAAGTGGTGGAAGAAGTTGTTCAAGCTGAGGTTGTTCAAGAAGTTGTTGTTGCTGAAGTGTTTGCTAATTGTGTTCTTAGAGAGGAGAGATCTTTTGTAGAGTCTAAGGGGAAGCAATTAAAACACTCTTCCCAAGATGACCTAGGAGAAGCTAGAGTTCACGCTGAGGGGGAGAAAATGGAGTTACTCCCTGAATAAGTTCTCGATGTTGAAGTTATTCCTTCTAAGGAGGTTATAACAGAAGAAGTGATTGTGTTGTCTGACAAAGGAAGGGAAGTTATCATGATTCTTTCTGTCCAAGGGGATCTCAGCTGCTTAATAGATTTTAGTGAGGGGGAGGATGTGGATATGCCTCTTTCCCAAGAACCAATGTCTTTAGGGGGAGTTGCCTCCAGTGATTTAGAAATAGTTGCCAAAGTAGAGGTTTAGAGATGTGAGGGTGAGTGTGCACCTCCTACTTATAATTAACTATTGACGGCCATAGAGGCTATTCTAACCAAGAAAAGAAATCACTTCGACTCATCTATGAAATAAGTGGTAGACCGGGTAGCTGAAGTCGAGAAAGACCTATCTAATGGTCTAACTCAAGTAAACCATAACATAGACAAGCTACAAACTTTTTTGCTTGAATTGCTAACCCAAGGGGGTAAGGCCATCGATCATTCGAACCAAGCATTGGAATAGTCTTTAATGAAGTTACTCAACTTTCCAAATCCAATGATTCCATGATACACTCTTATAATGCAAGCATGCTTCACATCGATAGGAAGATTACAAGTTACAAAGCTGATATCATACAGACCCTCACTTTAGAAGTTAGAAAGGGGGAGAGAAGATTGTAGCAGAGAATTAGTGAACTTTCTAAGGAAGTACGCACGCAAATACACATCGCCAATACCTACACTTATCAGAACATCAGATGGCTACTTGAGGAAATAATAGGCAAAGTTACAACTCAAGCTCCACTTGTTATAGGTGAACATACTGATGGAGGTGGAGAATTCAATACTGAAGGAGCAAAATTCTTTGAGCAGCAGCCTATAGGGGAAGACTATGTGCCTCGTAGTTTCTATCAGTATTTTTTGTCAGATGTTGCTGAAGAAGAGGAGCAAATCATTGGGGAACCTTCTTATCCACCTCAGAAAAGGAGAAGGTGTGAGGAAGGCCCATCTACTAGGAGATCTGAGCCAAACAAGGAAAGCATAGAGTATGCTGAGACATGGAGTCCAATTTCTAAAGGTATCATCTTGGACACATTTAGTTATGTTGATATTACCAATGAAGAGCCGATAATTTATTATAGGAAGCATGAAGTTTCCAATATGAAGAGGAGGTTATACTTCAAAAAATATGGAAGGGATAAATTTGATGCTCCTCCTCCTCCTGAGTATTATCTGATAATACATTTTGTAGTTTAAACTACTAGGGTAATTACAAGTTTTTATTATAAAAATCATATCTTGTAAAGCTTTATTTTGACCTCCTTTTGTATATATTTTATTGCCACTAATGATTTCTCTTTTCTTTGCAGGTTTGCAGTTTTTAAGCAATTTTGACGAGCTCAGCCTATTTCGTCGAACTAGACCTATTTCGTCGAGCTCAGACAGTTCTTCGAGCTCGCCAGAATTCATCGACCTCAGCATTCGTCGACCTCAGCATTCGTCAACCCCAGCATTCGTCGAATGCATTTTTTGCGTTCGACAAACGGTTCCTTCGGCCCCAGTTCGTTGAGTTCAGCCAATTTCATCAAGCTCAGCCTAGTTCGTCGAGCTCGTCAGTATTCATCGACCTCAGCGTTCGTCGACCTCCCCTCCACCTTTTGTATTTGACGAACTCCTCCAATTTTGTCGAGCTCTTCCTTCATTCTTCATTCGTCGACCTCAGCATTCGTCGACCTCCCGTCCACTTTCTGCGTTCGACAAACTCCTCAAAATTCGTCGACCTCGCTTTCAGTTCAAATTCATCGACTTCCAGTCTACTTTCTGCATTCGACGTACTCCTCAACGTTCGTCGACCTCACCCTCAGTTCAAAGTTCGTCGACCTTGCCTTCAGTTCCAATTCATCGACCTCCCGTCCACTTTCTGTGTTCAACATTCATCGACCTCGCCTTCAGCCAATTTTGTCTAGCCCTGCCTTCTATCTACATTCGACGAACACCTCCAATTTTGTTGACCTCGTCTTCAGTTCAAATTTGTCGACCTCTCCTTCAGCCAATTTCGTCGAGCTGCGCCTTTATTCTGTGTTCGACGTTCTTCGAACTCGCCCTCAGTTCAAAGTTCGTCGACCTCCCATCCACCTTCTATTTTCTTCGTTCATCGAGCACTCCCACTTTCTCCTCTGATTTCGTTGAGCCCTCTCTCCTTCTCTCGTAGAGCTTACCTGCTGCTAGAGGACAAGTCCCACTTTTTCACAAAAGCTTGCTGCCTCCATAAATGCATGTCCCCCGCACCGAGGCAATCATCATTTCCCGCTAGAATTCGAACCAAGGTAAACTCCCATGTATGGCTGGATGCATGGGCATTTCCTGCTCTTTGAAGAATCTATAAATAGAGCCCTTCCCCTTGTATAAAAATATAGAATTTTGGGAGAGGGGAAGTGCTGCCATTTTCAGTTGTTCCGTTTTGTTCTTCCTCTTTCCTTTTTTGAAAAATGTTTAAGTTGTCTACCTAAATCATCTAGAGGGGGTGAATAGGTGAGTTGTGTGTCTATTTGCGGAATAAAAAATTTAGCGATCAATTCACAGAGAAATAAACTAGCAATCACAGACGACACCAAGAATTATAGTGGTTCCCCAACCTTGTGTACTTCCACTTTCCACTCACCGATCTAGCAAAGCACTAGACTTAGCTACTCCACTATTCTCAGATTTAAAACAATCCTACAACTCGGAACAACGTTCCTACAACTCGATACACAAAATGGATCTACACTCGGAAGATGAAAACTTCCTACCATAACTCGGAGAACAAAGCTCCTACACTCGTATAATAATCTCCTATAAGATTGGAATGAATTTAAGAAATACAAACACAATATCTTAGATCTGGAATATTCCAACTTTCTTCTTCCTTAAACTTTGAAGCTTTCTCAGAAAATGAATGAAGAAGACAAGCCAAACTATTCTGGATCTGAAAACCTAGATCAGCATGATCAAGATGAAGACTGTGAGAATATGAAAGCCTTGATCTGTTGATTTAATTTTGCTCTGAATCACGGAAATCGGAGAAGTGCGACGGCGAAATCGGCGATGATGAGAGGCAGCGGCTTCCCTATTTAGAATATTTGACGATTCAGAAAACTTGGATTACTCGGACTTTTCTACTGATATGCTTCTTAGGGTTAGAAGAAATTATTTGACCTTTTATTGGAATAGATTAATGGTCAAAATCATAAAGACATAACTCGTGGACCAATAATCATGAAGGTCAATTTGAAATCTGGTCCCGTCAGACTTAATGAGTTTTCAGAGAAAATTTTCTGCATTACTCGAGTGAAATAAGACTATTCGAGTAATCACTTTGACTTCTCGAGATGAGAGAGTGAAGTTCTCGAGAACAGTCCTTAGAGAAAAATCTGGAAATAATTACTGGCTACTAGAGTAATGGAATGACTTCTCGAGAAGAAGTTGGACTTCTCGAGTATAAGAATTTCACTACTCAAGAACTATAAATATAACTTGAGTGCTTGACTTCTGTTACTCGAGACAAGGTCTTGTACTACTCGAGACATAGAAATATAACTCGAGTGCTTGAATTCTGTTACTCGAGACAAAGTCTTGTACTACTCGAGTAATCAATATAACTACTCGAGTACTTTACTTAGGAAATTTCTGGACTAGACTTTTCTGAAAACTCGAGAACAAGAAGTGATCTGCTCGAGTTCTACTTGGCTTCTCGAGAACGAACAAGAAGTCTTCTCAAGAACAACTTTAGTTACTCGAGTGCTAGACTTAGCTTACTCGAGAACTGTCTAAACTTATACTCGAGTACTTAAGTTATTACTCGAGTGAAACACTTAGAAAATTTTTGCACTTTGAGAATTCTTTTTTCTTTTAAGGAATCAGCAACAAGTCTTTCTCCAACAAGTATAGTGTTGGAAAACTAAGTGTATCCCAATAGAGAGGCTACACATGATTCAATACCATGGATCACACAATGAGGGATTATATTGTATGGTCCTGTGTTTAGTCATTCATTGTAGACTGACATTAGTCTACACTTGGCAAAAAAGTCCTGTAAACACATAACTCAAGCAACACATCAAATACAACATAATTCATCTTAGTTCAAGAGTGACTTCATACAAATCTAGGTTATTGTGGATAAAATACCCAACATTTTCTCATTTCAGTTTTTTTGTTTTAGCTTTACTCCTCTATAAAGGTTGAATTTCATTAGTAATTTATCTTTAGTGTTAGCTTAGTTTTTTCATTTCCTACAAGTATAAGTTTTTATATTTCAAGTTGTAGCTCACTATTTGAATTAATATAAAGCATGTTGCTTTTTCTTTTCTCTGTTTCATTTTCATGCACTCCTACTAATCTCTCCTCCTCCACTTCACCATGAGTAACTAATCCTGCTTATACTCGATCTTTATTATCTGAGGTTCGAGTTGATTAAGTTATGATGCTCTAGTTTGATTTTTCTTTGTAAAGTTTAGACCTTGATTTACTCTTGATTAATCATGTTTGGAGTTATATCAACGATATATAATTTCCATATTTGTTTCCAATCTTAGCTAGCCGAAAGGCTCGTAGTTTAGAGTGAACACTCAAGAGTAAAGAGAGTTGCACGCACCCCTCAAGAGAGGCAGACATTAAATCTCCCGGATTGGAGTTAAATCTAATTACGGGGTTCACAACGTAAAGCGAGCTGTAGGCCTCTGATTTGGACGAGAGTTCGGTCAGACCTTCCTAAACTCAGGTGGGCACGAATTCGAGAGAAGCATGTTCATGCTTTAGGAACCTCCATGGTCAAGCCTTTGCCTTATTAAGTTAGAGTTTATTATCGCATTTTTGTTCAGCTTAGGCCGAGGTGATTCTCGATCGAGTGTTTTTCTTTATCATTGTTTAACCCCTTGTTTTAATCGCTAGTTGTGCTCTCTCTGATTATGTGCAAGTACTTTTCTTTATGCAAGTAGTCTCTGCTTTTAATTTAGTTAACAACCCTAAATGTTTCTTCGATAAGATAATAGTCTTCGTGTGAGTAAGATTACTCAACGATTCCCGTATTTAATATGACACTTGTGTCCCCTTGCTACAATTCGATAGTTATACTTGCCTAGTTGGATTGCTAGTTTGGTTTTTATTCTCTTCACGATTAGGAGACACCAAGTTTTTGGCTCCATTGTCGGGGAGCAAATTTTGATGATAATTCGAAAACACGAACCTATTACTTTTATCACTTCTCTTTCTCACCCTCTTTCTTAAAATTTAAAAAAAAATTCAAAAAAATATTAACGCTCTTAATAGAAACCCATATTATAATTTTTCTACAACACCTAACTCTATCAAAAAGGGCAATGTAGCTTAAATACCACTATCTTGTCTAGTACCTTGCGATCCCTTTATCCAGTAGCCCTTGGGAAGTTCGGGAGTTAAAACATTAAAAAAAAAATCTATTCCCAAAAAACAGTAACTCTTTTTCTAGTTTATATATCACTTTCTTCATCTTCTCTTCTGCTAGTGCATGACCCGCGGAAATCCGTCGGTTATTTTTGACTTGGACCACGAAATTGAGTGTACTCTTCGGAGAAGTTTGCGATTTCAAGGCCCTACTCTCCAAATACTGGTTGAGGATTCCGAGTCATTTTCTACCTTAAGAAGGGAAGAACCCAACGTAGAGGAAGTCGTGCATAGGCCTATGTCCAATTATGCACGGCCGAATCTAGAGTGTACATAATCAAGCATATTTCGCCCTGCTATATCTGTTGGGTATTGTATCCATAATAACCTAGATTTGTATGAAGTCAACCTTGAACTAAGATGAATTAAGTTGTATTTGATTTGCTGTTCTAGTTATGTGCTTGCAGGATTTATTGCCAAGTGTAGACCAATGTCAGTCTACAATGAGTCATCAAACACAGGACCATACAATGTAATTTCTCATTGTGTGATCCATGGTGTTGACTCATGTGTAGCCTCTTTATTGGGATACACTTCATTTTCAAGCACTTGGACTTATGAAGGAAGACTTGGTGCTGTTTGGAATGAAGAACAGAAGTTTCATAAAGCTGAGAAATATTCTAAGTGTTTTACTCGAGTGGATTCATTATACTCGAGTAGAAACCTTAGAAGCTCTCGAGTAGGTCATGGTTGAAACTCAAGTATTGGAAGTGGTTCTCGAGTAGCCTTAATCTGGCTCTCGAGTAGCCAAGTCCAGTACTCGAGTAGACCTTATCTAATTATCGAGTGTTTAGTTTTTAGTCTCAGAAAAGTTTATAAGTAAAGTACTCCAGTCGTCTAGCTTAGCCCTCGAGTAGTTGAGTAGCTTTATTAGAGTGTCAGAAGATAGATCTCGAGAAAATACCAATACCACTCGAGTGACATATCCTTGTACTCGAGTATTTCAGTTAGTACTTGAGTAGTCAAATTTCAGTACTCGAATGATCGACTTTTTATCCAGAATTTTCTCCAAGTCCAAGCTCTCGAGAAGTTTAAGTCTACCTCTCGAGAAGTATTTCTAGCACTCGAGTTATCTCTTAACAACTCGAGTGATTTCTTTCTTTACTCCAAAATTTCTAGAATTAGCTCTTCTCGAGTAGTTAGAATCATTCACTCGAGAGCCAGTTAATTCACTCGAGTAGTATACTTCTTACTCGAGTAATGCTGTCTCATTTTCAGAAAATTATTTAAGTCCCTGACATATCGAATTTTTGAATCCCGTGATATGACTGGTCCACGTGGCCATCATTAATGACGATTATTACCGTTAGGGATATCTTATAAAAGGTCCTGTCATTAGGACTAACCCTAAGCATGTTATTCTAAGTTTCTGGATCGGCCGTCAGTTTCATATTCTACAGAAGCCGCCGCACGTCTTCAAGATCGCCAAGGCTCCTTTCGATCCAGAAGAGATTTGCAGATCAAGAGTTTAATCTTTCTCCATCTAGTCCTTGATCGTGTGAATCAAAGTTTCTCAGAACAGATCTAGCTGTGTGTCTTCTTCTATAATTTCTGATAAAGCAGCAAAGTCCAAGGAAGAAGACCTAGGGAGAGATTTTCAGATCTGAGAAGATTATTGTTTGTATTCTACAAATTTCTTTTTAATCTTGTAGGAGATTATTCTCCGAGTGTAGGAGATTTGTTCTCCGAGTGTGAGTCTTCTTCTATAATTTCTGATAAAGCCGCAAAGTCCATGGAAGAAGACCTAGGGAGAGATTTTCAGATCTGAGAAGATTATTGTTTATATTATACAAATTTCTTTTTAATCTTGTAGGAGATTATTCTCTGAGTGTAGGAGATTTGTTCTCAGAACAGATCTAGCTGTGAGACTTCTTCTATAATTTCTGATAAAGCCGCAAAGTTCAAGGAAGAAGACCTAGGGAGAGATTTTCAGATCTGAGAAGATTATTGTTTGCATTCTACAAATTTCTTTTTAATCTTGTAAGTGATTATTCTCCGAGTGTTGGAGATTTGTTCTTCGAGTTGTAGGAAGTTTTCTTCTTCCGAGTGCATATCCATTTTTGGATCGAGATTGTAGGAACGTTGTTCCGAGTGGTAGGATCGTTTTGATCTAAGATTTGTGGAGTAGCCAAGTCTAGCGTATTGCTAGATCGGTGAGTGAAAAGTGGACGTACCCATGATTGGGGAACAACTATAATTCTTGGCTTCCTTTATGAATGCTTGTTTATTTCTTGTGCTTAGATCGCTAAAGTTTTTATTCCGCAAAAAGTAGCATAACTCATATATTCACCCCCCTCTAGGTGATTTAGGTAGACAACTTAAACGTTTTTAAATAGCTAATAATAATTTTTAACTTAAGCCTACTATAATTCAAATGGTGCAGCAGTATGTGCAATATGACGGACTTCAAGATGATGATCTGAATGCGCATATAGCTAGCATTCTTGAGATTTGTGACACCTTTAAAATCAATGGTGTTATAAATGATGCTATTAGGGTAAGACTATAACGACCCTATCCGATCTAACGTGACAATGTAGCGGTTCCGCTCTAGGAGACATTACCGGCCTGCAACCTAAGCACCCCAACCCCTTTCCAGCACTTTGGAGGGTTGTTGGTGGCCACAGCCTCCCTTTGATGAGCGAACTCGACAGTTAAGGTTGCTGCAGCTCAATTGGTGATGAGAGTTAAAGGAACTCCATAGTTAAGCATGCTTGGGCGAGAGTAGTACTTGGATGGGTGACCTCTTGGGAAGTCCCCGTTGTGCGCGCTTGACTTTCGAGTTTAGCTCCTCAAAGGGAGTTTGTGGCCACCAACAACCCGCCAGAGTGCTGGAGAGGGGATGGGGTGCTTGGGCTGCAGCCCGATAACGTCGCCTAGAGTGGAGCCATAACATTGTTACGTTGTGAAAGTGGGAACAAGATCTATCTCAACTCTAGAGGGGGGGGTGAATAGATTTTATTTAAAGTAAATTCACAATTTTAAACTAGCAAAACTTTTAAGATTTAACTTATATATAGTGTAAGGTGCCTGCTATAGAATTAACAAGACAGTAAAAAGAAGTGCACAACACACAATAAAAAAAACACAAAAGCAAACCAGAAAACACAAGGAGCTATAGTGGTTCCCCAAAAACCTGGGTACATCCACACTTCTACCACCCTTGGTAGGAATCCACTACAGGAAGGGTTGATCAGGTGTCCTGACACCAATGAGCTTTTGATAAGGTGCTCAAAAACCAAACTAGATTTTTTGATCAGGTGTCTTGCCAGCACTGAGTTTTGACAAGGTTCTCAGAACCAGAATCAAAACTTTTGAAGGGAGTTTTGAAAACCCTTTTACAGAGGGAAAGGGAAAAGAAAAAGTGTGAAGTTGTCTTCTCTGTCTCAATCAAAGAGAGAAGCACAAGTGGATTTGTGTTGTCAAAGCTCCCCCTGAGATGTTGACTAGTTCAGGAGTGGAAGCTTTGCTTCAGGGTGATAGGTCTTCAAAAGCTTCAGATCTCCATCAGAAGATGGTTTCAGCAGATGCTGAAAGATGAGTTGTCTGGAGTCCTTGAGATGAAGCTAAGATCACTTTTTAAGTATGCCAAAATGTTCAACTGATTCTCCAGGGTTGATTACTTGAGTTTTCTTGTGTTGATCAGACTGTCCTGAGAATCACTTGTTCTTTTTCTTTCTTATCTGTGTATATCACTATCTCTGTCTCTGTCTATGTATGTGTATCTAAATCTGTGTATTAGAGAAAAGAAGAGAAGCAGTTTTTATTCTCTGAAGATTCTATGTCCAAGATAGCCGTTAACAGACATTAAATGCCTTCCATAAAATTTTGTCTTCTAGAGGAATGTCCAATAAAACATTCTCAAAAAGAATTCCTTGAAACTTGCTCCAGAATAAATGAAAACGGCTGGCAGATCTCTTGACATAAATGCTGAGAGAATTTGAAAAACATTCCAAAGTCTGACTGAATTTGAATCCTCAAAAACGTCGATCTCTCAAGAAAAACGTCGATCTGAGCTAGAAGATCGTTGAACTAAGCTCAGAGACTGAAAATGATCATCAGACAGAAATCGTCGAACTGAGCTCGAAGATCGTCAAACTGAGCTCAGCGACCTGAAGAAATAAGTGAAGAAAGATCGTCGACCTGAGCTAGAAGATCGTCGAATTGAGTTCGACGACTGAGCAAACTGACTGAAGGCAGATCGTCGATCTGAGCTCGAAGATCGTCGACCGGAGTTCGACGATTTAACATAGTTGAGCTCAGAGATCGTCGAACGGAGTTTGACGTTTCGTCGAACTGAGCTCGACGAAAATTGTCTTAGACATGGCTCTATTTCCTTGATCTTGGAATGGTCCTGGAGGCATCTTCAAACCTAAGTTCTAAGCCCTAGACTCATTCTAATGTTGACCTTTCCAACTATACATCTAGGTCAAACTGGTTTCCTAAGAAAAACATAGTGATCCTTACCCAAATTAGTAATAGGGTGTTCCAACAATCTCCCCCTATTTGGGTTATGATTACTATTTACATATTTCAGAAATAGAAACTACAATCAACATATAGAAGAGCAACAAACTAAAACAAAATAGCAGAGCAAGCAATCATAGCAGCAATCAAATGGAATTTCAGCAAATGTTCAGAGAGATTGTGCTGTCTGCTTACAGAAATTACTTCTTTTCACTTCCTTTCTTAAATATAATTTCTCTGTTAGGATTAAGGGCTTCCTTCTTTGACCTTCTATCATCATCTGCACCTAAGGAGGTTTGAGCTCTTGGCCTGGGAACCACAGCCTCAGGATGCAACTTCATGTAGTCCACTGGGTCAAAGAATTTTCTTGAAGAATACCTTTCCATTTCAGCTTTTCTTTGATCTGATAGAGTAGTAATATTAGAGGTGTCTTTCCATTGTTCTCTGGCTTTCTTCAACTGATCTAAGGCAGCCAGTTCTTTCATCCTTCCAGTCCAAGACAATGGATTGTTCTCTGGATCTTCAAAAGGCACTACAGGCTCATATCTATTGATAGTTTCTAAAGTAATAGGAGTTCTAGTCTCAACTTTTTCTCTGAGTTTATATGGGAAAGGACCTTGAGCAGAGTCTATGTGTCTTTGTCCTTCCCTTGCATGAAATCTATGTTCTCTTTGACTTCCTCTATATTGTCCCCTTCTGGACTGATAACCCATTTGGTATTGCCCCCTAGGATGGTATCTTTGAGAGGACTGGGAGGAACTTTGCTTAGAAGCTGGGGTTTGAGAAGCTGAGCCTCCACTTGACCCTGAATCTGGAGGAGGAGGAGGAGGAGGCTGAAACAGAGAAGATCCCTTTTCATATTTATCCAACTTCCTTCTTTTCTTCATATCTTTTAATTGATTTTTGGAGAACTGCATCCAGGGCTCATAGATTGGGCAGTCATGCAGAATATAGTATGGAATGTCATTTGAATCTTTAGCTTAAGCAGGAGGAACCTTCATCATGGCCTTGCTTCTGGCCTTCCTTTTATTGGCAATAGTATTAGAAGAGTCATCAGATTCAGTGTGAAACTGATCACTGTCTGAACTTTGAGGTCTATCATATAACTCATCAATAATCTTTATATACTTTTCTTGTTGTTTTACTTGATCAGGGGTCAGAGCAGGAGCAATAGCAGCAGTAGCAGGAATTGGAGAAGCAGTAGGGGCAGAAGTAACCGAGGCAGTAGGTTCAGATCCTTCCAGATATGTAGCAAGTTCTTTAGCTGCAGTATCCTCAACAACAGAAATCATGTTAATATCTTCTGATACAATTGTAGAAACAGCAGCAGCAGCAGAACTGAAAGCATCAACATCCACAGCCTTGAAAGAATTGACATATGAGGCAATTAGGCTGGGATCACATACAGAGATAGGCACAATGGCCTTAGTGAGGTCTTCAGCTTGATGCACTGACAGAGAACTGAAATAAACAGAATCAAATATAGAAAGCAGACTCTGAAGGTCCACTGTAAAAATAGGAGCAGGACTTGAACCTTCAGCAGCCTCAGGCACATCCAATGCTTCATAAGGCATCTCCCCCTGTCTGGGTTCAGTGGAAACTGAATCAAGGAACCCAGATGAAGGGATTGCCTGGGAGGAGAGGAAGGAAGAAAACTTGGTAGACAGCTCCTGAACATGTTTCAGGAGTGGAGCCAAGGAGGTCTCCAGCAGTGAGGTTAGCCTGGGGGCTAGTAACACATAGAGCTTATCTGCCAGGGCTGAAAGATCTACATGCTCAAGATTGGCTTGAGCAGAGATAGGAGTTGAAGAGACTGGATTGAGGGTGGCTGGAGCTGATGTAATGGAGAGTGTGGAGATAGGAGGTGTAGGGATGGATGGCTCTGAAGGAGGAATAGTGGAGATAGATGTTACTGAGGTGGAGATGGATGAGATAGAAGAGGTAAAGGATGGGGTGAAGGATGGTTGAGAACATATATCTTGAAGAAGTTGTTTGTAAGAGGATGTAGAGGGAAGCTCAGGAGGAGTGGGAGGAGAATCATCCATGAAGGAGTCATCTATAAGAGAAAATGATGGAGTGGTGAAAGATAGATAAGAGAAGAAAGGGTGGAATTGTTCTGAGGTAGAGGCTAGAGGAGGTGAAATTGGTGAAGAGATTGTAATGGGGGATGAGATGATAGAGGTTGAGATTGGTGAAGAAGTTGAGGTGGTGACTGGGATAGAAACAGCTAGAGGAGGAGAAGAAGAAACAGGCAATTCTTCTGCTGGGGCAGATACCTGAGGAGGAGTGACTGATATAGTCCTAGTGCCTAAAGCAAGTGGTGTTGCAGCAGCCCTGCTGGGGTTGATGATCTGCCTATCCCAACTGCTGAAGAGGGCACAGGTAAGCCTTTTGGATGCATTGATGTACATCCCACTAGAGGTCTGCAGTTCAGGGCACCTGGAGAGCAGGTAAACCCCTAATATCCTCCCATAGCTTACACAACTTTTGTTCAGCTTCTTCTTGATCAGATTGAAAAAGATGGATCCCCAATCTAAATGTTTCTTGTCAACCAATGATCCCATTAAACAGAATTGGTATCTTTATATTGTATCATGAGCTGAGTGCTTTGCCAGAAGCACTTTTCCAACCACATCAGCCAGAAATTGGAATTCAATGGAAAGGTTCTTTTTCAGCAGTTTGTTAGGGTTCACAGCAGTGTGACCCATTCTATCCAGCATAGAATCATACTCTTCTCCAGACAAATCTATGGAGTCATCTCCAGTACTAAGGAGGAAAACCTCTGTTAGAAGGGTTGCGGACAACGGTACCTGAGTCCCTTTGATTGAGCCGATTACAGAATTCTCATTCTCATTTGTGGCGGTAAAACACCATTCCTTTATCTCTTCTGCTGCAATCTTCATTCTGGTGGACATGATCTGAAACAGTTGCTGTTCTCGAAAAAGGTTTAGAATATCCTTGAATCTCTGATCACTTCCATCGAAAGAATTCATATCAATGTCGAAACCTGTATCAAATTTCATCTTTGAAATAGCAGCACTTGACACACCCATCTATACATGCAAAGATGAAACAAACACGACCAAGTGTAGAAGGTTTGGAGGGAAAGAGTTGCAGAGAGTATGAAAGCGTAAACAACGAGCGTCGGCCGAAAAATGATTTTATATTAGGGTTCGACGTGAAAAAGGAAGGATCGTCGATCTCCATTCGACGATCAGGACTCCTGATGGAAGCTGAAAGGGATTCAATATCGTAGATCTTAGTTCGACGATCTAGGGAGAACGTCGAGCTCAGGTCGATGATCGAAGGCCTGAAAGAGATAGTATACAACTATCTGACACGCTCTGAACTCAGGTCGACGTTTTTGGGAAAACGTTGATCTCCGTTCGACGCTTTCTGGGAAAACATCGAGCTCCATTTGACGCTTTCTGGGGAAAACGTCGAGCGTAGTTCAGAGTCAGAAAACTATCCTACAGACACAAAAAAAGAGTGGGTTTTTAGCCTAGTCTTGGTCTGTTTTTAGATTTACAAAATCTTGGAGTTTATTTTAAACAACCTCCATCTAGCATTCCTAACTGATTGAGGAAGAAGTTATGCTTCTTTTCATCCAAAGGCTTGGTGAAAATATCTCCCCTTTGCAAATCAGTTGGGATGTATTCAAGTTCAATTTTTTTTCTCAACATTATCCCTTAGAAAATGATGCCTAATTTCTATGTGTTTTGTCCAACTATGGAGGACTGGATTTTGTGCAATGGAAATAGCACTGGTGTTATCACAAAATATTTTAGACTTCTCTAAGTTGTAACCATAGTCTAGGAGTTGGTTTTGTATCCACAATATTTGTGAACAACAACTGCCTGCAGCCATGTATTCAGCTTCAGCAGTTGAGGTTGACACAGATGTTTGTTTCTTACAATACCATGAGACAAGTCTATCACCAAGAAACTGACAAGTTCCATTGGTGCTTTTCCTGTCTATTTTGCATCCAGCATAATCAGCATCTGAAAATCCAGTTAAGTCAAATGCTGAATCTTTTGGATACCAGAGTCCTAGATTTGGACAGCTTTTAACATACCTAAGAATCCTCTTTACTAAAGTTAAGTGTGACTCTCTAGGGCTTACTTGGAATCTAGTACATATACATGTAGCAAACATTATGTCACGCCTACTGGCTGTAAGGTACAATAGAGAGCCAATCATTTCTCTATATGTTGTCTGATCATCTGGTTTCCCATGTTCATCAGCATCCAATACAGCATTGGTAGGCATGGGTGTTTTCATACATGATGCATCAGACATCCCAAATTTCTTAACCAATTCTTTTGCATACTTGGTTTGAGAAATAAACATTCCTTCAGCATGTTGTTTGACTTGCAATCCTAAGAAGAAGGATAGCTCACCCATGCTACTCATTTCAAATTTAGAGTGCATAAGCTTGGAAAACTTATTGCACAAATTTGAATCAGTAGACCCAAATATAATATCATCTATATAAATTTATACTAGTAGGGTATGGGACTTATGGGTTCTAATAAAAAGAGTTTGGTCTACTCTCCCCCTAACAAAATCATTCTTCAGCAGAAAGCATGCTAGAGTCTCATACCATGCTCTAGGAGCTTGCTTGAGACCATATAATGCTTTGTGTAGTTTAAAAACATAATCTGGATGAGTTAGAGAGATAAAACCTGGAGGTTGTCTAACATAGACTTCCTCTTTGATGTCTCCATTGAGAAAAGCACTCTTCACATCCATTTGATAGACTTTGAATCCCTTGTGAGCAGCATAAGCCAGGAAGATTCTTATGGCCTCTAACCTTGCAACAGGTGCAAAGGTCTGGTCATAATCTATCCCCTCTTCTTGAGAATATCCTTGAGCAACTAGCCTTGCCTTGTTCCTTACAATAATTCCTTGATCATCCAGCTTATTTCTGAACACCCATTTTGTTCCAACAATTGAATGATCCTTTGTCTTAGGCACTAGTTCCCAAAATTTGTTTCTTTCAAATTGATGCAACTCCTCTTGCATTGCAATGATCCAGTGTGGATCTTGCTCTACATCTTGAATGGTTTAAGGTTCAATTTGAGAGAGAAAGCAAGTGTGCATCAGGTTTTGATTGACCTGATTTCTGGTTTGCACACCAGCTGAGATGTCTCCAATCACTTGGGAGATTGGATGATCTCTTGGTGTTACTAGATCAACAGGGGGTGTTGATTGTTCATCAACCTGTGTTGTTGTTTCCTCTTGTGGGACAACAACTGGCTCTTCAAGAAGATTTTCTTCCAGATGTGGAGCAGCTTCTTCATCTTCACTACTTTCATCCTTTTGAGTGACTTGTAATCTGTCCAATTCTTCAGCTAGAGAATGCACCTGCAAATGTTCTATGGTAGAAGTTTTCTTCTCCTTGAAAGACATATTAGTTTCATCAAAGGAAATGTGGACAGATTCTTCTATTTTTAGAGTAGTTTTATTATAAACCCTATAAGCTTTACTGATCATGGAGTATTCCAGAAACACTCCTTCATCAGCTTTTGCTTGAAATTTTGCTAAATATTTCTTGTCATTATTGTGAATACAACAAGTGCAACCAAAAACTTTAAAATAGTCTACTTTAGGTTTCTTCCCTTTGAGCAATTCATAGGGAGTCTTGCCCTTCAGTTTATGTATTAGACTTCTATTCAACACATAATTGGAGGTGTTCACTGCCTTATCCCAAAAGGATAGAGGTAGGTGAGCATCTGTCAATAATGTAGTTGCAGATTCAATAAGGGTTCTATTTTTCCTTTCAGCTACCCCATTTTGTTGAGGAGTTCTAGGAGCTGAGAAAGTATGCCTGATCCCTTCACTTTGACAGAACTCTTGCATGAGAAGAGAATCAAACTCTGTCCCATGATCACTTCTGATCAGGGCAATGTGAGTGTTGAACTCAATCTGAATGCATTTGAGAAACTCTGTCAAACACTTAAAGTTATCAGACTTCTTCCTCAGAAAGAATACCCATGTGAATCTTGAGAAGTCATCTACAATCACTAAAGTATAGGATTTCCCTCCTAAGCTTTGTACTGTAATGGTTCCAAAGAGATCCATGTGTAACAGATACAAAATCCTAGGTGAATCACTATTGTTAATTGATTTAAAGCTATTTTTAGTTTGCTTGCCTAATTGACAAGCCTTGCAGAGTCCTTCCTTCTTATAGGGGCCAGAAGACAGTCTTCTGACAAGGTTGTCCTTAGATAGCTTAGCAATGGTTCTAAGGTTAACATGTCCTAGTCTCTTATGCCATAGAATATTAGGTTTAGATATGGAATTAAACAGGCAAATATCTACCTTAGATGAATGAAAGTCTACTAAGTAAATATTACCTTTCCTGTTACCTGTCAACACAGTTGTGTTGTCTTCTTACTTGATCTTGCATATTTCTTTGTTGAAAGTCACTTGATATCCTTCATCACACAGCTGACTAATGCTTATCAGGTTGTGCTTGAGTCCTTCAACATAGGCTACTTTCTTGAAGGTGACTGTCCCAATTTGGACTGCACCATATCCTTTTATAGTTCCAAAGTTTGAATCACCAAAAATTACTTTGGGTCCAAGCTTGGCTTTAAAGGATGTGATGTTGTCCTTATTCCCTGTCATGTGCTTTGAGCACCCACTATTCAGATACCATAGCTGGTTTGATGTTGGATAGGTCTTCACCTGCACATAAACAGCTTATATGTTTTTGACCCAGTTTACCTTGGGCCTAGGTTGATATCCCTTAAATTCAGAAATAAAAGACATCCCAGGTTGATTCTTATAACCTTCAGGATGTTATCTCCTAGGAGGTATTATCCATTCAGTGTAAGGATTAAAGCATTGGGATGAAGCACTCCTAGGATTGAATTGAGATTTACCTCTGAAAGAAGGTTCAAAGTTCTGAATTCCGTTCGACGATCGTCGATCTAGGTTCGACGATCTTGGGTAAAATCATCGAGCTCCGTTCAAAGATCGACTGTGAGGGAGTTCAGAGTTCAGGAATCATTGAGCTGAGTTCGACGTTTCAGCCTGAGATCGTTAATCTCTGTTCGACAATCGTCGACCTCTGCTCGACGTTTTCTGTTGAACTTTGCTTTTCTTAGGTAGATCTGAATTCATCCTAGCTACCTCTACAACACCCTTCCCTTTATCAGAAATAAATTTGATTGGGGTTGTTAATACTATGGGTTGGCTAGATGAAGCACCCAAGCCCAGTGTAATGTTTAATCTTGAGTTCACTATGCTTATGATGTCCATTAATTTGATACTTCTCCCATTGAGGGATTCTTCAAATTGCTTGGCCTTGGATAGTTCACTCTTCAGTAAAGCTATCTCCTCTCTATAGCATTCTAACTCTTCAGAGAGTTTGAGGTTCTCTGATTTTAAAGAGCTATACTCAGATAGTTGTTTTCTGAGGGAAGTGATTTCCTTCTCAGACTCCAACAGATCTAGGCATAGTACTTTAAACTCATGTTTAAAGTCCTCAGAACTGAAATCAAATGAATTGATTACCTGATCTTCTTCTAGTTGAGCTTCTGAATCTGATTCGGACTCTTCTGCTTCTGAATCTGTTTGAGAGGCATTGATAGCCATCATGCAAAATTCCTTTTCATCAGCATCATCCTCATCATCACTGGAGCTGGATGAGGCTTCAGAGTCCTCTTCAGTTTCACTCCATGTCTTAGTAACAAATCCCTTCCTTGTATGTTTGTTCTTGCTGGAGGAGGGTTTGTCTGAGCTGTTCTTTCTGAAGTCTTTCTCCTTTCTTCTTTCTCTTCTATCTTTCTTGTCCTTGTTCTTGTTTTCTGGACAGTCAGACACAATATGGCCTGGTTTCCTGCAACCAAAACATATAATTTATTTATTGTTATTTGATTTATCATACCTTGGCTTATCATGTCCCTTGTATGATCTTTTTCTGAAGTCTTTTCTGGCCATCTTGTAGAATCTTTTGGCCAGTGGACTTAGGAGCTCATCATTTCTTGTAGCTTTATCTTCAGGCTCCTCTTCTGTAGCTTTGAAGGCTATGGTCTTCTCTTTCCTTGTGACTGGAGAAGTAGCCTTTTGTTCTTCTTCTCTATTTTTAATGAGTAGCTCATAAGATTTGAGCTTGCCTAGGAGAGCTTCAGTGGTAATCTCATTTAGACTTCTGGCATATTTGATTGGCCAGATTCTTGAATCCCAAGTGTAGGGGAAGCACATTAGGATTTTGTCATTCAGCTCAGTCAATGAGACTTCTTTATCCAGAGTCTTTAACTCATTGACAATCAGACTTAGTCTATTGTACATGTCAGCCACTGATTCAGCTTCTCCCTTTTTGAAATTCTCATATTGGCTTATAAGATGGGATCTCCTGTCTTTCCTTTCATCAGCAGATCCTGAGACAATTTCAGAGAGCTTGTCTCAAATTCCTTTGGCTGAGTTGTATTCAGCTACCTTCTGAAATATCTCATCAGACATTGTCTGAGCTAAGATGTTCATGGCCTTGGCATCTACAGTCTTCCACTTCTTTACTTCAGCATCTGTTCCTGAAGGAGGTGGAACAGCATTTGTACTTGAGCTTGCTGGTGGACTTGAGCACACTATCAAAACAGAATTAAATATGTCTTCATCAATAGAGTTCATGTAAAGTCTAATCCTTGCTTTCCAAAGTGCAAACATGGATAGATTGCACACTGGAGGCCTGGTGCTTGCATAATCTTTGTTCTGTGCCATGTATTTATATAAAATTAAATATAATGAAAATAACCCTCTTAAAAGATTGTTCTTATCAAGGATCTTTTGGTTCAGGTGTTAGCCTGTATGAACAACCAACCTGCCTCTGATACCAATTGAAAGTGGGAACAAGATCTTTCTCAACTCTAGAGGGGGGGTGAATAGAGTTTATTTAAAATAAATTCACAATTTTAAACTATAAAAACTTTTAAGATTTAACTTATATATAGGTGTAAGGTGCCTGCTATAGAATTAACAAGACAGTAAAAAGAAGAGCACATCACACAGCAAAGAAAACACACAAGCAAACCAGAAAACACAATGAGCTATAGTGGTTCCCAAAAACCTGGGTACATCCACTCTTCTACCACCCTTGGTAGGAATCCACTGCAGGAAGGTGAGAGCGCTAAGTTGTCAACCTAAATCACCTAGAGGGGGTGAATAGGTGAATTTCGTGTCAAATGCAGAATAAAAAATATAACACAGCACAGATCCGTAATCAAGCAATCACACAGACGACAAGAGATTTATAGTGGTTCCCCAATCTTGGGTACGTCCACTTTTCTCACCGATCTAGCAAATCACTAGACTCGGCTACTCCAATATCTCGGATTGCAAAAACAATCCTACACCTCGGAACCACGTTCCTACAAAAACTCGATCCCAAATGGATCTACACTCGGAAGATAAAACTTCCTACCACTCGGAGAAAGATCTCCTACAATGAAATTTGTTTGAATAAAATTTACAAGAAGAATATCACAGATCTGGATCTTTGACGTAATCTTCTTCTTGAGAGCTTTTCGGTTTGAACAGAAATAGTTGAAGAAGACTTGACTGAGATCCACGATTCTGAGATCTGGAATCACCACGATCAAGAAAGTAAATCAGAGACGATGAAGCACGGAGAGATCGGATGATTCTTCTTGAGTCTGGATCGCTAGAAAAATTGAGATCGATAGCAGCGGCGTGAGAACGATGATCCAGAGCTTCTCCCGAAAATGGTAATGGCGGCGGACAGAAAGATTAGTGTTTTCGGGATTTTCTCTTTCTTAAAAAGATAATCTCTGTAAACGCGTATTTAGTCAAATGTGAAAAGAACTATTTATAGGCTATCTCCAACGGTCATAATCGTAATTAAGATTGACACGTGGACCAATCAGAAAAAGGTTAATTTCAAATCTCCGTCAATTCTGGACTTAACGATTTCTGGAATTCTGAGCCAACATACTCGGGTTAGATAAGATACTCGAGTATAAAGGTCTGCTACTCGAGTAGATAAGAGAAACATGTACTCGAGTAATAGAAATGACTACTCGAGTGCCTTGGAAGAACTACCCGAGTTACTCTAGACAGATTACTCGAGTAAGTAGAAACATCTACTCGAGTACTAATCCAAACTACTCGAGTATAAGAATAATCTACTCGAGTGCAAAGCCAGTCTACTCGAGTATTAGAAGGATCTACTCGAGTGCTAAGCCACTTACTCGAGTATATGAGCGAAGTTACTCAAGTATGTGGACTTAGAAAAATTTAGACTGAACAGCTAGCCCTACTCGAGTATAATTAAGAGACTACTCGAGTATGACTAAGGCTCTACTCGAGTACACAAACACCTACTCGAGTAAGGAAAAGAGGTACTCGAGTATATGAATGGATTTACTCGAGTATAAGGACTTAGAAACTTTCTGAGATGAGAAGTCCAGATCAACTCGAGTACGATCAGAACACTTACTCGAGTAACTTGAGAACTACTCGAGTATGTAATCCAATCTACTCGAGTACTAAGTCACTTACTCGAGTATATAGAATATACTACTCGAGTATGTGGACTAGAGAAAAAAAATTCTTCTGAGAAAGTCTTCAATACTCCAGAGTCCATTGGTCCAAGTGTATGGAAAAAAAGTGTACCCCAATAGAGAGGCTATACATGAGTCAACACCTTGGATCACACAATGAGGAATTACATTGTATGATCCTATGTTTGATGACCCACTATAGACTGACATTGGTTTACACTTGGCAATAGAGTCCTGCATGCACAACTTAAACACAACATCAAATACAATTTAATTCATCTTAGTTTCAGGTCTGACTTCCCACAAATCTGGGGTATTGTGAAGACAATTCCCAACAATCTCCCCTTATTTGTAGAAGTCAGCACCCTTTGCACTAAGATGAATTTCTAGAAAAGAAATGATCATCTATAACAACAAGCAATAGAAAATGACTAAAATAGATAATAATAGCAAATAAGGGAACCATAATCAGAATTAGATATATTAAATAGAAAGATTTTCCAGTTCCACAAAACAATTTCAGGGGTAATTCCCTCTGTGAAGCTTAGCTTTCTTCAGCTCTTGCCTTTCCAAATAACTGAAGGGTTTAGGAAAATAAGTCCTTGGCCTTGGAGGAGGTGCTGGATTGTTGAATCCCCATTGCCTGTCATGTAATCTGATCTTGATTTGAGATGCATCATAGGCTTTCCATTCTGAGTAGCTGTAGAATTTGTCTTTTTTTTCCCCAAAATCAGTTACCAGCTTTAGAGTGTCAAAGATTAAGGATTTGGAGGTTGGACTCCAAACTTCTGAATGTACTGACTCTGATCTGCCTTCTGAAGCTTGAGCTTGCTCTCTCTTAGGTGCAGAATGGCTAGCAGAAGCGCTGTCACCATATTTTCTTTTCTTGCTGGGGCCACCTTGATCAGCAGGTCTTCTAGAGGAGGAAGCACCTCGATCAAAGTGCCCCTGAGAGCTGGCAGGGACATCCTCTTTCCACACATCAGAATATGAAAGAGGAGGCTCAGACATCTCTCCAGCAGGTCTGGGAGAGAAGGCTGGCACTGCCTCTGGAATGGTAGCATGAATCTGGGCATCAGATGGAGGATGTTCCTCAAGAGGATCTAAGCTTTTAGGAATGATGGAGGGGTCGAGCTGGAATTCTGGAAAATTCTGATTATATACCCAAACTGCAGTGTCATAAATGTAGAATTTGACAGACTGTAGCTGTGCTAGAATATCTGCATTCATGGTGTTAACTAATCCATCCAGGGTCTCTTTATACTTGGTAGAGATTTCAGCAGAAATTTTCGCAACTTGTTCTTTCACGATTTTCTCCCCCTTGCTGATTTCTACAGATATCTTTTCGATAGCTTCATCTCTGAATGTGCCTACTTCTTCACAAACTTTCATCACATTGGCTTCAGCTCTTTTGTCTAGTAGAATCTGGTTATGTGCCACTGTTTCATATTGATTTCTGACTTCACCCATGCTGGTGATGGTGTGATCTATCGCTTTTCCACCTATTTGGAAGAGTTGCTTAAGTTCATCAGTGTTGGCTTGAATTTCTGCAAAGCCTCTGCTCATCTCAGTTTCAAGAGCAGAGACCTTGTTGTTAACTGATTTCAGAGACTCATCAAAGTAATGTCTCTGTTCTTGGAGCATCTTCTCAATCTTACTGATGATGTCTGAGGGGCTGAGGGAAGCAGAAGATGGAGCACTGGCAGAAGTAGAGACCTGAGTGAGCTGAGAGACTGAGGGAGTCCAAGGAGGGATTTCTTTCACAACCACTGAGCTTGCAGTTCTCTTGGTGTGAGTGATTTATACTGAATCCAGGGGATCTGTGAAGGAGGGGAGAGTGAAAGCTAATGTCCTTAGAGGAGGCTCGACAGGTTCTGGGGATAACTCCTTTTTATCGAACAGGATGATACTATCATGTTGTTCTGCTTCTTCAATGGGAGACTGAGCTGAGGATGGAGAGGGTTCCTTGAGAGGGATCTGTTCATCTTGTACCTGAACCTCAGGAGTATCAACAACTGGGTCAGCTGGAGGTAGGGGACTGTCTGACCTTAGTTCTTCAATGAGTTTATCAATCTCTGTAGCTGTGGACAGAAGGTCTTGTTGAACTTGAATCTCTTGGGAAACTTGATTATCTGCTGGACTTTGTACATCTATTGGAATATCTTCTGGGGGAGGAGGAGGAGGAGAGGGATCTCTGACTAGCTGGGAGGGAAGTTCTGTCATCAGAATCTGAGAGCTAGATGAGGCAGGCTCCCCCTCAACTACTGCACCCAGGGTGTCAGTAGCTTGATGTAGAGGAGGAGATGGAGTCCTGTCATCAGCAACATGTTGAGGGCTGGGGACATCTTCATCCATAATGACTTTGGTGGCTTCGGCAGTGTTCTTGAGTTGGATTTCATATCTTTGGATGGAAGAGATGGATACCTTTTTCATGTGATGGAGGGGAGTTCCTTTGGAGAAATCAAACACTGTAGGATTTATCTCATGAAGGAGGAGGGAGATAATCCTGGCATAGCTGGGTTTTTTCACACTTTCTTTGATCTTATCCAGTATCATCATTCCGAACTGGAATTTTTTCCGGCATACGATGGCTTGCATAACATCAAAAAAGTTTTGGGAGATTTCTCTTAGGGAATATGTTTTGTAGAGAAGAACTTTGGCAATGACATCAACAAGGAATTTGCCCTCTAAATTAAAATCTGCACGTCGGAACTAATATCCTTCATACGGGTCTATTCCACAGAAGAAACTGGTTCTCTCGGAATCTTCGGAAGTCAGATCATCTTCCTCATCCACCACGGGTAACTGTAACAGAGTAGCTAATGAAGTTTTGTCCAGACGGATCTTTATCCCACTAACCTTGGTTTTGAGAACTGTACCATTTCGCTTGATCTTCAGGTTCTTGTAGAACTCTTCCACTGCAGAAAATAGGATCTTACACGGCGTCTGTAACAGGAACGACAGCCCGGTTGTGTAAAGGAGAATGAGAAGGTTTCGGAAGTCATCTGAGATATCGGCGATTCCATCTATAACTATTTCGGACCCGATTCCAATCTTGGATGGAGGAGCCATCGAGTTCTGGAGTAACGGATTCTGGAGAAGTCAGCCCTTTGCAGTTCTGGAAGACGAAGAGCCGGCGAGTACGCGAGAAAGGTTTCGTGGAATAGATTACGGGATCATTCTATTTATATACATAACCCTAATTAGGTTTAAGATTGGGTTTTAAAATAAAACATACCTTATGGGGGGCGGCAAAAATTGAGGTGTGCGAAAAGAGAAAAATGAGATTTTCAAAGTTCTGGAATTTCAAGGTACTCGAGTATATATCGGCATACACGAGTAGTCTGTTGTAACCTACACGAGTAAGTCGAAGACCAAGTAGATCATGAAGTACTCGAGTGAAATACTAAGTACTCGAGTATGAAGAATATGTACTCGAGTGAATTTTTTTACCTACACGAGTAGATACTTTGAGTTACACGAGTATATAGTAATGTACTCGAGTGTATTCATGTAACCACTCGTGATTGTTTCCAAGTACTCGAGTATGTGAGTACACTTACTCGAGTAAGTCACTTTGACAAAATATTTTTCTCGATGCACTGATCTTTACCTCCACCACCTTTTAACTCTGAGACTTTGATAGAGACCACTAATCTTCTTTGTTGAGCATCCCAAGTCCAGTTTTGAAGAATGTGAACTTGGTCTCATCTAGCGGCTTCGTGAATATATCTGCAACTTGCCTATCTGTGGAGACGTATTGTAGAGCTATGTCTCCATTCTCCACATGCTCCCGGATGAAGTGAGAGCGAAGATCTATGTGCTTTGTCCGGCTGTGGGAGACTGGGTTGTTGGCGATTGCTATTGCACTGGAAGAGTCGCAAAGCAGAGGGATGTTCTGGAACTTCATGTTATAGTCTTCAAATTGATTCTTGATCCATAGAAGCTGTGCACAACAGCTGCCTGCAGAGATGTACTCTGATTCAGCCGTTGAGATGGCTACACAGTTCTGCTTCTTACTGCTCCAGGAAATAAGTCTCCTTTCGAGAAATTGGCAAGTCCCGGAAGTACTTTTCCTGTCGTCTTTGCTTCCTGCAAAATCTGCATCTGAAAATCCAATTAGTTCACTATCATTACTTCTTGGGTACCTTTGATTTGGTGTACCTTTCAGGTATCTCAAGATTCGCTTTGCAGCAATGTAGTGAGATTCCTTAGAGTTCACCTGAAATCTAGCACATACACATGTTGAAAACATTATGTCTGGTCTACTTGCGGTAAGGTAGAGCAAGGACCCAATTATGCTTCTGTACTTGGTTTCATCAAAAGGTTTCCCTTTCTCATCCTTGTCCAGAGACATAGCTGAGGCCATTGGAGTCCTCATAGAGGTTGCGTTCTCCATTCTGAATTTCTTAAGTTGCTCTTTGGTGAATTTAGTCTGTGAGATGAAAATTCCATCCTCAGATTGTTTCACCTGAAGCCCTAAGAAATACTTCAGCTCTCCCATACTGCTCATTTCAAACTTCCCTTGCATAAGTTTAGAAAACTTCTTGCAGAGGTTGTCATCCGTAGAGCCAAAAATAATGTCGTCAACATATATTTGTACCAGCAAAATCTTGCCTTTTATTTCCCTAAGAAATAATGTCTTGTCTATCTTTCCTCTTGTGAACTTGCTCTCAAGAAGGAAGCTCGACAGCGTCTCATACCAAGCTCGGGGAGCTTGTTTAAGACCATATAAAGCTTTTTGCAGTAAATAAACATGATTAGGAAAGTTTGAATCAACAAAACCTGGCGGTTGCTCTGCATACACTTCTTCCTTTATGTCACCATTCAGGAAGACGGACTTGACGTCCATCTGATATACGGTAAAGCCCTTAAGTGCAGCGTAGGCAAGAAATAACCTGATCGCCTCCAGTCTTGCCACTAGAGCATATGTTTGGTCAAAGTCGATTCCTTCTTCTTGACGATAGCCCTTGGCGACAAGTCTGGCTTTATTCTTTATAATTGTTCCATCTTCGTCCATCTTATTCCGGTAGACCCATTTTGTCCTGATGACATTCTTACTCTTGGGTCTAGGAACAAGTGTCCAAACTTTGCAACGTTTGAACTGATTCAACTCTTCTTCAATGGCTAGTATCCAGGATGCATCCGAGTTTGCTTCCTCGAACTTCTTATGTTCAACCTGTGATAGAAAGCTCAAGAATAAATTCTCGCTAGTTGTACCTCTCCGGGTTCTGACACCATCCTGAGGATCTCCTATGATTTGATCTAGGGGATGATCCTTCAAGTGTCTGAACTCTAGAGTCCTTGCATCTGGGATCTCTTCAGCCACTGGTGTTGCATCTTCAGCTGGGATGTGTTCTTCATCTTGATCATCTACCTCTCCAATAGGGGTAGTAGAGGTGATCTTGATGAACGTCTCATCTTTATCTTGAGTAGACTCATCCAAGCTAAGTTCCTTCATCTTGGTACCTGTATCTTCAATGAGCACACTAGAAGAGTTGCTTTGCAGCAAACTCGTCTCATCAAATACAAGGTGTATCGACTCTTCTACCACCAGAGTTTTTCTATTAAATACTCTATAGGCCTTACTATGGCTACTATAACCTATAAAAATACCTTCAAAGCTTTTCCCGCTAAACTTGGTAGTGTGATACTTGCCGTTGTTAAGTACGAAGCACTTACAGCCAAAGATTCTAAAATATGAAATGGTTGGTTTCCTGCCTTTTAGAAGTTCGTAAGGAGTCTTATCATGGTTCTTGTTGATGAGAGCTCGATTTTGCACGTGACAAGCGGTGTTGACGGCTTCAGCCCAGAAATACTCTAGAAGTGAGGCATCACTCAACATAGTCCGGCAAGCCTCTATGAGTGTTCTGTTCCTTCTCTCAGCTACTCCATTTTGCTGTGGAGTGCGAGGAGAGGAAAACTCATGAAAGATACCTTGACTTTCGCAGAATTCTGCAATGGCTTCAGACTTGAATTCCGTTCCATTGTCACTTCTGATTTTGACTACGGAACAGTTGTATTCATTCTGGATTTGCCTAACAAAACTAGTGAAAGTACTGAAGGTGTGTGACTTGTGTTTCAGAAAGTACACCCACGCAAAGCGCGCGTAATATCCATAATAACCAACGTATATTCCTTACCTCCCAAACTTCTAACTTGCAGTGGACCAAACAAGTCCATATGGAGAAGTTGTAAGCTTCTATTGGAATCCTTGCCTATTATGCTTTTAAATGAACTTCTTGTTTGCTTGCCTTTGATACAGGCGTGACAAAGACTGTCCATAATGCACTTGACGCTTGGTGCATCACGTACTAAGTTTTGAGAGAATAGTTTATTAATAGTTTTGAAATTAATATGTGCTAGTCTCTTGTGCCATTGGTCAGCAAGAGATGCACTACTTTTTGCTAAAAGACACACTGGTGTAGACGAGTCTATACAAATGAAGTTTAAACAGAAAATATTTCTGCTTCGAGTGCCTGATAAAACAGTTTCCATGTTGTCAACCGATTTTATCAAACACTTGTCAGCATGAAATTCAACCACGTATCCTTTGTCGCATAGTTGGCTTATGCTGATGAGATTATGTTCCAATCCTTCAACATAAGCTACATCCGAAAAGGATACGCTACCGTTAGTAATCATACCGTAGCCTTTAGTTATTCCTCGATCTGAACCTCCAAAGATGACCTTTGGTCCGTTGTAGACTGAGGTGAAATTCTGGAGTAGGCTTCTTGTCCCGGTCATATGCCGAGAGCATCCACTGTCCAAGTACCAGATTGGCATTTTGGTGGTCTTTGGACATACCTGCAATTACAATCACTTAGCCTTAGGAACCCAAACAAGTTTGGGTCCTTGGTCTCGAGTTAGAATACTCCCCCTACGAGCATTAGCCTCATGAGTGGTCATTCTCACGTTGCTAACTTGAGGGGTTGCAATATTTCTAGGATTGAACCAACAATCGATGCCAAAATGACCAATTTTGCCACAGCACCAACAGTCGAACCTGTTGTATCTTTGCCTAGTGTATTCCTGCTTGATTTTCTAAAGTGATGGTCTAGCAGGAACTTCACTCTTGGAGGAAGAAGCTTCGTGATGATGGCAGCTACATGAAGTCTTCTCCTTCATAGGCCTTTCCACAATAGGTTTTACCTTTGGTGTCTTCTTGATGTTATGACCATGAGCATATGGTCCATAGTTCTGAAGTTGAATCTCTTCATAAGGTGCCTTAAAGACACTCTCGCCAAAGTTACGAGGACGAGTCCAACCTTGTTATCTTGACTTAGGCTTCTCGGGGATCGGCCTAGAGAAGTGTCCATAGGTGGACTCATATTCGTATTCGTTCGTAGGAAAGATAACTTTCTTGAACAAAACCGGTTCCAAGGGAGCTTTCCCCTTCTCTTCAGCTAGAGCCTTCCAGGCAGCCTTATTCTTTGTCTTGGCCTTATTTCTCCTAGACGATTTACTAGAAGCACCAATGTGGCCCATACCAGCACCCTTGGCCTTAGCTGAGAACTCAACAACGAGTGGAAGAACTGTCTTAGGCTTGGAGAAACTCTCAACAAGTTTCTTCTCAGCCTCGAGTAGTTGTTCCAATTCTTTGATGATTTCATCTTTAAGGTCGAGGTGCTTGAGAGCTTGATTGTATTCTTCCATAGCAGCATTGAAGTTCTCTTGAAGAGAATTAGTCTTGGTGACTTCTTCTCTCAAGCTGCTCTCAATAGCCTATAGAGATTTTATCTCTTTGGCTTGAGTTTTCACGACTCTGCGACATTTTTCGTAAGCCGTGAGTAACTCCTTATACTGTCCCATGAGTTCAGATTCATCTTCAGAGGAATAGCCCTCTTGCTCATTATCATCATCAGATTCAGAGAGAGGAGTGTGTGATTTTACCTCCCCAGTGAACTGGGGGACTTATTCATCATCAGAGTGAGCCATGAGCCCGAAGTAAGCTTCCTCTTCTTCACTCGACTCAGATGAGTCGGAGTCGCTGAGAGTTTTGCTCTTCTTGGCTAATAAGCTCTTCTCTGTCCTCTTCTTGTGGTATGAGGATTTCTTTTCCTCTCTTCTTCCACCCTCTTTCTTCTTGTGAGGGCAGTCCGTGATGACGTGACCTGGCTTATTACAACAATAACAAACGATGTCAGTTGAAATTTGTTTGTTCTGTTTGGAGTTATACCTGTCATGGCTGCTCGAGCCATTCTTTCACTGATCACCGTTATGTCGTGATCTTCTGTATGAGGTATCTTTGCCTCTCAATTGCTTCTTCTTATTCAAGAACTTCTTGAACTGCCGCGAGAGCAATGAGAACTCTCCTTCAGATAGTTCTGAGCCTGAGTTGCTTGGCTCGGAGCCTTCTTCTTCACTTACTTCTTGAGGAGGTGCTGGTGAGGCAGCTTTGCCCTTCCTTGAACTGTCAGCCTTTAAAGCAACTGACTTCTCTTTTGAGGAGAAGCGACTTATCTCTTCTTCGGCTTTTCTGGAGTTGATTTGCAGTTCATAGGATATTATCTTACCAAATATGTTCTGTGGATCTGTCTCTGCTAGTCTGCAAAACTCTCGGACGGCACAGACTTTATTGTACCATTCTTTGGTGAGAGATCTCAGAAACTTATCATTCAGCTCCCCATTAGTAAAGACTCGGCCATACACTCTCAGTCCATTGACTATCTTAAAGAAGTTTTCAAATGTGTCAGCTATGGGTTCCTTGTGACCTTGTCAGAAGGCTTCATACTTCTGATTTAAGAGGGATCTCCGACCATCCCTAACTTCCTCAGTCCCTTCCATCAGAGTCACCAGGGATTGCCACATTTCCTTGGCAGATTGGCAATGTATAAGATTTTGCAGCATTGAGTCATTGACTGCACTTGCGATAATATTTTTAGCTTTCTTGTCTAGGGAGACAAGTGCAATCTCGTCCTTATCCAAGTCCATCAACTTCTTTGGGACCTTTTTGGTTGGGTCTATTGTTGATGTAGTCATAGGAACATGCGGACCTTCTTCCACAATCATGAAGATCCGAGGGTCTACTGCTTCCATGAAGAACTTAACTCTTTCCTTCCACAGAGGAAAATTGTTCTTGGTGTAGATAGGGAGCTTAGCAAAATCCTTGGTCTTACTCATGCTTGATACTTCTCTTGAGACAACTTGGTGAGGATTAGATCAAGGTGTTAACCTTTTAACGATCAACCTCCGCCTCTAATACCAATTGAGAGCGCTAAGTTGTCAACCTAAATCACATAGAGGTGGGTGAATAGGTGAATTTTGTGTCAAATGCGGAATAAAAAATATAACACATCACAGATCCGTAATCAAGCAATCACACAGACGACAAGAGATTTATAGTGGTTCCCCAATCTTGGGTACGTCCACTTTTCTCACCGATCTAGCAAATCACTAGACTCGGCTACTCCACTATCTCGGATTGCAAAAACAATCCTACACCTCGGAACCACGTTCCTACAAAAACTCGATCCCAAATGGATCAACACTCGGAAGATAAAACTTCCTACCACTCGGAGAAAGATCTCCTACAATGAAATTTGTTTGAATAAAATTTACAACAAGAATATCACAGATCTGGATCTTTGACGTAATCTTCTTCTTGAGAGCTTTTCGGTTTGAACAGAAATAGTTGAAGAAGACTTGACTAAGATCCACGATTCTGAGATCTGGAATCACCACGATCAAGAAAGTAAATCAGAGACGATGAAGCACGGAGAGATCGGATGATTCTTCTTGAGTCTGGATCGCTAGAAAAATTGAGATCGATAGCAGCGGCGTGAGAACGACGATCCAGAGCTTCTCCCGAAAACGGTAATGGCGGCGGACAGAAAGATTAGGGTTTTCGGGATTTTCTCTTTCTTAAAAAGATAATCTCTGTAAACGCGTATTTAGTCAAATAAGAAAAGACCTATTTATAGGATATCTCCAACGGTCATAATCGTAATTAAGATTGACACGTGGACCAATCAGAAAAAGGTTAATTTCAAATCTCCGTCAATTCTGGACTTAACGATTTCTGGAATTCTGAGCCAACATGCTCTGGTTAGATAAGATACTCGAGTATAAAGGTCTGCTACTCGAGTAGATAAGAGAAACATGTACTCGAGTAATAGAAATGACTACTCGAGTGCATTGGAAGAACTACCCGAGTTACTCTAGGCAGATTACTCGAGTAAGTAGAAACATCTAGTCGAGTACTAATCCAAACTACTCAAGTATAAGAATAATCTACTCGAGTGCAAAGCCAGTCTACTCGAGTATAAGAAGGATCTACTCGAGTGCTAAGCCACTTACTCGAGTATATGAGCGAAGTTACTCAAGTATGTGGACTTAGAAAAATTTATACTGAATAGCTAGCCAAACTCGAGTATAATTAAGAGACTACTCGAGTATGACTAAGGCTCTACTCGAGTACACAAACACCTACTCGAGTAAGGAAAAGAGGTACTCGAGTATATGAATGGATTTACTCAAGTATAAGGACTTAGAAACTTTCTGAGATGAGAAGTCCAGATCAACTCGAGTACGATCAGAACACTTACTCGAGTAACTTGAGAACTACTCGAGTATGTAATCCAATCTACTCGATTACTAAGTCACTTACTCGAGTATATAGAAGATACTACTCGAGTATGTGGACTTAGAGAAAAAAAAATTCTTCTAAGAAAGTCTTCAATACTCCAGAGTCCATTAATCCAAGTGCATGGAAACAAAGTGTACCCCAATAGAGAGGCTATACATGAGTCAACACCTTGGATCACACAATGAGGAATTACATTGTATGGTCCTGTGTTTGATGACCCACTATAGACTGACATTGGTTTACACTTGGCAATAGAGTTCCTGCATGCACAACTTAAACACAACATCAAATATAACTTAATTCATCTTAGTTTCAGGTCTGACTTCCCACAAATCTGGGGTATTGTGAAGACAATTCCCAACAGAAGGTTTGATCAGGTGTCCTGGCACCAATAAGCTTTTGATAAGGTGCTCAAAAACCAAGCTAGATTTTTTGATCAGGTGTCTTGCCACCACTGAGTTTTGACAAGGTTCTCAGAACCAGAATCAAAACTTTTGAAGGGAGTTTTGAAAACCCTTTTACAGAGGGAAAGGGAAAAGAAAAAGAGTGAAGTTGTCTTCTCTGTCTCAATCAAAGAGAGAAGCACAAGTGGATTTGTGTTGTCAAAGCTCCCCCTGAGATGTTGACTAGTTCAGGAGTGGAATCTTTGCTTCAGGGTGATAGGTCTTCAGAAGCTTCAGATCTCCAGCATAAGATGGTTTCAGCAGATGCTGAAAGATGAGTTGTCTGGAATCCTTGAGATGAAGCTAAGATCATTTTTTCAGTATGCCAAAATGTTCAACTGATTCTCCAGGGTTGATTACTTGAGTTTTCTTGTGTTGATCAGACTGTCCTGAGAATCACTTGTTCTTTTTCTTTCTTATCTGTGTATATCACTATCTCTGTCTCTGTCTATGTATGTGTATCTAAATCTGTGTATTAGAGAAAAGAAGAGAAGCAGTTTTTATTCTCTGAAGATTCTATGTCCAAGATAGCCGTTAACAGACATTAAATGCCTTCCATAACATTTTGTCTTCTAAAGGAAAGTCCAATAAAACATTCTCAAAAAGAATTCCTTGAAACTTGCTCCAGAATAAATGAAATCGGCTAGCAGATCTCTTGACATAAATGCTGAGAGAATTTGAAAAATATTCCAAAGTCTGACTGAATTTGAATCCACAAAAACGTCGATCTCTCAAGAAAAACATCGATCTGAGCTAGAAGATCGTGGAACTGAGCTCAGAGACTGAAAATGATCATCAGACAGAAAACGTCGAACTGAGCTCGAAGATCGTCAAACTGAGCTCAGCGACCTGAAGAAATAAGTGAAGAAAGATCGTCGACCTGAGCTAGAAGATCATCTAATTGAGTTCGACGACTGAGCAAACTGACTGAAGGCAGATCGTCGATCTGAGCTCGAAGATCGTCGACCGGAGTTCGACGATTTAACATAGTTGAGCTCAGAGATCGTCGAACGGAGTTCGACGTTTCGTCGAACTGAGCTCGACAAAAATTGTCTTAGACTTGGCTCTATTTCCTTGATCTTCGAATGGTCCTGGGGGCAGCTTGAAACCTAAGTTCTAAGCCCTAGACTCATTCTAATGTTGACCTTTCCAACTATACATCTAGGTCAAACTGGTTTCCTAAGAAAAACATAGTGATCCTTACCCAAATTAGTAATAAGGTGTTTCAACACGTTGGATCGGCTGGGGTCGTTATAAAAAAAGTGCACTTTTTTATTGTCAGGCCCCTAGCCGATACAACGTGATAATATCATGACTCCGCTCTAGGCAATGCTACCGGGCTACAGCCCAAGCACCCCAACCCCTCTCCAGCCCACTGGTGGGTTGTTGGTTGCCACAACCTCCCTTTGATGAGCGAACTCGATAGTTAAGTTGGACCATACGGGGACTTCCCAGGAGGTCACCCATCCTAGTACTACTCTCGCCCAAGAACACTTAACAATGTAGTTCCTTCACTTCTCATCACCAATTGAACTCCATAGTTATGCGTGCTCGGGCTGTAGTAGTACTGGGATGGGTGGCCTCCTAGGAAGTCCCCGTGGTGCACGCTTGACTATCGAGCTTGCCTCATCAAAGGTAGGTTGTGGCCAACAACAACCCTCCAGTGAGCTGGAGATGGGTTGGGGTTCTTGGGCTGCTGCCCGGTAGCGATGCCATGGGGGCTATGGGCCAAATCCCGGGTCGTTACAATAAAAAGTGCATTTTTTTTATTGTAACGTCCCTAGCCGATCCAACGTGATGATGTCACGGCTCCACTCTAGGCGACGCTACCGGGCTGCAGCCCAAGCACCCCAACCCTTCTCCCTCCACAGGAAGGTTCTTTGTGGCCACAGTCTCCCTTTGATGAGTCAAACTCGATAGTCAAGAGCGCACCACGGGGACTTCCCAGGAGGTCACCAATCCTAGTACTACTCCAGCCCGAGCACGCTTAAATATGGAGTTCTTTCCACTCTCATCACCAATTGAGTTGCAGCTCAATTGGTGATGAGAGTGGAAAGAACTCCATAGTTAAGCGTACTCGGGCTGGAGTAGTACTGGGATGGGTGACCTCCTGGGAAGTCCCCGTGGTGTGTGCTAGACTATTGAGTTTGACTCATCTAAGGGAGGTTGTGGCCACCAACAACCTGCCTGTGGAGGGAGAGAGGTTGGGGTTCTTGGGTTGCAGCCCGGTAGCGTCGCCTAGAGCGGAGCTGTGACATCGTCACGTTGGATTGGCTAGGGGCGTTACAATAAAAAGTGCAGCTCAACTGGTGATGAGAAGTGAAGGAACTCCATAGTTATGCGTGCTGGTGCGAGAGTAGTACTGGGATGGGTGACCTCCTAGAAAGTCCTCGTACAGCCCAACTTAACTTTCGAGTTCGCTCATCAAAGGGAGGTTGTGGCCACCAACAACCCGCCAGTGGGCTGGAGAGGGGTTGGGGTGCTTAGGTTGCAGCCCAATAACTGTCCGCCTATGGCCTAGTGATTGAGTCACGAAAGGTGGAAGGGGACGTTATAATAAAAAGTGCACTTTTTATTGTAACGCCCCTAGATGATACAACGTGACAGTGTCACGACTCCGCTCTAGGAGACGCTACCGGGCTACAGTCCAAGCACTCCAACCCCTCTCCAACCCACTGGCGGGTTGTTGGTGGCCACAACCTCCCTTTGACGAGTCAAACTCGATAGTGAAGCGCGCACCACGTGGAATTCCCAGGAGGTCACCCATCCCAGTACTACTCCAGCACGAGCACGCTTAACTATGGAGTTTCTTCAACTCTCATCACCAATTGAGCTGCACCTCAATTGGTGATGAGAGTTGAAGGAAATCCATAGTTAAGCGTGCTCGTGCTGGAGTAGTACTGGGATGGGTGACCTCCTAGGAATTACCCATGGTGCGCGCTTGACTATCGAGTTTGACTCGTCAAAGGGAGGTTGTGGCCACCAACAACCCGCTACTGGGTTGGAGAAGGGTTGGGGTGCTTGGACTGTAACCCGGTAGCGTATCCTAGAGCAGAGCCGTGACACTATCATGTTTTATCAGCTAGGGGCGTTACAAAGACTCTTCCCTTTCTACCTTAGAACTAATGCTAAGCAATGGCTGAACACTCTACCAAAAAACAGCATCACCACTTGGGATCAACTAAACGAAAAATTTTTGGCGAAGTATTTTTCGCCAGCTAAAACCGTAAAACTTAGGAACGATATTTCTGCCTTTGGGAAAATAGATTTTGAAACCTTGTATGAAACCTGGAAAAGTATTAAAGAACTCTTATGATGATGCCCCCATCACACGCTGCATGTATGGTTGCAGGTGCAGACGTTTTATAACGGACTTAATCAAAGCACAAAGCAAATGATAGATGCAGCTTCCGGTGGTACCTTTAACCACAAAACCATGGAAGCAGCTCTTGAACTTTTCGATGACATGTCCATGAACACATATCAGTGGAATGTGCCTAGGTCCCGCCCAAACAAACCAGCGGGTATCTTTGAAGTAGATGACGACTCCCAGCAAGCTCTGGTAGTGGAAGTATTAAGTAAAAAGATAATGGAGATGACTGCTGCCTCCGCCCCTCAGGTATGGGAATCTGCAACTCATGCTCCCGAACAATTGGATTATGTTAATAATATGCCTAGAAACTCTTTTCATAGTTTTTTTGCTGTTAATTTTCTGCTCCGGTTTCGCTTTTCTGAATAGTTATAATCCTGCTTTACGAAACCACCCGAACTTTTCTTGGAGTAATCCCTCGAACGGAATGCGCCCGCCACCACAAAATGATTTTTCTGCACCACCACCACCTCCTCAAAAATTTTCCAAAACCTCCATGTTTGGAGGAAATGTTTTCAACATATATGAATGTTATTGACATTACTATTAGAACCCTAGCCGGGACCGTTAAAAGTTTAGAGAATCAAGTTGGACAACTCGTAAAAATTATTTGTGAGCGACCCGCCGGGTCTCTTCCTGCTAATACCGAGCCCAACCCGAGAGAGCAAGCGAAAGCTACAACTCTTAAAAGTGGGAAACAAGTTTCTGGTGTGGTTAGCAAAGTGCCTGAGGCAAGCTCCGCCCCCATTTTAAAAAATCAACCCTCCGCCGAGAAATTTTTTATCATTTCACCCTCTACTTAAGAAGAAGTTATCACCCCTCTCACTGTTGTAGATAAATATCTCACTCCACCACGCATCTTTAAAAATGATCCAACTCCACCATACCCTTCCAAACTTAACAAGCAATGTCAGGATGTTCAATACTCCCGCTTCCTAGAAATATTTAAGCAAATCCATGTAAATCTGCCCTTCCATGATGCAATCTCCCAAAATCTAAAGTACGCTAAGTACCTAAAAGACCTCCTGACTAATTAAAAGAAGCTAGAAAACTTATCGCATGTCACACTAAATTCTGAGTGCTCTGCGGTCTTGACAAATGATTTACCAAAGAAGAATAGTGATCCAGGTAGTTTTTCTATACCATGTATCTTTGGTGATCTTTTTGTCAAGCATGCATTGGCCAACTTAGGTACGAGTATCAACCTGATGCCCTTCTCATTATTCAAGAAGTTATGAATTTGTTGCCTCAACTCCACATGCATGAGTATCCAGCTCTCCGATAGATCAGTTAAATACCCGTTAGGAATCATGGAGGATGTCTTAGTTAAAGTCAACAAATTCATCTTCCCGGTGGATTTCGTCATATTGGACATCGAAGAAGACGTCGAGGTTCCCTTGATCCTTGGCTGAACCTTCCTTACCACCTCCCGAGCTATCATTAACGTAAGCAATGGTAAGGTCTTCCTACGAGTATGCGATGACGAAGTGACCTTCTATATAACCCCTCAATGAAGAATAACCTAGAGAATGACGACTCCTGTTTTTTCTTAGATGCCTTAGGTGAAGAATCTTCCTACTGCCTTTCTAAAAGTGAAAATAAATTTTCTGATTTTTGTTCTTCCTCTACTCTTCCAATTGAATCTCTGCAAGAAGCCGCCATGGCCACTAGCTCCACCCCTTTCAATAATCCCTATATAGAAAAATTAGATGAAAATTTTTTTAATGATATCTTTCCCCGATGAGAAGTGCTTTTAATTAACACATACCCATCTCCTTGGTTTGCACACATAGATAAATATTTAGTGGCTCATGTACTCCCGAAAGAGTTCTCCTCTCAACAAAAGAAGAAATTCTTTTCTGAGTTGAAGAACTATTTTTGGGAGGACACGCTTCTTTTTCTAGTCTGTGCGGACCAAGTGATAAGGAGATGTGTTTCTTTCGAAGAAGGATTAGATATTTTAAAACATTTGCATGAAAAACCGACTAGTGGTCACTTTCAAGCTGCTCGCACTGCTCACAAAGTGCTTTGTGTGGTTTTTTACTGGCCTAGCCTGTTTAATGACGTGCAAACCTTTGTGAGTAGGTGTGATTGTTGCCAACGGTCTGGAAATATTTCCAATAAAAATTAACTGCCACAAAATTATTTCCTTGAGTGCGAAGTTTTCGACCTCTGGGGAATTGATTTTGTTGGCCCTCTTCCTTCTAACTTCGGGAACAAGTTTATTTTAGTTGCTGTAGATTATGTTTCACCATGGGCTGAATCCCAAGCTCTTCCTACTATCGATGCCCGAGTCGTAATTACGTTTTTGAAAAAATTATTTTCTCGATTCGTAATGCCACGAGCCATCATTTGTAAGACCCCTTTTTTTTTCCTTTTTCGAACACCGGGGTCTTAGCCCAGAATTGCCTCTTTGCGGTGGCACCGACCCACATGAATGCCGCCACTACAAAACGCCAATTCTGCCGGCCCTTTTCGATCACAAAGAGAGAGAAGTGAGTATACATAAAAAGTAAATATGTCCACATAAACACATGAATAAAATGAAATCACATCCAGTCCATCAGTATATATCAAATAGAAAGTACTACATAAGATCAGCTCAGATGAAAATCTAGAAACAGGCTCGAGCCCAATACATATGAGTCCTCACTACAAATCACTCATCGCGGAAGCTATAAAGATACTAATCACTCACGGAGCTGGTCGCAGATGCACCGGTGCTAGACTGACCCACCTCCATGTGCACCGTACTCCGCTGGTGCTGGTCCCTAGACAGCTGGTCCCTGTCTCCCATCTGGAGCTCCTGTAATGATGTGGTTCGAAAACCATTAGTCATAAAGACTAAGCCCTATCATCCCCTACCCCTCCCCCCACGGCTCCTAAGCACCGAGCGGAGAGGAGGAAAGGGAAGCTACAAGGTGGAGAGTAATCAAGCAGATGGCAGTGGAACTAGTCTAATAACTACTCAAAGAGTATAAGCAACTAACTAAAATAAGGTACATCTAGCAGTTCTACGGTAATGAGCAATAAAGTAGACATGTGGTAAGTAGTATAACAAAAGAAGACAAGTAGAGCAAGTAAGTAAGTAAGTAAGTAAATAAATGAGTAACCTTAACTTATATGAATGCCATACAAACTTATAAGTTAAGGGGTCTTCTGCAAGTCTCCTATCGTATAAAAAGTCCCATACCGATTTATACGTTGGGGTGTCAGTTGTATGCAAATATGAGTGTAGTGAAATGCTATGCCATGATTCATGCAAGTGCAACTCACACACACGACTCTATGCGCACAGACCTTTAGTTCCCCCTGTTCGGGCAGCTAGCTTCACTCCCAGGAACCTCCGTAGTGGCAAACGGAGACAGTTGTTCGGGCCCCCCACTACTAGGCGGGTATCCTCACTACCGGGCCTAGCCCTTCCATACGCCCCTAGAAGAACACAACCTAGAGTATCCGCGTACTAGTGCTGACTATATCCACCAGGCTTTATTTGGCTAAGTGTCCCACACCGCCGAGTCAACGTATCGATGTCGGTGTGAATGGCAATCAAATACCGAAGACCCACCACCATATTCTGTATTCAAACCCTCGAGCCCTCGGCTCCCCGGACTGTCCCGTCCGTGCATCTACCTTCAGAGCTACCGTCTGAATGGCAACCGAACCAACATATTCTATATCCCTAGCAACCGGGGTGTGTGAATGTGCAACCCTAATTATTCTAGTTGCTCTTTTAATTTATTATTCCTACGGTTTACGTTAGCCCAAGACTGCCCCCGGTATTCCCTGTGATGGGATCTCAAAGGGCACTAGGAAATATGATGGTAGCTGAAGCCCACCGTTCCCTTTCGCAAGGCACTCATTGTTATTGGTTAATTTCCCTTACCCATTCACTTTTAATTACTTCAGATATAGCCCTAGAGTATTAAGACTCTTCCTCTCCTACCGGGGATGACGATCTTTCGTCGTTCCCGAACACCACTTAACTCTAGCCAATCTCACACTCTACTCATCCTGACTTCCCTATAACGAACTTAATTTAACTCACCCTATTCAACCAGCAAACTACTAAAATTCCATCCCCCAAGTTTATTCCTCACTCTAGTTCAGTTTCTGCGGTTTTACTATATGCAGACGGGTCTAAGATACATGAGGTATATAAGGGGAGGTACTCCAAATTATCTTCCAAATCTCCTATATTATTTACTGGAGGTCTATCATGACAAAATATAACTAAGTCCAAGATTTCCAAAATTTTCTTTTTTATCGGGCATTTAATTTATTTTTTCTAAGCCTCCCAATGCCCTAGTATGAATATAAAGTGCACTAATGAACCAACAATAAATCATCATAAAATCAATAAAAATACATGAGGCATTTAAGCAGTAAGTACAAATTTTGAAAAATTGCAGTGGTGTTTAGGCCAATATTTCCTAATTTACCATTTTAGGCCACTTCTACTATATTATGAAGCAAGTACTGTAAATATATACCCAAAAATCACAAGAAAATTACAGAAGCTTTAAGGTAACCTAAAACTATCATAAACCAAGTCCCATTATTTTTCTCTAATATTTTGGCTCTCAATTTATTTTAATATAAAATACTAATTTTCCTAGCTCAGTGAAGGAGGTACTATTTTTAATTATCTAAAAATCCAGATAAAATTACAGGGCGACTATCATTGTTTGAAAAACCCACTGACCAAATTTCATAATTTTCCAAATAATAATTGGGCATTATTTGTATTTTTGACTACATATACCAAATGGTAAGTTAAAGAAGCAAGTAACCAAAATAATCAGATAAAACTCTCAAGCAAAATATAGAAGGTATAAACATGACATAAGATGCCCTAATCCAATATTTGATAACTTTCCAGTGAACAGAAATTCCAGAATCATCAAAATAAATATCTAGGGAACAACTAGAGTTGTGAATGAAGTACTGTATAAGTTGACCAAACAATCTCAACAAAATTATATTATGGCCATTTTGACAATAAAATCACCCTGCCAAAATTTTATTTCATTTGTAGTTCATTTGTAAGCATAATAGTTCAAATTAAGATTGGTGCTCTAAACTAGGGTTAGGATTTTAGGTGGCCTAACTTTCTACAAATCCCCTAAGACTTTGTACAAAGAACTATAATGGCCCTATGGTCCTCTCCACCAAATTTCAAGTAAGTCCTAGGTCATTTGACCCCATGACCTTCACAACCCACCAAGAGCCATCCTTAGGGTTTGGTCTTGGATCTTAGGGCAAATCTACCCCAATCCACCTCAAAATCCATGAGGGGGTGCTAGAGTTCATTCCTAATCAGTGGTAAAAATCTCAGCCTCTGTTGAGGTGATTTGACCACTTAAATCTCAAAGTGCACTTTCGACCTAAAAACCCCTTAATAGGGCATAGCTTAGGTTAGTCCATTTCCCATCTAAGACATATCTAAATGAGATGAAAAATTATACAGTGCCTTATGATAAACCCAGGGACCACTCACCAAAATTTGGGAGGGTTTGGAAGTCATTAAGTCAACTAATTAAATTTTCCTATGATTATTAAATTTTTCTAAAAACTATAGAAAAATATTCCCCAAAAATTCTCATTTTTGGACAAGATCTAGGTATTGCTAGGATAGGCTCCCTGCCAAAATTTCAGATCATTTGGTCAAAGTATGAATGGTGGGCACACCTTTTAGTATCTGCCTAGCTCTAGGTCTAGATCCCACCAAAAGAGGTGCCCTGGTCAAACCAGTTGACCAAATTGACCCAAATTAATTTTAAAATATAGTAGACCCACTGGGCTACAAATTTCATGTTGGTCATTTCTTCATAAAAAGCCCCTAAGTATTTTCCCTAATTTATCTAAGGTGACTGTTATTTTAATACAGAAAAATGCATATAAAATAAAAGCTTAATTAAATGCACAGATCTTGAAGCAGGATCTAAGGGCCCTAGCTTTGTCTTATTCCTTCAGCCAAAGGCCACGATTTGCCCGACCTAGAACAACTTCCAAGCGCAGCTGCCGACCGTCCAGCCGCCTCCCTGGCCGTCCACCGCCACCACCACCACCGTTGAGGTGGCGGCTATCGCCGGGCGGCGGCACGGCCGCCGGAGAGGCTTTTTCCGGCGAGCCCGAGACTTCATTTTTGCGGAAAAATCGGAAAGAGAAGCTCTTCCGAACGGGCTCAATTGAGCCCGAATCTTAATCCTAAGGAAGCTAAGATCTACCCATAGAAAGAGAGGAGGGGAGGACCTTGTTCACGGGCTGGAGGCCTGCAGACCGTCGGGATGCCATTGGTGCGGTGGTGGCGTCGCCAGAATTCTCCTACAGCATAGTACAAGCTCCAAAACCGTCGGGTAAGGGTGGAAACTTCATCTCTGATTCTAGGGAGCCTTTTTAAACCAGTAAAAGGAGGGAGGTGAAAGGTCTAACACTTGTGGCCATTAATGGCCCATTATAGCTTGGCTCGGCCATGGTGGTGGGGGGCTAAAACGGCTCTGTGACAGCTAGCTAATGGCTGGAAACTCCTCCTCTTCCATAGAGGAATTGAATCCAGCCGGAATGGGGGAGGGAAAGGGCTGCTAAGGCGTCAAGTGCCATTACTGGCCATGAAGGCCGGGGATCGGCCATGGCCGTAACTGCTCCTTTTGCAATACCGACGGTCCACGTGGCACAGCTTCACTTGACCGGTCAACCTTCTTTAAAATAAGGCTTAATTGGGTCTTATTAAAAGAAACGCTTAATAATTCATTTGGGCCAACAATCTAGACCGGCCCGGTTCAGCTGAACCAGCACACAGCCAGAAATAAAATGCCAAAAAAATTCTAAGTACAATGGCGTTGAGTGAGCTCTACTCACTCAACGCCATCCTTGATACGGCGTTGAGTGAGCTCTACTCACTCAACGCCATCCCAGATACGGCATTGAGTGAGCTATGCTCACTGAATGCCATCCATACTGTGGCGTTGAGTGAGCTCAGCTCACTCAACGCCATCTGGATTTTGGCATTGAGTGAGCTCTTCTCACTCAACGCCATCCAGAATATGTCCTTCTTAAACGATGGCATTGAGTGAGCTTAGCTCACTCAACGCCGTCCAGATTATGGTGTTGAGTGAGATCTGCTCACTCAACGCCATCCAGATAACACCAAATTGCATTGAGTGCAGTCAGTGCACTCAACGCCGTTCAACTTATGGCATTGAGTGCACTCAATGCTCTCAACGCCATCACGCCTGACAGATTACGGCGTTTAGTGCAGTCTGTGCACTCAATGCCGTCTAGCTTATAGATTTGACTGAGATAAGCTCACTCAATGCCATCCAGACTACGGCATTGATTGAGCTTCGCTCACTCAATGCCATTCCAAGGTCACGGGCATGACGGATCGGTCACGAGCGTGTCAAGCCCATGTTGAAATTTATGAGCTCGCTGATCATCTTTCTGAGGTCGACGATCGTCGAAGGGGTCACGCCCAAGGTTACGGGCATGACGGATCGGTCACGGGCATGTCAGGCCCATGTTGAAATTTCTGAGCTCGCCGATCGTCTTTCTGAGGTCGACGATCGTCGAAGGGGTCACGCCCAAGGTCACGGGCATGACGGATCGTTCACGGGCGTGTTAGGCCCATGTTAAAATTTCTGAGCTCGCCGATCGTCTTTCTGAGGTCGACGATCGTCGAAGGGGTCACGCCCTAGGTCACGGGCGTGACGGGCCGTTCACGGGCGTGACCACCCCTTGACTCGAAATCTTGGTCGATAAACTTAAATTCCTAGAGTTCCTAAGGTTCTGTTATGACAAAACAACTTCCAGCGGTCTAGTTGGAAATGGGATGTTACAAATCCCAATAAACAAAACAAAGATTTCATCCCCGAAATCAAGGTTAAGCCTACGGGGGCTCCTATCTGGAGAAAAAGGCTTGTAACATCCAATGAGAGTTGAAAGATTTACATCTCTACATTACGTTTGCTATGTGTTGTTTGAAGGTGATGGTCAAATCTAAGACCAATTCATCCAATTGACTAGGTATATACCCCAATAAACAAAAGATTAGCCCCTATTCTTGAAATTTCAGTCCTATTGGTTTAAAACAGGAAAGCAAATTGATTGTCCAGAGGTGTTATGAGGTATACCTGACTGAAAAGTTCCCGGTATTTTTGTCGCATCAAGTCCTGTGGCTCCCATGTATGCTCCTCCTGCCCATGATTGTTCCACAGGACCTTGACTAACGGAACCTTCTTACGTCGCAAGACCCGCTCTGCCATATCATCGATCCTTATACGCTCCAGGTTGACTGACCGATCTGAGGCCACCGGGCCATCTGCCGAGGAAATCAGCTGCTCAGGGCATAGCAGAGCCCTCCGAAGTGAAGAGACGTGGAAGATGTCATGAATCCCGCTAACTCCGGCGGTAGCTCAAGTCTATAAGCCAAGGGGCCGATCCGCTCCAGGATCCTGTAAGGCCCCATATATCTCGGACTGAGCTTCTTCCGCCCGCGAACCTGCAAGACTCCGTGCATCAGCCGTATCTTCAAGAAAACCCAGTCTCCCACATGGAACTCCACTTGACGATGCCTCGCATCGTAATATTTGGCCTGCCTGCTCTTGGCTTCCAACATCCTGTCCCGGATCAATCTAATCTGAGCATCTGTTTCCCCCAAAAACTCTGAGCCTAGTGACTGCGGATCCTCATCCTGAACCCATGATAGTGGGGTCTTGCACCTCCTTCCATATAACGCCTTATATGGAGCCATGCCTATGCTGGACTGATGGGCGTTGTTGTACGAAAACTCGACCAGTGGCAGCAATCTCTCCCAAGGCTCGCCGCGGTCCAAAATACACAGGCGCAAAAGATCTTCCAATGTACGGTTTGTGCGCTCTGTTTGCCCGTCGGTCTGAGGGTGAAAAGCTGTGTTGAATGTCAACTAAGAACCCAGATGGGCCTGGACTGACCTCCATTCCATGGATGTAAACCGCCCATTCCGATCCGAAACGATAGTCTTGGGCACCCCATGATAACGCACAAACTGCTCAATAAACCTCCGGACTAATACACTAACCGAAGTGTCCTTCGCTACTGGGATGAATCTGGCCACCTTTGTTAGCCTGTCCACTATCACCCAGATTGAGTCATTCCCCGCACGGGATCGAGGTACCCCATGTATGAAGTCCATGGCTATATCCTCAAATTCCCACTCCGGCACCGGAAGTGGCTGCAGCAAGCCTGCCGGGTTCCTACACTCTATCTTCATGAGTTGGCAGGCCTCGCAATGCGTCACAAAGTACGTAATATCTTTCTTCATACCCGGGCAGTACATCGTCCTCTTCAAATCCTTTACCATCTTGGTGATCCCCGGGTGTACCGAATATCGGCTGCAGTGAGCTTCCATCATGATGTACTCCCGGATCTGCCCTCCTGCCGGTATGTAGACTCTGCCTCGGAAACACAGGAGACAATCCCTCAAAGAGTAATCTCCTGTCGTGCCTTCCTCCAAGGCTCAGAATATCGGCTCAGCTCTCTCATCAAGATTCTGCCCATCTCTGATGCGGTCCCGAATATCATCAGTAGTAACCATCGACCCTAGGTACTCCATATATAACTCCTGGTCATCCTCAGACACTAGTGATATTTGCATCTCCTCGAATGCTTTAACAAACTCCAAGGCCATCAGCTGCGGGCCTACTCCTGATGTACTTGCTCTCCGACTAAGAGCATCTGCGATCACGTTTGCCTTCCCCGGATTGTAGTGCATGGTATACTGGTAGTCTGACAGAAACTCTACCCAGTGTCTCTGTCTTATATTTAACTCCTTCTGGGTGTCGACGTACTTCAGATTCTTGTGGTCAGAGAAGATATCGTAATGTACTCCGTAGAGATAGTTTTGCCAGATCTTAAGAGCAAAAACGACTGCCCCCATCTCGAAATTGTGCACGGGGTAGTTCTATTGATGCTGATTCAACTAACGGGAGGCATAGGTTACTACGTGCCCGTTCTGCATCAGAATGGCACCCATTCCCTGATAGAAGCATCTGTGTACACCTGGAATCCTTCCTTCCCTAATGGATGGGCAAGGATGGGAGCCGAGTTAAGACGATCCTTCAACTCCTGGAAAGCAGATTCGCATCGTGGTGTCCAAATAAAAGGGGACTCCTTCGTCAGAGACGTAAGAGGGAGGGCAATATGAGAGTACCCCTTTACGAACTTCCGGTAATAACTGGCAAGTCCTAAGAAACATCGAACATCCGAGGCCGACTTTAGTGGTGGCCAATCCCGTACTGCCTAGACCTTCACCGGATCCACTGCCAGACCTGCTCCACTGATGACATGGCCCAAAAAGCCACCTCCTTTAGCCAGAACTGGCACTTGCTGTACTTGGCATACATCTCATGCTCCCGCAGCTTCTCGATGGTCAAGGCAAGATGTCTCGCGTGCTCCTCCTCCGTCCTTGAATAGATAAGGATGTCATCGATGAATAAGATAACAAAGACATCAAGATACTCTTCGAACACCCGATTCATCAAGGTCATAAATGCAGAGGGTGCGTTCATGAGACCGAAAGGCATCACGGTGAACTCATACAAACAATATCTGCTGCTGAAGGCCATCTTCGGGATGTCCTCCTACTGAATGCGAAGCTGGTAGTACCCCGACCTCAGATCCAGCTTTGAGAACCAATGGTCTCCCTCCAGCTGGTCAAATAGCTCGTCTATCCTTGGCAAGGGATAAGTATTCCAGACCGTCAACCTATTCAGGGCCCGGTAATCTATGCATAGTCAAAGAGTTCCGTCCTTCTTCTTGATGAATAATACCGGAGCTCCCCATGGTGAAGAGCTAGGCCGAACGAACCCGGCCTCCACTAACTCCTGAAGCTGGCTTCGAAATTCCACCAACTCTTTTGGGGCCATTCGATAGGGAGCTCTGGATACTGGCTTAGCCCCTGGTACGAGCTGAATCTGAAAGTCCTTCTCTCGATGCGGGGGTAGCCATGGTAGCTTCTCCGGAAACACGTCGGTGAAGTCCCGCACTACTGGAATGTCTGAAATGGAGTCCTTGGCCACGACCGCCTCAAAAAGGACCTGATAAACTTCTTCCCCCTGAAGGTGGGCCTTAATGGCCTGCACAGATGATAATAAGGTGCGGGGTTCTGGTATAATACCTTCGATAATAATAAAGGAGTCCCCGTGCCTCACGGTGATCCTCTTCGCCACGCAGTCGATCTGGGCATGGTTTCAGCACAGCCAAGTCATGCCTAGGATCAGATCGTAATCTGGCATCCTCAGAATCGTCACTGGTGCCTCGAACGCCTTCCCGCCGATCCTCGCTTCCATATTGCAATGAGCAGAGGTCATTAGCTCTGATTCATCGGCAAGGCGCACCCTCATCATCTTTCTAGTGAACGGATCCATGCCCGCCAATCCTTTCACGAAATCTTCCGACACAAAGGAGTGCGAAGCACCAGTTTCAAAGAGAGTGTGAGCGGGCTTGCTGCTAACGAAGACTATGCCTGGGGTAATTAAGTGTCTTAGTATTCTTGTTGCAGTTGTCTTCTCTTAATTTCTAACTAGGTTATGTCTAGAAAACTAGTTCATATGAAGAAAACTTAAAAGTACTGCCATACCTACGATAACTTGCTCCGGGTTCCGGGGCTGTGTCAGGTCTAGAGCATACACTTGCTCCCTCTCTGGCCTGTGGCATCGATCCTGAAATCCTCGTCCTCGATCATGTCCTCGTCTGCCAAACTGTCGGGGAGGTGGAGCGCCCTGATGTGCTGGTGGGGGTGCTCGCCTCATAGGGCAGTTCCTCTTGATATGCCCCGGCTGATTGCACTGAAAGCATACCGGTGCCTGCTATGCTGTCCTTGGCATCTCCAGCATCTATAAAGATGTGGGAGCCAATACCCCCTGACTCCTCTGCTCCTTCCCAATCTCCTTACGAGGCTGCTCCCCATTTCTTCTCTCCCCAATAACCTAGACCCGAGGACGGTCTCTATGACCTCCAATCACTATATCATAAGCCGGTCTCTTCCGGCTCTTAACTGTAAGTTGATCCGCTTCTCTCTTCTTTGCCATCTCTAGAATCCTGGCCAAACTCCCCTGTGAGACAAAGAGGAGGGCCAGCCTCATGTCGTCTTGCAGCCCCTTGTAAAACCTCCGGGCATAGCCAACGTCGTCAAACTAATAAGCGTCCGCATAGCGGGCCAGGTGAGTGAACTCCTGATAATACTCCACCACAGTCCTGTTCCCCTGCCTCAACCGCAGGAACCTATCCTCCAGGTCATCCCTCGCCGACTGAGGTACAAAATGTCCCAAGAGCGCTGCTCTGAACTCCTCCCAAGTAATATCTGTGCAATCCATCCCCGCAAAGGTGGTGTCCAGCTGGGATTTCCACCACCTCTTTCCGTGTGACTCCAGGCAGGAGACTGCCAAAGCAACTGCCTCCTTAGTGGGGCATCGAATCCCTACAAGCGTCTCGTAAATGGTATCCAACCATTCCTCCGTACGTACTGCAGACTCCATCCCCAGGTAGGATGGAGGGGAAAGACCCCGGAAGATAGTCATCCAATTGGCCCTGGGGTTTGGCTGTGGAGCCGGGGCTTGCAGAGCTCTGAAGGCCTCCAGAATGGCCGTCTGTGTTTGCCCCATATCCGTCTCCTGGAACGGAGCTGGAGCCGGCGGAGGTGGGACCACATTTGGAGCCTGAGGTGTCCCCTACTGTGATGTAGGGTTCGTCGAAGGCTACAAGGAAGAATTACATTTGTTAGAGAGCGAATGAATGGAATTTAAGAAGGGGTAGGATGGGCTTTCACATGTGATTTCCCTTATGGGAACACCACTACTTCCGCTGCTAGTTTGTCCGCAAACTAAGCTCGTACGGGGGTGGCTAAAGGTTTTGTGGACTACTTCTCTTCCGATCGAGGTTTGCCTCTGATACCACTTGTAAGACCCCCTTTTTTTCCATTTTCGAACACCGGGCTCTTAGCCCAGAATTGCCGCTTTGCGGTGGCACTGACCCACGGGAAGGCCGCCACTACAAAATGCCAATTCTTCCGGCCCTTTTTGTTCACAAAGAGAGAGAAGTGAGTATACATAAAATGTAAATATGTCCACAGAAACACATGAAAAAAATGAAATCACATCCAGTCCATCAGTATATATCAAATAGAAAGTACTACATAAGATCAGCTCAGATGAAAATCTAGAAACGAGCTCGAGCCCGATACATTAGAGTCCTCACTACAAATCACTCATTGCGAAAACTATAAAGATACTAATCACTCACGGAGCTGGTCGCAGGTGCACCGGTACTAGACTGAACCACCTCAATGCGCACCGTACTCCGCTGGTGCTGGTTCCTGGACTGCTGGTCCGGGTCTCCCATCCGAAGCTCCTGTAATGATGTGGTTCGAAAACCATTAGTCATAAAGACTAAGCCCTATCATCCCCTACCCCTCCCCCCACGGCTCCTAAGCACCGAGCGGAGAGGAGGAAAGGGAAGCTACAAGGTGGAGAGTAATCAAGCAGATGATAGTTGAACTAGTCTAACAACTACTCAAAGAGTATAAGCAACTAACTAAAATAAGGTACATCTAGCAGTTCTACAGTAATGAGCAATAAGGTAGACATGTGGTAAGTAGTATAACAAAAGAAGACAAGTAGAGCAAGTAAGTAAGTAAGTAAGTAAGTAAGTAAATAAATGAGTAACCTTAACTTATATGAATGCCCATACAAACTTATAAGTTAAGGTGTCTTCTGCAAGGATCCCATCGTATAAAAAGTCCCATACCGATTTATACGTTGGGGTGTCGGTTGTATGCAAATATGAGTGTAGTGAAATGCTATGACATGATTCATGCAAGTGCAACTCACACACACGACTCTATGCACACAGACCTTTAGTTCCCCCTATTCGGGCAGCTAGCTTCACTCCCAGGAACCACCGTAGTGGAAAACGGAGACAGTTGGTCGGGCCCCCCACTTCTAGGCGGGTATCCACACTACCGGGCCAAGCCCTTCCGTACGCCCCTAGAAGAACACAACCTAGAGTATCCGCGTACTAGTGCTGACTATATTCACAAGGCTTTATTTGGCTAAGTGTCCCACACCGCCGAGTCAACGTACCGATGTCGGTGTGAATGACAATCAAATACCGAAGACCCACCACCTTATTCTGTATTCAAATCCTCGAGCCCTCGGCTCCCCGGACTATCTCGTCCGTGCATGTACCTTCAGATCTACCATCTGAATGGAAACCGAACCAACATATTCTACATCCCTAGCTACCGGGGTATGTGATAGTGCAACCCTAATTATTCTAGTTGCTCTTTTAATTTATTATTCCTACGGTATACGTTAGCCCAGGACTTCCCCCGGTATTCCCCGTGAAGGGCTATAAAAGCGGACTAAGAACTATGATTGTAGCTGAAGCCCACCGTTCCCTTTCGCAAGGCACTTATTGTTATTAGTTAATTTCCCTTACCCATTCCCTTTTAAATTACTTCAGATCTAGCCCTAGAGTAATAAGACTCTTCCTCTCCTACCGGGGAGGACGATCTTTCGTCGTTCCCGAACACCACTTAACTCTAGCCAATCTCACACTCTACTCATCCTGACTTTTCAATAACAAACTTAATTTAACTCACCCTATTCAACTAGCAAACTACAAAAATTCCATCCCCCAAGTTCATTACTCACTCTAGTTCCGTTTCTGCGGTTTTATTATATGCAGACCGACCTAAGATACATGAGGTATATAAGGGGAGGTACTCCAAATTGTCTTCCGAATCTCCTATAATATTTACTGGAGGTCTATCATGACACAATATAACTAAGTCCAAGATTTCAAAATTTTTCCTTTTTATCGGGCATTTAATTTATTTATTCTAAGCCTCCCAATGCCCTAGTATGAACATGAAGTACACTAATGAGCCAACAATAAATTATCATAAAATCAGTAAAACTCCTATGAGGCATTTAAGCATTAATTTCAAATTTTTAGAAATTTCAGAGGTGTTTAGGCCTATATTTCCTAATTTACCATTTTAGGTCACTTCTACTATATTATGAAGTAAGTACTGTAAATATATACCCAAATATCACAAGAAAATTACAAAGCTTGATGGCGACCTACAACTATCAGAAACCAAGTCCCATGATTTTTCTCTAATATTTGGGCTCTGAAGTTATTTTAATGTAAAATACTAATTCTCCTAGCTTAGTGAAGGAGGTACTATTTTTAATTATTTGAAAATCCATCGAAAATTTTAAAGTGACTATCATGGTTTGAAACACCCACTGACCAAATTTCATAATTTTTCAAATAATAATTGGGCATTATTTGCATTTTTGACTACATATCCTAAATGGTATGTTAAAGAAGCAAGTACCCTAAATAATCAGATAAAACTCCCAAGAAAAATACAGAAGGTATAACATGCTATAAGATGTCCTAATCCAAGATTTCATAACTTTACAGTGAACAGAAATTCCAGAATCATCAAAATAAATATCTAGGGAACAACTAGAGTTGTGAAAGAAGTACTGTATAAATTAACCCAGAAATCTCAACAAAATTATATTATGGTCACTTAGACTAGAAAATCACCCTGCTTAAATTTTATTTGATTTGTAGCTCATTTGTAAGCATAATAGTTCAAATTAAAATTGGTGCCATAAACTAGGGTTAGTGTTTTAGGTGGCCTAACTGTCTCCAAATCCCCTAAGATTTTGTCCAGAGAACTATAATGGCCCTATAGTCCTCTCCACCAAATTTCAAGTTAGTCGAAGGTCATTTGATCCCATGACCTTCACAACCCACCAAGAGCCATCCTTAGGGTTTGGCCTTAGATCCTAAAGCAAATCTACACCAATCCACCTCAAAATCCATGAGGGGGTGCTAGAGGGCATTACTAATCAGTGGTAAAAATCTCATCCTATGTTGAGGTGATTTGACCACTCAAATCTCAAAGTGCACTTTCGACCTAAAAATCCCTTAATAGGGCATAGCTTAGGTTAGTTTATTTCCTATCTAAAACATCTCTAAATGAGATGAAATATTATACAGAGCCTCATGATGAACCCATGGATCTCTCACCAAAATTTGGGAGGGTTTAGAAGTCATTAAGCCAACTAATTAAATTTTCCTAAGATTACTAAATTTGTAAAAAACCAAAGAAAAAAATTCCCCAAAAATTCCCCTTTTTGGACAAGCCCTAAGTAGCTAGGATAGGCTCCCTGCCAAAATTTCAGATCATTTGGTCAAAGGATGAAGGGTGGGCACATCTTTTATTCTCTGCCTAGCACTAGGTCTAGATCCCACCAAGAGAGGTGCCCTTGTCAAACCAGTTGACCAAATTGACCTAAATCAATTTTAAAATATAGTAGACCCACAGGGCTACAAATTTCATGTTGGTTATTTCTTCATAAAAAGCCCCTAAGTATTTTTCCTAATTTATCAAACGTGGCTGTTATTTTAATACAGAAAAATGCATATAAAATAAAAACTTAATTAAATGCACAGATCTTGAAGCAAGATCTAAGGTACCTGGCTTTGTCTTCTTCCTTCAGCCAAAGGCCACGATTTGCCCGACCTAGAAACACTTCCAAGTGCAGCTGCCGGCCGTCCAGCAGCCTCCCTGGCCGGCCACCGCCACCACCACCTCTGTTGAGGTGGTGGCTCTACCCGGGCGGCGGCACGGCCGTTGGAGGGGCTTTTTCTGGCGAGCCCGAGACTTCATTTTTACGGAAAAATCATAATGAGAAGCTCTTCCGATCAGGCTCAATTGAGCCTGAATCTTAATCCTAAGGAAGCTAAGATCTACCCGTAGAAAGAGATGAGGGGAGGACCTTATTCGCGGGCTGGAGGCATGCAGACTGTCGGGATGCCATTGGTGTGGTGCTGGTGTCGCCGGAATTCTCCGACAACACAGTAAAAGCTCCAAAACCGTCGGGTAAGGGTGGAAACTTCATCTCTGAGTCTAGGGAGCCTTTTTAAACAAGTAAAAGGACGGAGGGGAAAGGTCTATTATTGGTGGCCATAAATGGCCCATTATAGCTTAGCTCGGCCATGGTGGTGGGGGCTAAACGGCTTTGTGATAGCTCGCTAATGGCTGTAAACTCCTCCTCTTCCCTGGAGGAATTGATTCCAGCCGGAAAAGGAGAGGGAAAGGGCTGCCAAGGCATCAAGTGCCATTACTGGCCATGAAGGTCGGGGCTCGGCCATGGCCGTAACTGCTCCTTTTGCAAGACCGACGGTCCACGTGGCACAACTTCACTTGACCTGTCATCCTTCTTTAAAATAAGGCTTGATTGGGTCTTATTAAAAGAAATGGCTTAATAAGGCATTTAGGCCCACCATCTAGACCGGCCCGGTTCAGCTGAACCAGCACACAGCCTGAAATAAAATGCAAGAAAAATTCTAAATTCAATGGCGTTGAGTGAGCTCTGCTCACTCAACGCCATCCTTGATACAGCATTGAGTGAGCTCTGCTCACTCAATGCCATCCTAAATACGGCATTGAGTGTGCTCTGCTCACTCAACGCCATCCAAATTATGGCGTTGAGTGAGCTCTTCTCACTCAACGCCATCCAGAATATGTCCTTTTTAAATGATGGCATTGAGTGAGCTTAGCTCACTCAACGCCGTCCAGATTATGACGTTGAGTGAGCTCTGCTCACTCAATGCCATATAGACAACACCAAATGGCGTTGAGTGCAGTCAGTGCACTCAACGCCATTCAACTTATGGAGTTGAGTGCACCCAACGTTGTCAACGCCATCCCGCCTGACTGATTATGGCATTGAGTGAGCAAAGCTCACTCAACGCCATCCAGTCTATGGCGTTGAGTGAGCTCATTTCACTCAATGCCAACCAGATGACACCAGATGGCATTGAGTGCAGTCTATGCACTAATCGTCGTGTAGCTTCTGGCTTTGAGTGAGCTAAGCTCACTCAACGCCATCCAGACTACGGCGTTGAGTGAGCTTAGCTCACTCAACGCCATTCCAAGGTCATGGGCGTGACGGATCGGTCACGGGCGTGTTAGGCCCATGTTGAAATTTCTGAGCTCGCCGATCGTCTTTCTGAGGTCGACGATCGTCGAAGGGGTCATGCCCTAGGTCACGGGCGTGACGGATCGGTCACGGGCTTGTCAGGCCCATGTTGAAATTTCTGAGCTCGCCGATCGTATTTCTGAGGTCGACTATCGTCGAAGGGGTCACGCCCTAGGTCACGGGCATGACGGATCGGTCACGGGCGTGTCAGACCCATGTTGAAATTTCTGAGCTCGCCGATCATCTTTCTGAGGTCGATGATCATCGAAGGGGTCACGCCCTAGGTCACGGGCGTGACGGGTCGGTCACGGGCGTGACCACCCCTTGACTCAAAATCTTGGTCGATAAACTTAAATTCCTTGATTTCCTAAGGTTCTGTTATTACAAAACCACTTCCAGGGGTCTAGTTGGAAATGGGATGTTACATCATTAGTGATAAGGGTTCACATTTTTGTAATGCGCAGTTTTCAAAAATAGTTATTAAATTTGGCGTTACGCATAAACTTTCCACTGCCTACCACCACCAAACTAACGGACAAGTCGAAGAAGTGAACATGGAGATAAAAATAATTTTAGGAAAGACTATTTCCACCTCTAGAAAAGATTGGTCAACCAAATTAGATGAGGCTCTATGGGCCTACCGTACAGCGTACAAAACTTCCATCTATTGTATGCCATATCGGTTAGTCTATGGAAAATCGTGCCATTTACCAATATAATTAGAACACAGTGCTTTTTGGGCCTTAAGGTTTTTAAATTTCGATCCCCACTCTGTCAGTGATTTTCGGAAATTTCAACCTAACGAACTCGACGAGTGGCTCTCTTACGCATACGAAAATAACAAATTTTATAAAGAGCGGATGAAACGTTTTCACGATAAACACATAAGGCACCCAAAAACCTTGAAGTCGGGCGACCAAGTTCTTTTATATAATTCGCGTTTATATTTATTTCCTGGCAAGTTAAAATAACAATGGTCTGGGCCGTTTACTGCTCAAGAAGTTTTTTCGTATGGAATTATTTTAATTTCGCACCCTGATAAGGGTGAGTTCAAAGTGAATGAGCAGTGTCTTAAAATATATTTTTTTGGTGATGATGTCAGTCCGAACAATATTAATTTTATTCTACATGATCCGAACTTTAACTAGCTTAAGACTTTTTATTTCTATTAAAAACTTTAAATATTATTTTGGAAAAATTATTTTTGGACAATATTATTTTGTTGCATGGAGCTCTAATGACGTTTTAAAAAAAAGGAGCTCTTGGGAGGCAACCCAAGTAATTTTTCTGTTTTCTTTATATTACACTTTTTGCCCCGGACGGCTCCGACAAGCTGAAGCTTCTGCAATTGCATGTTCTAATGCTGCTGAATCCATCACGAAGTCGAAATAATATTGCATGAAGTTCCAAAGCGCAAGCATGGGGGAGCTGCATCACGCAACCTTCCGCGACTCGCAAATTCGGGGAAGTACCTGTTTTCAATTTTGTACTTATATTTATGTTTTAATTTTTCTCTCTCCTTCCCCTCTTTTCTCCATTAAGGACAATGTCCATTATAGTCTTGGGTGAGGATTTCCTCCTTCTCTTTTCTTTATTTTGTTTCTCTGAAAAAAAAATCAAACAAAATAAAAAAAAATTAGTGCTTTCTCCTTTTTCGTCTTAAAGAAAATCTCTAAAAAAAGATAATATCTTTAAAAATCTAAAAAAAGATAATATATTTTTTAATCCAAAAAAGAGAATATTTCAAAATAATAATAAAAAATTTATTATGTTATTTGTTTTTACTTTAATAGTTTAAACAAATTTTGGTATTTCAGTAGTACCACTTACCTTTTGTTTTGTTTTTCTCAATATTTCCTATAACGACTTAGCTAATTATAATATTTCTAATCGATCTTTCAAATTATATTTCACAAGTTAAATGTTGGTCATGTTTTGTTCCTAATTCATGATAGCTTGTTAATGTGAAACATTTTTCTAAAACTTGAATTTTAATTATGGTTTCTCGTTCTTTATTTTCCTTACTTCCTAAAAACCTTTCATCCACTATTTTTCTTTTTGTGTTTTTATAATTTTTGTAATATCAACATTGAGTAGTGTAGTAGATGCGAATGATTCTAGACTCGTACTATGCTTTAGGAAAATTTTAGGAGCATGAAAATGATGTAGCCCATCTTTGTTTTTGTTTGAACCTTCTCGCCAACCCAAAACTTATTCCCCTAGTTAGCCAATTTTGAGCCTTTTTCTTATTCCATTTGATAGCTCCACTTATCATTTCATTTTTCACCAAATCCAAATTTTCTAACCTATCGTATCACAGTAACATTTTGAGTTTCATAAAATTTCATGATTATGATAGGGTTGTTTTGTGATATGTTTGGAGAACATTTTGAAACAATTTGCTCAAAAGAAGTGTTTACTTTTGTTTGGCCAATTTCAAAACAAAAAGAAAAATTAATTATGGCCTTTGTTTTGAAAAGGAAAACGAAAAAAAAGAAAAAAAAAATGTTATTTTTTGAAAATTTTGAAACTCTTTATTTTGGTTTAGTGTGATTTTAAGCCTTCAAGTTTATCTTTGAATTCCATTCCTAATTATATGCCTAAACCAAACATTTCGGTTCTAATAAGTCTTATTGATTCATGCTCCTATGTTTTCTTTTAGCTAAGTGAAGAAGAAAAGTAGATTAGTTACGTCTTGGATTTGAATTTAGATTTTTCTTCTTTGATTGATTTGGGTATAAAATGCCACATAGAATTTAGTAACAACTCAATGCTCTATTTCATTTGTTTCCTTGCTTTAAATTATTTAAAGAATTCTATTAAAATCTTGGATGAATTGTCCTTTTTAGTAAAGTTTATAAAAGTTAAACCATGTTTAAGGAATTATTTTAGGTTTACATTTAGCCTTCTCCCTACTTCGAATTTTGCGTAGTACTTGTGTTAGCGTAATTAGAATATTCCTGATTAGTCACTTTTATGTTAGCCAATTTTTAAATTTTTGCTTAAGCTTAGGGGAGTTTTATAATACATTTTGTAGTTTAAACTACTAGGGTAATTACAAGTTTTTATTATAAAAATCATATCTTTCAAAGCTTTATTTTGACCTCCTTTTGTATATATTTTAATGCCACTAAAGATTTCTCATTTCTTTGCAGGTTTGCAGTTTTTCAGCAATTTCGTCGAGCTCAGCCTATTTCGTCGAGCTTAGACTATTTCGTCGATCTCAGCCAGTTCGTCGAGCTCGCCAGAATTCATCAACCTCATCGTTCATTGAACTCAACATTCATTGAACGCATCTTTTGTGTTCGACGAACAGTTCCTTCAGCCCCAGTTCATCTAGCATAGCCAATTTTGTGAAGCTCAACCCATTTCGTCGAGCTTGTCAGCGTTCGTCGGCCTCAGAGTTCGTCGACCTGCCCTCCTTCTTCTGTGGTCGACGAAATCCACCAATTTCATCGACCTCCGCCTTCATTCTACATTCGTCGACCTCAGCATTCGTCAACCTCCCGTCCACTTTCTGCATTCGACGAACTCCTCAAAGTTCATCGACCTTGCCTTCAGTTCAAATTCTTCGACCTCCCATCCACTTTCTGCGTTCGACGAACTCCTCGATGTTCGTCGACCTCGCCCTCAGTTCAAAGTTTGTCGACCTCGCCTTCAGTTCATATTCGTTGACCTCCCATCCGCTTTTTGCATTCGATGTTCGTCGACCTCGCCTTCAGCCAATTTCATCTAGCTCCGCCTTTATTCTGCGTTCGACGAAATCCTCAAATTTCATCGAACTGGCCTTCAGTTCAAATTCATCGACCTCGCCTTCAACCAATTTCGTCGAGCTCTGCCTTAATTCTGCATTCGACGTTCGTCGAACTCGCCCTCAGTTCAAAGTTTGTCGACCTCCTGTCCACCTTCTCTTTTCTCCGTTCGTCGAGTTCAACCTCCTCCTCCATTGTTTTCGTCGAGCCCTCTCTCCTCATTTCATCGAGCTTACCTGCTGCCAGAGTACAAGTACTGCTTTTTCAAAAAATCCTGTTACCGCCATAAATGCACGTCACCCGTACCGAGGCAATTATCATTTCCCGCCAGAATTCATACCAAGGTCAACTCCCGTACATGGTTGGATGCATGGGCATTTCTTGATCTTTGAAGAATCTATAAATAGAGCCCCTACCCTTGTGTAAAAAATATAGAATTTTGGGAGAGGGGATGTACTGCCATTTTCAGTTCTTCCTTTTTGTTCTTCCTCTCTCCTTTTCTCATTTTAGTTTTCTATTTTAGCTTTACTCTTCTGTAATAGTTCTTGAATTTCTTTAGTAATTTATCTTTAGTGTTAGCTTAGTTTTTTCATTTCCTGCAAGTATAAGTTATTATATTTCAAGTTGTAGCTCTCTATTTGAATTAATATAAAGCCTGTTTCTTTTTCTTGTCTCTGTTTTGTTTCCATGCACTCCTAGTCATCTCTCCTTCTCCAGTTCACCATGAGAAACTAATCCTCCTTGTACTCGATCTTGATGATCTGAGGTTCGAGTTGATTAAGTAATGATGCTCTAGTTTGATTTTTCTTGGTAAGTTTTAGACCTTGATTTATTCTTGGTTAATCATGTATGGAGTTATATTATCGATATATAATTTCCATATTTGTTTCCACTCTTAGCTATCCTAGAGGCTCGTAGTTTGGAGTGAACACTCAAGAGAAAAGAGAGTTGTATGCACCCCTCGAGAGAGGTAGACGGTAAATCTCCCGGATTTGAGTAAAATCCAATAGCGGGGTTCACAATGTAAAGCGAGCTTTAGGCCTCTGATTTGGATGAGAGTTCGGTCAGACCTTCCTAAACTGAGGTGGGTACGACTACAAGAAAAGCGTGTTCATTCTTTAGGAACCTCCATTGTCAAGGTCCTTTGCCTCATTAAGTTAGAGTTTATTATCGCATTTTTGATCAGCTTAGGCCGAGGTGATTCTCGATCGAGTAATTTTCTTTATCATTGTTTAACCCCTTATTTTAATCACTAGTTGTGCTCTCTCTGATTAAGTTCAAGTGCTTTTCTTTATGCAAGTAGTATCTTCTTTTAATTTAGTTAACAATCCTAAAATTTTATTCGATAAGATAATAATCTTCGTGTGAGTAAGATTACTCAACAGTTCCCGGATTGTAATACGACACTTGTGTCCCCTTGCTATAATTAGATATATATATACTTGCATAGTTGGATTGCTAGTTCGATTTTTATTCTATTCACGATTAGAAGAGACCATTATCCCAAGTCTCACGCATATTTTGATAGACAGCATGAGAAGAGTCAAGGGAAGCATTGATGAGACTGAATTTCTAAGTCTGTTATATGTGTGAAAACTGTGATTACCCATTAGACAATTTTATATAAATTTTAATGTTTTGTTAATTTTTGTCTACTTGAATTCACTGTGCTTTCTCTTTGTTATTATTTATGATTTGTCTGTGTGTAATTCTTCTTAGTGTGCAGGATTCTGACTTCTTCATATAAGGGGAGATTGTATGGTATTGTATCCACAATAGCCCAAATTTGAAGAAGTCCCCCTTGAACTAAGATGAATTGGTTTTGTATTTGATGCTGTATTTTAGTTATGTACTTGCTGTTGGGTTTCTCTAAGAGGTTGGCACAACACTTGTGCACGCAGCGGAAGAATAAAAACATCAAGAACAACCCAAAGAGATGGGATCGGGCCATGCATGTTGAATCAAGAAGTTAATACAATAACTAGGCAAAAATTACCTCAGTGGCGTTGAGTCACAACTCAACGGAGATGCTCCAAGCTTCGTGTCCCTGTCGATGGCGAGTTCTACGTGGAATGATGTCCACGTCTCTGCAGAAATCCACACGAGCGGGAGAACACCGACCTTTCCGTCACACGGATAATTGGGAAGGAGAACGATCGCACCTTGCTCTTCCACGGGCTGCTAGGTTCGTGCCAAGAATAGCAGTACCAGCGACAATCGCCAGAGAGGAGGAGGTCGACGGAGCGAGCACGGTGGCGGAACACTTCCGTCGGCGGGATCCGGAAATCGGCGGAGCGAACGAAGAACGGCGGAACCCTTCCGTCGATTTCGTTTCGTTCAAAAGGAATAAGCCGATGTTCGCCCCATTCCCAAAAACCCTAAGTATCTTTTTATACTCAAAGCATAAATAAACCTAGGTAAAATCGCTATCCGCAGACCACAGAAATATAGGGTTTCAGAATCGGCGAGAATCATCTCTCAGAATCGGCGAGAATCACTCGGCGAGAATCATACAGGATCGGCGAGAATCAGTCGACGAGAATCAGCTGCTGGAATCATCGAGAGTCAGTCGGCGAGAATCAGCTGCTGGAATCACGTCGACCTTGCGGTCTACGATGGTCGACCCGCAGTCGACGACACATAGTCGACCGAACATTCGGCGAGAATCAAAGTACGATACTCGACGATTCACACTGAACGTGGGTTGAAGATAATCATCGACCTACGGTCGACGATCGTTGACCTTGCGGTCGACGATGGTCAACCCGCAGTCGACGATACTCGTCGACCCGCGGTCGACTATCTTCAATAACCCGCAGTCGACGATCGTCGACCTTCGGTCGACTTTCTGGTCAAACCTTCAAGGCAACATTTGCCCAATCCCGACGATCCACTAAGGCAACACTTTGCCCATAACCCCATTCAAGGTCGGTGATTGGTAACCTTTACCAACACAGTCAATCATCCAACTTCTCCACATCTCCTATGTGCGACCCTGCAGGCTCATATCACGTTGGCAGAGAGATTACATGTTTGACCACTTCTAGATCACAATGGTAACTCCAACAGTCTCCCACTTGATCTTGAAAGTATCAAAACAAAAACTTCACAAACAATGAGCGGCATCTAGCAATGCATCATTGCTCCCCAAGCAATAAGAGTTCATAACTCATAAGCCTTCATGACCATTGTATCAGCATTGTCTTTGTCCCTTTGTCCCTTACATCCGGAAAGAACTAGAGGCATGGACCGTGTCACCCTCGTAATAGCTCAATTCAAGTTTCATGATTCAGGACGGACTTCCAAAGAATGGTGAGTCCAATATCACATGTTGACTCAGCCAAGCATGGCCATGCATTTCTCAGTCCAGTTCCATCAAGGGGCCCATGGATGCAACTCCTGTCATACAGGAGGACAAATTCTATATCTGCTCACACACAAACACCCAAATGTTTCGTTATATGCCCAACAACCACCCTTATCATCAACCTTTCTCAAGGAAGACTTTAGATGGCATCAAAGCACGCTCTTCCTCACTTGATGAATGTTGTGACTTCAGGTCAAAGGACCACAACACCTGTAACATCCCATTTCTGGATAGACCCCTAGGAGTCGGTTGGTCATGACAGAACCCTAGGAAGCCCAAAAATTGAAATAAATCGACCGAGATTTCGGGTCACGGGTTGGTCACGCCCGTGACCGACCCATCATGCCTGTGACCTAAGGCGTGACTCCTTCGACGATCATCGATCTCCGTGAGATGATCGTCGAACTTGCAGCCCGGGCATGTCACGCCCGTGACCAAGGTGTCACGCCCGTGACGTAGGGCGTGACTCCTTCGACGATCGTCGATCTCCGTTAGACGATCGTCAAACTTGCAGCCCGGGCATGTCACGCCCATGATCAAGGTGTCACGCCCGTGACCTAGGGCGTGACCACCATTCGACGACCGTCGATCTCAATTCGACGATCGTCGACGCAGAATTAACCACCCGGGCCTGTCACGCCCGTGACCCAGGTGTCACGCCCGTGACCACCCTTCGACGATCGTCGATCTCAGTTCGACGATCGTCGAACCCAGAATTGGCTATCCGGGCCTGTCACGCCCGTGACCTATGTGTCACGCCCGTGACCAAGGCCGAAACGTCAGCCAGACTGGAAATTTCGGTAACCGACATTGTAATCAATTCTGATTATGGGAAGTTACACCAGGAGTATTTATGGGCCGTTTCCTTCTTTAATTATTTAAATAAATAAGGAAATGTTGGTCCAATAGGAAATCACCACCTGGCGAACACCTCTTCGTTTTCCAGCATTTCAACTGCCCTGCATCATAACCGAAACGTTAGGGGAGAACATTCATGACCATTAAGGATTTACCCTTTCATCTCCCCACTTGCTGACTTATAAAAGCCCACTTTGAACAAGAGGAGAAGTTTACACGCTCAATCAAATGGATCAGATCTTTGTTCTTGTTGTAGGAGAAGTTCGGCTATGCCACCACTGCGCCATGGCACCCCGTCGTTCATCTCGCCTCCAAACCGCGAACAAGGTCCTCCTCAGCTTCTTCTCTTTCATGGGTAGATCTTAGGATTCTTAGAAAGGAAGGTCATGCTCAACGGAGCCGGACCCATCTCTCGTTTTCATGGAAAACCACGAAAAAGGTATTCTTGAGTTCGCCAGAACCCGCCACCTCCGGCGGCCAAACCACCGCCGACCGATAGCCATCGCCTCAACGGAGGTGGTGGTGGTGGTGGCTAGCCAGGGAAGTGACCGGAGGACCGGTGACGGTGCGCGAAAGAGCTACAGGAAATATGAGTTTCTGTGTCTGGTTTTCGGGTTCTGTAGAAGATGAACAGTAAAAACTGTTTATAATATATAAAATATGTAAATAATTTTATAAGGAGAATATACTTAGATGGGCACATTTTGATGCTGCAAAACGAGGCACTTAGAGGCCGTTTTAGGAAAAGTGACCAGACACAAAAGTCGTAGCCCTTCGAGTCTAGATTAATCTAAAATTGGTTTCAACTCGTTTGGGTAAGCTGTTCGGCCGCAGCACCCGTTTTAGTGGGGGCTGTACCTAGAGTTGGGCAGAAATTAAAATGGATGCCCACTCTTCGAACCTTCTCCAAATGACCTGAAATTTGGGCATGGGGTTAACCTTAGCTATACCTAACGGCAGACCAAAAATGGGAATTTTTGGAGATACTTTTGCCTAAAGTTTTTTGTAAAATTTTAATCAACATTATAAAATTAATTAGGAGAAGAAATTAAGTCCAAACTCCCCCCAAATTTTGGGTGGTGGTCCCTGGCATCAATGTTATGATCTGTACAAAATTTCAACTCAATTGGTCGAGTTTTGAATTGGGAAGTATCAAGTCCTAGATAGGTCTTGGTGAGGGATACTTTGGGGAAAAGTACGATTGGAAATGGAGTGGACAAATCTCCTCAAAAGAGGCTGATGTTGTGGCCACTGATTTGCTGAGTCTATTTCTACCCTCTTGGGTAGCATGATGTGGATTAGGGTGGATTGTACTCTAAGAGATTGGCTCAAGTCCAGTGGGTGGGAGATTGAGTTTTGTGAAGGATATAGGAGCAAAAGCTCTTGTATGCCCTTGAAATTTGGAGGAGAGGGGGACGATATGATGAAAACCCTCTGGTTGAAATAGTGAAGGAATTAGAGGTAATTAGGTACCTCGAAAATTGAGATTTTGGATTAGGATAGAAATGTAATTTAGTTATTTTAAGCAATAAATCTAATCCAAAAATTATGAAACTCGGGAGGAGGGAGTTTTAGATTGTTTTAGACTTATGGTAATTTTCCTGGAATTTTATGATTAATAAATATTATACTTCATGTGTTAAATGATTATTAGCCCGAATTGTTTTTTCAATTATTTGGAAGTTTTAAATTAGTTATAATCAGTTAAAATTCTGGATTTAGATCTTGACTAGTAGAACATTGATCCTTGAATTTTTATAGAATTTTATGTTGAGAAATTTTAGATGTTCATTTACAATGTTTTAATATGAGCTTTTGAGCATAAAAATAAATTAGGGCTTGTACAATTGCTGGAAAATTATGATTGTTGGAACTTAAGTTTTTTAGGCCCTTTTATATCACTGGGAATTATTTGGAAATTTTTAGAGTTACTGTTATAGCACTTCATTCACAAAGCATGTTAGATTGTAATTTAGTATTTGATTTATTATGATTTAATTACCAGTAAGAAAATTATGGGATTCTGTCAAAGTTATTTTCATGAAGAAGCCAGCACCCTGTATTTTATTTGAATTATTTAGAGGACAAACTAAGGTAGTTTATTCATTAAGCTTGAAATAACTAAAATAATGATTAAATAAGTTTAGGCCCTTGAAAATAATTGTAAAACTGTCAAACTTTGGAAACTTGATATTTAGGCCTACTATTATTTACCTTAATTTTGTGATAGCTGGAATCAACTAGAATGTTATACCTCATGTTCAAAATGATGATATTAGACCCTTAAGAATAAATAAATAAGTTATCGGATTTATTAGGAAAATTCCAATATTTTGGATTTAGGCAAATCTTGTTAGGATAGACCCTCGATAAATAAATGGTGGCATTTGGATGAAAAGGTAAATTACGTGTAATCTTGGTTATTGTGTAGCCTAGGTGAGTCCCTAGGAGGGTTGGTTTAGCATTAATGGTAGTTGGAAGATTAGGTGTTACGTGGGTATGGCGGAAGACCGTCTTTCCGTGTGGAGAGGGTGAAGAGTCAAGCTACCCTAGGTTTAGTTTAATGTAACTCTTAAAGGGAAAAAGGTAAGGTGAGAAACCAATTAAAGTAAGTGCCTTGCGAAAGGGAACTTCGGGCCGTAATGCCGCCGTCTTGGTTCCTAGTGCCCCTTGAGAGCCCTTCACGGGGAATACCGGGGGCAGTCCTGGGCTAACGTAAACTGTAATAACAACCGACAAGAGTAACATAGTAACTTGGGCTGCACCTTTCACAAACACTGTTGGCACAGGAAGATTGATGAGAGCTTCGGCTCGGTTGGTTTGGAGACGGACGTTTTGGTCCGGGGAGCTTCGGCTCGGTTGGTTTGGAGACGGACGTTTTGGTCCGGGGAGCTTTGGCTCGGTTGGTTTGGAGACGGACGTTTTGGTCCGGGGAGCTTCGGCTCGATTGGTTTGGAGACGGACGTTTTGGTCCGGGGGCTTCGGCTCGGTTTTTGTGTGTTTACGATTAAACTTGCATGTGCATAAAATAGGGAAAAGTTAAGGTGGTGGGTTTTCGATATCGGGGAGTTCGATTGCACCGACACCGATATCGTTGACTCGGCGAGGTGATTAGCACTTCGCCAACAGAAGTTCGGTGCGCCAGCCGGCAAGAGTACGCATGTGTCCGCTTAGTGCACCAAGCGTTGAGGCGTACGATAAGTCAGACCAGTGGTGCTTTTACTGGTTTTGAGGTGGGCGAGGCCCAACCCACCGCTTCCGTCCGCCACTACGGAGGTATCCTGGGAGGTAACGGCTCCGAAAGGGGGAACTAAAGGTCTGTGTGCACAGAGTCGGGTGTGTGAATTGCACTTGCTTGTTTCATCATACCCACATGCATGTCATAGCATAATAGATTCATTTAACCCTGACACCTAAAGTATAAGTGGTATGGGACGCTTATACATTAGGACCTGCTAAACGACCCCTTGGTCTATAGGCTTATGTGGGCAAGTTTATAAATCAAGGTTAATTTCAATATATATATACATGTTGTTGTTTGGTAACCGTCACCCCAACGTATAAGTGGTATGGGACACTCTATACAATGGGAGCCTTGCAGAAGATCCCTTGGCTTATGCGCTTTCGCACATAAGTTAAGGTTACATTTCTTACTTTCTGTTTTCTATCATATTATTATAGAATTGCTAGATTAGTTCCGCTGCCATCTGTTTCTTGATTAATCTCTACCTTCATGTCCTTCCCCTTTCTTCCTCTCCGCTCGGTACTTAGGAGCCATGGGGGAAGGGGTAGGGGATGATATGGCTTAGTCTTTATGACTAACGGTTTTCGAACAGCATCATTTAGGGGATCGTGGAGCCCAGCATGGAGGAGCAGCCCCAGAGATCGGTGCGCCTGGAGATGGGGCAGTCTAGCTCCGGAGTTCATACAGCCGGGACCGTGAGTCTCGACCCTGAGTAGTTTCTAGTTTTGCTTCCGCATTGAGTGATATTATAGTGAGGACATGATATAACGAGCATAAGCCCGCATTTATAGTACTCTGATTATTGTTATTCTGTGGACACTCCCTTCGTGGAGTTTTTATTCTATATATGTGTTTTACTTTCAGTGGACTTACTCTTACTTCAATTACTGTGCTACATTTCTGTGATCGAATTGGCCGGCAGAATCGGCGACTTGTGGTGATGACCCTTCAGGACGTGAAGGTGTCACCGCAAAGCGGCGACTCTGGGCCTAAACCCCGGGTTTTAAAAGAAAAAAAAAGAGGGGGTCTTACAAGTGGTATCAGAGCGAAACATCGATCAGAAGGAAGTAGCAGTCCACAAACCCTGGGTCACCCCCGCGTGAGTTTAGTTTGGGGACAAACTAAGCAGCGGAAGCAGTGGTGTGCCCAAATGGGGATCACATATAAATTGTCCACTTTTATTTAAGATTGAACGTTTTCTCAGTATGGGTTTTTGTTACGCAGCCTCCAGCACAGCCTACGCCACAAGGCGGAGTTCAGCAGGCTCAGGGTATTGCACCACCTCCACCAGTCCCCACTCCTTTCCTTCAGTCAGACATGGGACAGACTCTGACTGCCATCCTGGAGGCCTTTAGGGCCCAGCAGGTTCCGGCCCCGCAGCCAAATCCAGGGGCCAACTGGCTAAGCATCTTCCGAGGACTGTCTCCCCCGTCCTATTTGGGGACAGAGTCGGCAGTTCGGACGGAAGAGTGGCTGGATATCATGTACGAGATGCTGACCGGGATACGGTGTCCCTGGGAGGAGAGGGTGGCTCTGGTCGTCTCTTGCCTGGAGTCCCATGCAAAGAGGTGGTGGAAGACACTGTTGGACACGACATTTGCCGACAGGGAGGTTGCGGAGGTTACCTGGGAGGAGTTCAGGGCCGCACTGCTGGAGCATTTCGTTCCGCAGTCGGCCAGGGATGATTTGGAGGAGCGGTTCTTACAACTGAAGCAGGGCACCCGGACCGTGGTGGAGTACCATCGAGAGTTCGACCATCTAGCTCGATACGCAGATTCCTACCAGCTGGACGAAGCAGGGTATATCAGGAGGTTCTATAAGGGCCTGCGGGAGGACTTGAGGGAGGCTCTGCTGTTTGTATCTGACGGGCCCATCTCCCGGATTTTTGAGATGGCAAAAAGGATTGAGGCAGATTGGCACGCCACCCGTGGTCGGAAACGGCCAGTAGAGGATCAGGGATGGAGAGGTAGAAATGACCAGCGGCGAGGTGCTGTACCAGAGGGGAGGAGGACAGAGGACCAGCCTCGTCAGGACGTGAGGCAGGAGCCGAGGGAACAGGTGATATTGGCCCCTCCACCTCTTCGGATGCAGGAGATTCCGAGACCCAGGGGAATGGCGTATCCCCCACAAGAGTGCTTCCTTTGTCATCAGATTGGGCACATTCGGAGGAATTGCCACATGAGGGGGGCACCACCTCCAGCACCACAGGGCGTCCCACAAGCTCAGCATTACGGAGGCCGAGGACGCGGCCGCGGTCGTGGATACTAGGGGGAGATCGTAGATAGGAAAGGGAGCAGGTATATGTCCTGGACCTTGGGCAGCCTCGGAATCCGGAGCAGGTCATAGCAGGTACGCTGCAATGCCTCTTTATTTTCATAGAATTTCCCTTTCAATGGTTAAAACTTTGAATCGCACTAGATAGATTAGCAAGGAAAGTAAAACTCACTATAGAACTCTAAGATATCTAATCACCCCAGGTATAGTCTTCATCAGCGGCAAGCCGGCCCGCACGCTGTTCGATACCGGAGCTACCCACTCCTTTGTGTCGGAGACGTTCGTAGAAGGACTGGAAGGCGTGGAGCGGTTCACAGGCTCGAGGATGAGGGTACGACTACCGGATGGATCTGAGCTCCTTACCACGGATCACTGTAATATGGAGGAAGAAATTGGTGGAAAGGCGTTCGAGGCTCCAACGACGATTTTGAAGCTGACGGACTACGACCTGATCCTGGGCATGGTATGGCTGCACTGGAACCATGCCAAGATTGACTTCCAGGCGAAGAGGATCACCGTGAGACACGGGGACTCTTTCATTATCATTGAAGGTATAAGACCTGTCTCTCGTATACTCTTATCTTCGGTACAGGCCGTTAAGGCCCATCTGCAGGGAGAGGAGGTCTATCAGATTCTATTTGAGATGGCGGAAGTTAAGGAGTCAGTGACAGACATCCCGGTGGTGCGAGATTTCGCTGACATCTTTCCAGAGAAATTGCCAGGACTACCTCCACACCGAGAGCAGGATTTTCAGATACAGCTTGTGCCGGGGGCCAAGCCGGCATCTAGGGCCCCTTATCGAATGGCCCCAAAGGAGTTGGCAGAGTTTCGGACTCAGTTGCAGGAATTGGTTGAGGCAGGATTTGTTAGACCGAGTTCCTCGCCATGGGGAGCACCGGTCCTATTCGTGAAGAAGAAGGTTGGGACACTCCGCCTGTGCATCGATTATCGAGCACTAAACAGGCTGACTGTCCGGAATACCTATCCGCTCCCACGGATAGACGAATTGTTCGACCAGCTGGAGGGAGCCCATTATTTCTCGAAGCTGGACTTGAGGTCAGGATACTACCAGCTACGGATCCAGGAGGAGGATATCCCGAAGACGGCCTTCAGAAGCAGATATGCCTGTATGAGTTCACCGTGATGCCCTTCGGGCTCACGAATGCTCCGTCGGCATTCATGAGTCTCATGAACCGGGTTTTCGAGGCCTACTTGGATGTGTTCGTCATAGTATTAATAGACGACATCCTGATCTACTCTAGGACGGAGGAGGAGCACACTCGGCATCTGGCACTCACTCTGGAGAGGTTGCGGGAGCATCGCCTTTATGCAAAATTCAGCAAGTGTCAGTTTTGGTTGAAGGAGGTGGCCTTCCTAGGCCACATTATCAGCGGAGCCGGGTTGGCAGTGGATCCGGCAAAGATTCGGGCAGTTTGAGATTGGCCGCAGTTGAAGACAGTCACCGATGTACGAAGTTTCTTGGGACTTGCCGGTTACTACCGGAAGTTTGTGGAGGGGTTCTCTCAGATTGCCCTCCCCCTCACATCTTTGACGAAGAAGGAGGCACCTTTCATTTGGACCCCGCAGTGCCAGGCGGCTTTCCAGGAGCTGAAGGACCGACTCATCTCAGCCCCTTTTCTGGCCCTTCCATCTGGAAAGGAAGGATTCCAGGTGTATACCGACGCATCATACCAGGGGATGGGAGTAGTGCTGATACAGAATGGACACGTCATAGCATATGCCTCCCGCCAGCTGAAGACCCATGAGAAGAACTACCCAGTGCATGACCTTGAGATGCGAGCGGTCGTTTTTGCTCTAAAGGTCTAGCGCCATTATCTTTATGGAGTCCACTGCGACATCTAATCCGACCACAAGAACCTGAAATACGTGGACACTCAGAAGGAGCTGAATATTAGGCAGAGGCGCTGGGTGGAGTTCTTAGCAGATTATCAGTATGAGATGCACTACCATCCAGGGAAGGCAAACGTGGTGGCCGACGCATTGAGTCGGAGAGCTGCCACTTCCGAAGCTGGGCCCCAAGTTATGTCCATGGAGCTAGTCCGGTCATTCAGAGATATGCAGATATCCCTCGTGTCCGAGGATGACCCAGTTCTGTATAAGGAGTATCTGGCATCGATAGTGGCCATAGATGATATTCGGGATCGCATTCGGGACGGACAGAGGATAGATGCATGGGCAGAGCCGATGTTCCGAGCCTTGGAGGAGGGTTCGCCAGGAGATTATTCCCTGAGAGATGGATTACTACATTTCAGAGGCAGAGTATATATACCCGCAGGAGGCCAGATCGGAGAGGATATTGTGACGGAGGCGCATTGCAGCCGGTACTCTGTGCACCCGGGGATCATAAAGATGACCGATGATCTCAAGAGGACGATGTTTTGGCCGGGCATGAAGAAGGACATTACGTACTTCGTGACCCATTGCGAGGCGTGTCAGTTGGTGAAGGCGGAGTGCAGGAACCCCGCAGGATTATTGCAGCCACTCCCGGTGCCGGAGTGGAAATTTGACGATATAGCTATGGATTTTATACATGGTCTTCCACGGTCTCGGACGGGGAACGACTTGATCTGGGTGATTGTTGATCGATTGACGAAGGTGGCCCGCTTTATACCGATCAGGAAGGATGACTCGGTGGGAGTGCTTGTGCGGAAGTTCGTGGAGCAGTATATCCGATATCATGGCGTGCCCCGGACGATAGTGTCGGACCGTGATGGACGGTTTATATCCAGGGAGTGGCGGTCAGTGCAGGCATATTTGGGCACCCGATTGACTTTTAGCACGGCCTTCCACCCTCAGACGGACGGGCAGACAGAGCGCACCAACCGGACCTTGGAGGATTTACTACGACTGTGTATACTGGACCGAGGGGAGCCGTGGGAGAAGATGTTACCGTTAGTCGAGTTCTCCTATAACAATAGCTACCAGTCCAGCATCAGGATGGCGCCTTATGAATCCTTGTATGGAAGAAAATATAGGACCCCACTTTCTTGGGTTCAAGACGAGGATCCGAAGGTGTTGGGATCGGATTTTGTTGAAGACACCGAGGCTCAGGTGAGACGGATCAGAGATAGGTTGTTGGAGGCGCAGAGCAGACAGGCTAAATACTATGATGCCCGGCATCGTCAGGTGGAGTTTCGGGTAGGGGATCGAGTATTCTTGAAAATCCGGCCCATGCACGGAGTCTCACGGGTGTGCGGTCGGAGGAAGAAGCTCAGCCCTAGGTATATGGGCCCTTACCAGATCCTGGAGCGGATCGGACCCCTAGCCTACAGGCTAGAGTTGCCACCAGAGCTGGCAGCTCTACACGACGTCTTCCACATTTCTTCGCTGAGAAGGGCTCTACTACGCCCGGAGCAGCAGATTTTGACCACCGAAGGGCCGGTAGCTTCAGACCGATCTGTTCACTTGGAGCCGGTCCGGATCGATGACAAAGGAGTACGGATCTTGCGCCGCAAGAAGATCCCCTTAGTCAAGGTTCTGTGGAGAAACCACGGTTAGGAGGAGCACACCTGGGAACCGCAGGACCTGATGAGGCAAAGATACCCGGAGTTGTTCAGTCAAGTATGTCTCACCACCTCTCGGTATACTATAGGTTGCCTTCTTGTTTTGGACAGATAAGACTAGATAAGGAAAATTCAGGACCTAGGCATGCGCACTAAATCAGAAAGGTAGGGGTTAATCTTTTGTTTATTGGGGAGATCGTCTTTGTTTATCAAACGAATAGTTGCCTAAACCCAATAGAAAGATCGTATGGGATGTTACAAGTTTGATTTATTCCGATAGAAATCCCCGTAGGCTCAACCTCAATTTCGGGGACGAAATTTTTGTTTTGTTTATTGGGATTTGTAACATCCCATTTCCGGCTAGACCCCTAGGAGTCGGTTGGTCATGACAGAACCCTAGGAAGCCCAAAAATTGAAATAAATCGACCGAGATTTCGGGTCATGGGTTGGTCACGCCCGTGACCGACCCATCAAGCCTGTGACCTAAGGCGTGACTCCTTCGACGATCGTCGATCTCCGTGAGATGATCATCGAACTTACAGCCCGGGCATGTCACGCCCGTGACCAAGGTGTCACGCCCGTGACCAAGGTGTCACGCCCGTAACGTTGGGCGTGACTCCTTCGACGATCGTCGATCTCCGTTAGACGATCGTCGAACTTGCAGCCCGGGCATGTCACGCCCGTGATCAAGGTGTCACGCCCGTGACCTAGGGCGTGACCACCATTCGACGACCGTCGATCTCAATTCGACGATCGTCGACCCAGAATTAACCACCCGGGCCTGTCACGCCCGTGACCCAGGTGTCACGTCCGTGACCACACTTCGACGATCGTCGATCTCAGTTCGACGATCGTCGAACCCAGAATTGGCTATCCGGGCCTGTCACGCCCGTGACCTATGTGTCACGCCCGTGACCAAGGCCGAAACGTCAGCCAGACTGGAAATTTTGGTAACCGACATTGTAATCAATTCTGATTATGGGAAGTTACACTAGGAGTATTTATGGGTCGTTTCCTTCTTTAATTATTTAAATAAATAAGGAAATGTTGGTCCAATAGGAAATCACCACCTGGCGAACACCTCTTCGTTTTCCAGCGTTTCAACTGCCCTGCATCATAACCGAAACGTTAGGGGAGAACATTCATGACCATTAAGGATTTACCCTTTCATCTCCCCACTTGCTGACTTATAAAAGCCCACTTGGAACAAGAGGAGAAGTTTACACGCTCAATCAAATGGATCAGATCTTTGTTCTTGTTGTAGGAGAAGTTCGGCTACGCCACCACTGCGCCATGGCACCCCGTCGTTCATCTCGCCTCCAAACCGCGAACAAGGTCTCCTCAGCTTCTTCTCTTTCATGGGTAGATCTTAGGATTCTTAAAAAGGAAGTTCGGGCTCAATGGAGCCGGACCCATCTCTCGTTTTCATGGAAAACCACGAAAAATGTATTCTTGAGTTCGCCGGTACCCGCCACCTCCGGCGGCCAAACCACCGCCGACCGATAGCAATCGCCTCAACGGAGGTGGTGGTGGTGGTGGCTGGCCAGGGAAGTGACCGGACGACCGGTGACGGAGCGCGAAAGAGCTACAGGAAATATGAGTTTCTGTGTCTGGTTTTCGGGTTCTGTAGAAGATGAACAGTAAAAACTGTTTATAATATATAAAATATGTAAATAATTTTATAAGGAGAATATACTTAGATGGGCACATTTTGATGCTGCAAAACGAGGCACTTAGTGGCCGTTTTAGGAAAAGTGACCAGACACGAAAGTCGTAGCCCTTCGAGTCTAGATTAATCTAAAATTAGTTTCAACTCGTTTGGGTAAGCTGTTCGGCCGCAGCACCCGTTTTAGTGGGGGCTGTACCTAGAGTTGGGCAGAAATTAAAATGGATGCCCACTCTTCGAACCTTGTCCAAATGACCTGAAATTTGGGCATGGGGTTAACCTTAGCTATACCTAACGACAGACCAAAAATGGGAATTTTTGGAGATACTTTTGCCTAAAGTTTTTTGTAAAATTTTAATCAACATTATAAAATTAATTAGGAGATGAAATTAAGTCCAAACTCCCCCCAAATTTTGGGTGGTGGTCCCTGGCATCAATGTTATGATCTGTACAAAATTTCAACTCAATTGGTCGAGTTTTGAATATGGAAGTATCAAGTCCTAGATAGGTCTTGGTGAGGGATACTTTGGGGAAAAGTACGATTGGAAATGGAGTGGACAAATCTCCTCAAAAGAGGCTGATGTTGTGGCCACTGATTTGCTGAGTCTATTTCTACCCTCTTGGGTAGCATGATGTGGATTAGGGTGGATTTTACCCTAAGAGATTGGCTCAAGTCCAGTGGGTGGGAGATTGAGTTTTGTGAAGGATATAGGAGCAAAAGCTCTTGTATGCCCTTGAAATTTGGAGGAGAGGGGGACGATATGATGAAAACCCTCTGGTTGAAATAGTGAAGGAATTGGAGGTAATTAGGTACCTCGAAAATTGAGATTTTGGATTAGGATAGAAATGTAATTTAGTTATTTTAAGCACTAAATCTAATCCAAAAATTATGAAACTCGGGAGGAGGGAGTTTTAGGATGTTTTAGACTTATGGTAATTTTCCTGGAATTTTATGATTAATAAATATTATACTTCATGTGTTAAATGATTATTAGCCCGATTTGTTGTTTCAATTATTTGGAAGTTTTAAATTAGTTATAATCAGTTAAAATTCTTGATTTAGATCTTGACTAGTAGAACATTGATCCCTGAATTTTAATAGAATTTTATGTTGAGAAATTTTAGAGGTTCATTCACAATGTTTTAATATGGGCTTTTGAGCATAAAAATAAATTAGGGCTTGTACAATTGCTGGAAAATTATGATTGTTGGAACTTAGGTTTTTTAGGCCCTTTTATATCACTGGGAATTATTTGGGAATTTTTAGAGTTACTGTTATAGCACTTCATTCACAAAGCATGTTAGATTGTAATTTAGTATTTGATTTATTATGATTTAATTACCAGTAAGAAAATTATGGGATTCTGTCAAAGTTATTTTCATGATGAAAGCAGCATCCTGTATTTTATTTGAATTATTTGGAGGACAAACTAAGGTAGTTTATTCATTAAGCTTGAAATAACTAAAATAATGATTAAATAAGTTTAGGCCCTTGAAAATAATTGTAAAACTATCAAACTTTGGAAACTTGATATTTAGGCCTACTATTATTTACCTTAATTTTGTGATAGCTGTAATCAACTAGAATGTTATACCTCATGTTCAAAATGATGATATTAGACCCTTAAGAATAAATAAATAAGTTATCGGATTTATTAGGAAAATTCCAATATTTTGGATTTAGGCAAATCTTGTTAGGATAGACCCCCGATAAATAAATGGTGGTATTTGGATGAAAAGGTAAATTATGTGTAATCTTGATTATTGTGTAGCCTAGGTGAGTCCCTAGGAGGGTTGGTTTAGCATTGATGGTAGTTGGAAGATTAGGTGTTACGTGGGTATGGCGGAAGACCGTCTTTCCATGTGGAGAGGGTGAAGAGTCAAGCTACCCTAGGTTTAGTTTAATGTAACTCTTAAAGGGAAAAAGGTAAGGTGAGAAACCAATTAAAGTAAGTGCCTTGCGAAAGAGAACTTCAGGCCGTAATGCCGCCGTCTTGGTTCCTAGTGCCCCTTGAGAGCCCTTCACGGGGAATACCGGGGGCAGTCCTGGGCTAACATAAACTGTAATAACAACCGACAAGAGTAACTTAGTAACTAGGGCTGCACCTTTCACAAACACTGTTGGCACAGGAAGATTGATGAGAGCTTCGGCTCGGTTGGTTTGGAGACGGACGTTTTGGTCCGGGGAGCTTCGGCTCGGTTGGTTTGGAGACGGACATTTTGGTCCGGGGAGCTTTGGCTCGGTTGGTTTGGAGATGGACGTTTTGGTCCGGGGAGCTTCGGCTCGGTTGGTTTGGAGACGGACGTTTTGGTCCGGGGGCTTCGGCTCGGTTTTTGTGTGTTTACGATTAAACTTGCATGTGCATAAAATAGGGAAAAGTTAAGGTGGTGGGTTTTCGATATCGGGGAGTTCGATTGCACCGACACCGATATCGTTGACTCGGCGAGGTGATTAGCACTTCGCCAACAGAAGTTCGGTGCGCTAGCCGGCAAGAGTACGCAGGCGTCCGCTTAGTGCACCAAGCGTTGAGGTGTACGATAGGTCAGACCAGTGGTGCTTTTACTGGTTTTGAGGTGGGCGAGGCCCAACCCACCGCTTCCGTCCGCCACTACGGAGGTATCCTGCGAGGTAATGGCTCCGAAAGGGGGAACTAAAGGTCTGTGTGCACAGAGTCGGGTGTGTGAGTTGCACTTGCTTGTTTCATCAGACCCACATGCATGTCATAGCATAATAGATTCATTTAACCCTGACATATAAAGTATAAGTGGTATGGGACGCTTATACATTAGGACCTGCTAAACGACCCCTTGGTCTATAGGCTTGTGTGGGCAAGTTTATAAATCAAGGTTAATTTCAATATATATATACATGTTGTTGTTTGGTAACCGTCACCCCAATGTATAAGTGGTATGGGACACTCTATACAATGGGAGCCTTGCAGAAGATCCCTTGGCTTATGCGCTTTCGCACATAAGTTAAGGTTACCTTTCTTACTTTCTGTTTTCTGTCATATTATTATAGAATTGCTAGATTAGTTCCGCTGCCATCTGTTTCTTGATTAATCTCTACCTTCATGTCCTTCACCTTTCTTCCTCTCCGCTCGGTACTTAGGAGCAAGGGGGAAGGGGTAGGGGATGATAGGGCTTAGTCTTTATGACTAACGGTTTTCGAACCGCATCATTTAGGGGATCGTGGAGCCCAGCATGGAGGAGCAGCCCCAGAGATCGGTGCGCCTGGAGATGGGGCAGTCTAGCTCCGGAGTTCATACAGCCGGGACCGTGAGTCTCGACCCTGAGTAGTTTCTAGTTTTGCTTCCGCATTGAGTGATATTATAGTGAGGACATGATGTAACGGGCATAAGCCCGTATTTATAGTACTCTGATTATTGTTATTCTGTGGACACTCCCTTCGTGGAGTTTTTATTCTATATATGTGATTTACTTTCAGTGGACTTACTCTTACTTCAATTACTGTGCTACATTTCTGTGATTGAATTGGCCGGCAGAATCGGCGCCTTATGGTGATGACCCTTCAGGACATGAAGGTGTCACCGCAAAGCGGCGACTCTGGGCCTAAGACCCCGGGTTTTAAAAGAAAAAAAAAGAGGGGGTCTTACAACACCATTGTCAATTGAGACCTACTCCTGACACGATTGAATGACAATCCACAGAGTAGTCTCAGGTGGGGTCTGTCCAGTACAACTTGTTCACTAACAAGTACCCACGTGATGACTTGATATCACAATATCATGACCTATGAGAACTGGTCATCAGTCAACACACGTGCTAGTCTTAAGGTATCATCATCACCCTTAGTTACTATGATGATACAACGACCAGGGACCTTTTAAGAATGAAGCTTCAAATAAATCATAGGCTCTCACATTCAAGTCACGTACTTGATGTCCTATGGAAGCGAACACTCTAAGGGTATTTATTTAGTTACAATTTAACTATCACATAGAAAAATCACAATAAAAGAACTTGCCATTAACTATAAAAAGAAACATTTAGGTACAAAATTCATCAAATGAATAAACAATAAACAACCAACAGAATATATGTTTACATGCAACACACAAGACTCTCACTAGAGTTGATCATTCAGGTATCGTATACCCATTGATCTAGTATGACCATCATGCTTTCTCTGCGCGAGAGGCTTTGTCAGTGGATCCGCAATATTCTCCTCAGTCGGCACTCTGCAAATGTTCACATCTCCTCGTTCGACAATCTCACGAATAAGATGGAACCGCCGAAGTATGTGCTTAGAGCGCTGATGGGATCTAGGTTCCTTAGATTGTGCAATTGCACCATTGTTATCACAGTAGAGAACTACGAGACCAACAATGCTAGGAACTACATCAAGCTCGCTGATGAATTTCCTAATCCATACAGCCTCCTTCGCTGCGTTAGCCGCAGCGATATACTCATCCTCTGTTGTAGAATCAGCAACTGTCTCTTGCTGTTCCAGCTCACAGCTCCTCCATTAAGGCAAAACACAAAACCTGACTGAGACTTGGAGTCGTCCCTATCAGTTTGGAAGCTAGCATCCGTGTAACCACTTACAACGAGCTCTTCCTCTCCACCATACACCAAGAACACATCCTTAGTCCTTCTCAAGTACTTCAGGATATTCTTGACTGCAATCCAGTGACACTCACCGGGGTCTGACTGATACCTGCTAGTCATGCTCAAAGCAAAGGAGACATCGGGTCGAGTACACAACATCGCGTACATGATTGATCCAATTGCCGAAGCATATGGAATCAACTTCATGCGGTCCTTATCTTCACAAGATTTTGGACACTGGTACTTAGAGAGATTCACACCATGAGACATGGGCAAAAATCCTTTCTTGGACTCAAGCATGTTGAAACGCTTCAACACCTTTTCGATGTACGTACTCTAGGTCAAACCCAGCAACTTCTTCGACCTATCTCTATAGATCTTAATACCGAGTATGTAAGTCACTTCACCCAAGTCCTTCATAGAAAAGCAGTTCCCTAGGTTGTTCTTAACAACTTTCAGGGTAGGAATGTCATTCCCAATCAACAGTATGTCATCTACATACAATATCAGGAAGACAACAATGCTCCCACTGATTCGCTTGTAAACACAAGGCTCATCTTCATTCTTGATGAAACCAAACTCTTTGATTTTCTCATTAAAATGAAGATTCCAACTTCGAGAGGCCTGTTTTAGTCCATAGATGGACCTATTCAGCTTGCATATTTTTGTGGCTTCATTTAGGGATACAAAACCCTCGGGTTGTGTCATGTACACTTCCTCAAGGAGGTTTCCATTAAGGAAAGCCGTTTTGACATCCATCTGTCAGATCTCGTAGTCATAATATACAGCAATAGCAAGCAATATCCTTATGGACTTAACCATAGCAATAGGGGAAAAGGTCTCATCATAGTCAATACCATGAATTTGCTTGAAACCTTTAGCCATCAGTCGCCCTTTGAATGTCTGTACATTCCCATCCATGTCGGTCTTCTTCTTGAAGACCCACTTGCACCCTATGGGTCGTACCCCTTCAGTTGGTTCTACCAAGTTCCAAACTTGGTTTGCATACATGGACTCCATTTCGGATTTCATAGCCTCAAGCCATTTGTCGGAGTCCGGTCCATTCATAACTTCTTGGTAGGTTGCTGGCTCATCATCATTATCCATAAGCAACACATTACCTATTTGAGACATGAGAAATTCTAATCTCTCAGGCTCAAATCTTGGTCTACCAGATCTACGTAGGACTTGTGCTTCTTGAGTAGGTTCTCCAGCTACAACATCCTGTAGTCCTATCTCAGAATCCAATTCCGGTTCAATCACTACCTGTGGTTCTTGAACTTCTTCAAGTTCTACCTTTTCAGTCTTTCTTGATAAGAACTCTTTCTCCAAGAAGACGCCAGTCCTTGCGACAAACACTTTGCCCTTAGACGGTAGGTAAAAGTAATACCCTTTCGTTTCCTTAGGATATCCCACCAGATAACATTTATCCGATTTGGGTTCCAGCTTGTCAGGCATTTGACGTCGCACGTATGCCTCACAGCCCTAAATTTTAATGAACGACATACTAGGACGCTTCCCAGTCCATATCTCATATGGTGTCTTCAGAACCGTTTTCGTTGGAGCGCGATTCAGTGTCATTGCAGTAGTCTCTAAAGAAAAACCCCAAAAGGAAACAGACAAGTCTGCATGACTTATCATCGAACGTACCATGTCTAACAAAGTACGATTTATCCTTTCAGATACACCATTATGTTGTGGTGTCCTAGGTGGAGTGAGCTGTGATACAATACCACACTCTTTCAGATGATCACGGAACTCATGACTCAGGTATTCGCAACCTCGATCAGATCGGAGTGCTTTAACCCTTTTACCCAATTGGTTCTCTACTTCATTCTTGAACTCTTTGAACTTTTCAAAGGTCTCGGATTTGCACTTCATAAGATACACATATCCGAATCTACTGAAATCATCAGTAAATATAACGAAGTAGAAATACCCACCTCTAGCCATGGAACTCATGGGTCCGCATACATCACTATGTACAACACCCAAGAGATCCTCAGCCCTCTCAGTATAGCCCGTGAAAGGAGCTTTAGTCATCTTGCCTAACAAACAAGATTCGCATCGCTCAAATGATTCATAATCAAATGAGTCCAAAAGTCCATCTCTATGGAGCTTGGATATGCGCTTCTCGTTTATATGGCCCAAACGACAATGCCAGAGATATGTAGGGTTTGAGTCATTTGTTCTTAGTCTTTTATTATTTTCTACATTATAGATCAGATGGTCCAAGTTCAAAACATAAAGACCATTAAACAATTGGGCTACAACATAACAAACATCATTCTTAAATATCGAACAACAGTTGTTCTTAATTATAAAAGAAAACCCAATCATGTCCAAACATGAAATGGATATAATCTTTCTAGTTATAGGCGGAACAAAATAACAATTATCAAGTTCTATTACAAGCCCACTGGGCAAAGAAAGATGGTAAACCCCTACGGCCACAGCAGCAACTCTTGCTCCATTGCCGACACGAAGGTCCACCTCCCCTTTACTCAGCAATCTTCTCCTTCCCAGTTCCTGCATATTTGTACAAATATGAGATCCACATCCGGTATCAATACCCAAGATGAAGGAGCAGAAAGGTTTATCTCTATAACGTAAATACTTGAAGCAGAAGTCATACCTCCCTTCATTTTCTGCAGACCCTCAATGTATGAAGGACAGTTCCTCCTCCAATGACCATCCTTGCCACAGTGGTGGCATTTCCCCTCCTTCACCGTGCTCTTCTTCTTCATCAGTGCAGAATACTTGGGCTCAAGATGTGACTTAGGTCACACCTTCGTCTTCTTGAAGCCCTTGGCCTTGCCCTTGCCCTTATGTATCATCAGTGTGGGGCTGGCAGGCTTGGCCTTCTTCATATTGATCTCGGCAGTTCTTAACATGCCTAGGAGCTCGGGTAGTGTCTTGTCTATCTCATTCATGTTGTAGTTCAAGACAAACTGCTCGTAACTGTCCGGCAACGATTGCAGGATCAGATCTGTGGCCAACTCTTGACCCAGAGGAAAACCCAGTCTTTCAAGGTTCTCTATATACCCAATCATCTTGAGTACGTGAGTCCCTACAGAGTCTCGAACTCCCATCTTGCACTGAAATAACGCTTTTGTGACGTCAAGCCTCTCTTGACGAGCTTGCCCTTGAAACATTTTCTTGAGATGCTCGTCAATCTCCTTGCACCCCATGTTCTCATGTTGCTTCTGAAGCTCAGAGTTCATGGTGGCAAGCATAAGGCACTCGACGTCTAAAGCGTCATCAGTATACTTCTTATAAGCATCCTTATCAGCATGGGAAGAGTTCCCCGTCGGCACCTCGGGGGCTTCCTCTTCCAAGACATAGAGCTTTCGCTCTTGCCTGAGAACAATTCTCAGGTTCCTGTACCAGTCCATATAATTAGTCCCACTGAGCTTATCCTTCTCAAGGATGGCTCTTAGAGACAACGTGGAGTGCAAACCACTTGCCATGGAATTCTACAAGAATTCATGCAGAATAAATCAGTACCATAATTTCAAAATACAATTATTTTTCTTAATTTGGACTTCAACTAAAACTCCCACTATTTTATTCGAAATAATAGCCCTCACTATCAATTCGGAGAGTTCATGCGAGTTAATCTCTTAATGGACAAGATCCGTATTTCACCAACACAATGAGTCGGCTTTGGCTTTCCTCTCACGATGTGGTTATTTAGGTAGGCAACGCTTGCCAATTGCATCCTCATGCAATTCTTGTATGGTTGGTGAATAACTCCTTATTCGCATCCATCACATGGTGCATGCCAACCCCATGCCTCTGGGCACTCAACCTTTGAGGTCACCTAGTTAAGCTAGACCCGATGTCGACAGTGGGATATCACAATTATCCGCTCGCACCCTTACCAAGATAGATTAATGCACCTTGCTTTGGCAAGCCCACACTTCATCGATCGAGGCAGGAAGAGTGTCATCCATTGGAAGGCATCCGAACACTTAATATTTGATGAAGGGATTTTTGATAATAGGTTAACAATTAACCATGATCAACATTTGATCAATGTGCACATCCAAAGAAAAACACTTCACTAAAATCCCCATGCATCCCTTATGTGCACAACAGAACACTATCAACATTTGATAGAAGAAAAGGGATAAATCTGAACATCTGGACACTTCCAAATCTTCAGGTTTACATGCATTGGACAAGGGACAAAGGCAACTCAACTTCAAGCAGTAGACAAGCTCAACTCTCCTTGTTGGATTCAAAATCCAAAACAAAATCGAGGGATGGTTACTGCTAAGGAGACAATAATTTCTAACAATTAGAAATTTCCACGAAATCCCAGACGTTCCTGGCGGGGAACCAAGATTAAATCTAGACATTTAGAACACTTCTAAATCCCTAGGTTTACACATACTGGTATAACCTAACTTCCAATACAACAAACATGGTCGTAACCTCGCTCTGATACCACTGTTGGGTTTCTCTAAGAGGTTGGCACAACACTTGTGCACGCAGCGGAAGAATAAAAACATCAAGAACAACCCAAAGAGATGGGATCGGGCCATGCATGTTGAATCAAGAAGTTAATACAATAACTAGGCAAAAATTACCTCAGTGGCGTTGAGTCACAACTCAACGGAGATACTCCAAGCTTCGTGTCCCTGTCGGTGGCGAGTTCTACGTGGAATGATGTCCACTTCACTGCAGAAATCCACACGAGCGGGAGAACACCGACCTTTCCGTCACACGGATAATCGGGAAGGAGATCGACCGCACCTTGCTATTCCACGGGCTGCTAGGTCCGCGCCAGGAATAGCAGTACCAGCGACAATCGCCGGAGAGGAGGAGGTCGACGGAGTGAGCACAGCGGCAGAACACTTCCGTCGGCGGGATCCGGGAATCGGCGGAGCGAACGAAGAACGGCGAAACCCTTCCGTCGGTTTCATTTCGGTCAAAAGGAAAAAGCCGATGTTCTCCCCATTCCCAAAAACCCTAAGTATCTATTTATACTCAAAGCATAAATAAACCTAGGTAAAATCTCTATTCGCAGACCACAGAAATATAGGGTTTCAGAATCGGCGAGAATCATCTCTCAGAATCGGCGAGAATCACTCGGCGAGAATAATACAGGATCGGCGAGAATCAGTCGACGAGAATCAGCTGCTGGAATCATCGAGAGTCAGTCGGCGAGAATCAACTGCTGGAATCACGTCGAACTTGGTTGACGATAATCGTCGACCTGCGGTCGACGATCGTCGACCTTGCGGTCTACGATGGTCGACCCGTAGTCGACGACACATAGTCGACCGAACAGTCGGCGAGAATCAAAGTACGATACTCGACGATTCACGCCGAACGTGGGTTGAAGATAATCATCGACCTGCGGTTGACGATCGTCGACCTTGCGGTCGACGATGGTCAACCCATAGTCGATGATACTCGTCGACCCGCGGCGACTATCTTCAACAACCCGCGGTCGATGATCGTCGACCTTCGGTCAACTTTCTGGTCAAACCTTCAAGGCAACATTTGCCCAATCCCGACGATCCTCTAAGGCAACACTTTGCCCATAACCCCATTCAAGGTCAGTGATTGGTAACCTTAACCAACACAGTCAATCATCCAACTTCTCCACATCTCTTATGTGCGACCCTGCAGGCTCATATCGCGTTGGCAGTGAGATTACATGTTTGACCACTTCTAGATCACCATGGTAACTCCAACACTTGCATGATATTTATTGCTAAATACAAACTAATGTCCGATTACAATGGGAAACACATGACTATTCAATGAAATCCCTCATTGTATAGGACATAGTGTTGACTAATGTGTAATCTCTCTATTGGGGTGTTATTCATCTCCAAGTTGTTGGAACACCCTATTATTATTTGGGTCAGGATGACTATATTTCTATAAGGATTTTGTGTTGTGACCTCCTTGTTGTTATAAAGGTCACATAGGTTAGTTAGAGTCAACTTCAGCTCGACGCAGAGTCGACTTCAGCTCGACGCAGAGTCGACCTCAGCTCGACGCTGAGTCGACCTCAGCTCGACGTGGAGTCGACCTCAGCTCGACGTTCCGTCAAGCCCAGTTCTGCTTTCTGAAACCACTCTCTGGCCGACGTGTGTCATGCTCAGATCGACGTTTTATTGTGAGCTCGACGTTTTCCAGGCTCCCGTCAGTTTTGAATAGGAATTCAAATTCCTTCTATCAGAACAATTAATGCTGAAGATTTATTGGCCGTTACAGCAAATCTGGTGCATGGCTCAAGGAATTTTCTAAGGAATGTTTGCCTGACACTTCCTTTTGAGACATGGACATTTAAGGAAAGCATTTAATGCTTGCTGCCAACGGCTATCAAAGACTCAGAAGAAGAACACAGAGATATATTTCTATCATTCAACAGAGAACAACAGGACTTCTTCTTCTTGCTCTCTGTGATATTCATTCAAGCTTACACACAGGAATTCTGATTGCTTCAGACACAACCATCCAACTTGTTTGGATCATCTTTTGCTGGAGCAGATCAGATCATTGAAGACCTGTCACCCTTGTGCAAAGCTCTCCTTCCTGAACTACTTCTTGATCTCAGGGGGAGCTTTGACAACATCAACAGATCCACTTTGCTTCTCTCTACTTATTGATAGAGAAGACAACATCAGCTTTTTCTTTTTCTTTCTGTACAGGGTTTTAACTCCCTTCAAAAGTTACCTTTGGTTTTGCTGAAACCTGGTCAAAAATCAGCCCTTTAGTTTGTGAGAACCTGGTCAAAAACTCTCTGGTGCTCAAGACACCTGATCAACTCATCTTGAAGTGGATTCCTATCTAGGGTGATAGAAGAGTGGACTACCCAAGATTTTGGGGAACCACTATAGCTCCTTGTGTATTCTGGTTGCTTGTTTCTTTGTGTTTTGCTTTGTGCTATGATTCTCTTCTTACTTTGATTAATTGCTATAGCACTATACACTAAGTAAATCTAAGCCTTCTCTCCATACAAGTTTTAATTTGCAAAACTATTTTAAATCACTCTATTCACCCCCCCTCTAGAGTTAGGATTGATCTTATCCCTCACTTTCAATTGGTATCAGAGGCAGGTTGATCATTCATACAGGCTAACACCTGGATCAAAAGATCTCTGATAAGATCATTTCTCTCAAAAGGGTTATTTCTTTTAGTTTTACTTATCTTTAAAACTCATGGCACAAAACAAGGACTTTGCTAGCACCAGACCTCCTATGTGCAATCTCTCTAAGTTTGCACTATGGAAGGCAAGGATTAGACTTTACATGAATTCATTTGATGAGGACATCTTTAATTCTGTGTTGACAGATTGTCCAAGGCCTCCCACAGGAACAAGTACATCAGCTGTTCCTCCTCCTTCAGGAACTGATGCTGACATAAGAAAGTGGAAGGCAGCAGATGCTAAAGCCATGAACATCTTGGCTCAAACCATGTCAGATGACATTTTCCAGAAAGTAGCTGAATGCAATACTGCCAAAGAGATCTGGGAAAAACTTTCAGAAATTGTATCAGGTTCTGCAGATGAAAGAAAGGATAGGAGATCCTACCTCATCACCCAGTATGAGAACTTCAAAAAGGCAGAGCCTGAGTCAGTTGCTGACATGTACAACAGACTGAGTCTAATCATCAGTGAGCTTAGATCACTAGATAAGGACATATCTCTCACTGAGATAAATAACAAGATACTGACTTGTTTCCCTAGCTCTTGGGACTCAAGAATCTGGTCAATTAAAGATGGAAGGAATGTCTGTGAGTTATCCACAGAAGCTCTTCTAGGAAAGCTCAAGAGTTATGAGCAATTCATTAAGAAGAGAGAAGAAGAGCAGAAGATATCCACACCAACTGAAAAGGTTGAGAAAACCATTGCCTTCAAGGCACAGGAAGAACAACCTAAAGAAAAGGTGTTGGGAAATGAAGAGCTTATGAGCCTACTTGTCAAAAGGTTCAATAAGCTGAATAAAAAGAACTTCAGAAGATGGTCATCCAAAGACAAAGACAAGCCAAGGTATGACAGATCTACCAATAAAGATATTATCTGTTTTGGCTGCAGGAAACCAGGACACATTGTCCCCAACTGTCCAGAAAATCAAGATAAGGACAGAAGGGACAAGAAGGAAAGAAAAGATAAAAGGAAGGATAAGGAGTCAAGGAAGTACCATGACAAGCCTTCCTCCAGCAACAGCAAGCACACCAAAAAAGGATTTGTGGCTGAATCCTGGAGTGACTCTGATGAGTCTGATTCATCATCAAGCTCTAGTGATGATGAGGATGATGCAGAAGAAAAAGGATTCTGCATGATGGCCATCAATGCATCTCAAAAGAATACTGATTTAGAGCTTGATGCTAACTACCTATCTGATCAGGAACTAACTGAGGATCAGGTAATAGATTCATTTGATTTTAATTCTGATGAATTTAAATCTGAGTTCAAATCTATGTGCATTGACTTGATTGAATCTCAAAAGTTAATTATAACTCTTAGAGAACAATTGATTGAATGCAAATCTATTAACTCAGATAATCTTAGACTCTTAGAAGAGTTGAAGCAGTGTGGGGAGGAGATAGCTTCACTGAAAGGTGAACTATCTAAGGCCAAACAATTTGAAGAAACCCTTAATGGGAGAAGTATCAAATTAATGGGCATCACAAGTACAGTGAACTCAAGATTGAATGGTTCACTAGGCTTGGGTGTTTCATCCAGCCAACCCATAGTGCTGACAACTCCAATCAAATTTACCAGTGACAAGGGTAAAGGAGTCTTGATAGTGGCTAGGAAGAATGCTGACTTAACCCAGGAAACTGGACAAAAAGCGTCGAACAGAGCTCGACGTAATCGCAAGAAAACGTCGAACTCAGGTCGACGCCTTCTACCTTCTGAACAAAGCAAGACTTCGCCGTCGAATGGAGCTCGACGCACTCACCAGAGTCCGTCGACCGAAGCTCGACGTGCGTCGAGCCAAGTTCAGAGCAAAAGTCAGTTCTCAGGGGTTAATTCAAGATTTAATTCCAGCTCCACATCTCATCACTTTAACCCTTATGCTGAATGGATAATACCTCCTAGGAGATATCATCTTGTAGGCTATAAGAGTCAACCTGAGATGTCTTTTATTTCAGAGTTTAAAGGATATCAAGAAAGGCCCAAGGTAAACTGGGTCAAAAACAATTGATTTGTTGTATGTGCAGGTAAAGACCTATCCAATTGAGAACCAGCAGTGGTACTTGGACAGTGGGTGCTCAAAGCACATGACTGGCAACAAGGAGAACCTTGTGTCCTTCAAAGCCAAACATGGACCCAAAGTAATTTTTGGAGATTCAAACTTTGGACAAACAAAAGGCTATGGCCAAGTCAAGATAGGGTCAATTACATTCAAGAAAGTGGCCTATGTGGAAGGACTAAAGCACAACTTAATCAGCATCAGCCAGCTATGTGATGCTGGTTATCAGGTTTGGTTTACCAACTCAGCATGTAATATTGCATTAAATAACAACATTGTTTTAATTGGTAATAGACAAGATAACATATATCTAGTTGATTTCAATTCATCTAAAGTAGATATTTGTTTATTTAACTCCCTTAGCAAACCTAATGAACTATGGCATAAAAGATTAGGACATGTGAACCTTAGAACCATTGCTAAGTTATCCAAAGACAACCTTGTTAGAGGACTACCTTCTGGTCCCTACAAGAATGAAGGACTTTGCAAGGCTTGTCAATTAGGCAAGCAAACTAAAAATAGTTTCAAGTCACTTAATAAGAGTGATTCACCTAGAATTTTGTACTTATTGCACATGGACCTTTTTGGACCAATTAATGTACAAAGCCTAGGAGGGAAATCTTATGCTTTAGTAGTGGTAGATGACTTCTCAAGATTCACTTGGGTGTTCTTTCTGAGAAAGAAGTCTGATAACTTCAAGATTTTGACAGATTTTCTCAAAGGCATACAGATTGAGTTCAATACTCACATTGCCCTGATCAGAAGTGATCATGGGACAGAGTTTGATTCTCTTCTTATGCTAGAGTTCTGTCAGAAGGAAGGTATCAGGCACACTTTCTCAGCTCCGAGAACTCCTCAACAAAATGGGGTAGTTGAAAGGAAAAATAGAACCCTTATTGAATCTGCCACAACATTGTTGACAGATGCTCACCTTCCTCTAACCTTTTGGGCAGAGGCTGTGAACACCTCCAACTATGTTTTGAATAGAAGCCTGATACATAAACTGAAGGGTAAGACTCCCTATGAGTTACTCAAAGGGAAGAAACCTAAAGTAAATTATTTCAAAATTTTTGGTTGCATTTGCTTCATTCACAATAATGACAAGAAATACCTAGCTAAATTTGAAGCCAAAGCTGATGAAGGAGTGTTTCTGGGATACTCCATGATTAGCAAGGCTTATAGGGTTTTAAACAAGTGCTCTAATAAAATTGAAGAATCCATGCATGTTACATTTGATGAAACTAATATGTCTTATAAGGAGAAGGAGACTTCTACCATAAGCAATTTGCAGGAACATTCAATTTCAAAAAATCTGAAGCAGCTTACCATCACAGACAAAGATTCATTACCTTTAACAATTCAACAAGACGCTGAACTTAGTGACAATGAAGAGGAATCTCAGGTTTTGGAAAGCTCAAATGGTCAACAAATTGAAGAACCAGTTGTTGTTCCACAAGAGGAAACAATAACACAGGTTGGTGCACCATCAACACCCCTTGTTGATTTAGTAACAACAAGAGATCACCCAATTTCACAAGTAATTGGAGATATCTCAGTAGGTGTGCAAATAAGGAATCAAGTTAATCACAATATTATGCACACTTGCTTTCTTTCTCAAATTGAGCCTCAAACAATACAAGATGCAGAGCAAGATCCAAACTGGATCATTGCAATGCAAGAGGAGTTGAATCAATTTGAAAGGAACAAAGTTTGGGAATTAGTACCAAGACCAAGGAACCAGCAAATTGTTGGAACCAAATGGGTATTCAGGAACAAGTTGGATGATCAAGGAATAATTGTGAGAAATAAGGCAAGACTTGTTGCACAAGGATATTGCCAAGAAGAAGGGATTGATTATGACCAAACCTTTGCACCAGTTGCAAGGTTGGAGGCCATAAGAATCTTTCTTGCATATGCAGCTCACAAGAGATTCAAGGTATATCAGATGGATGTCAAGAGTGCATTTCTCAATGGAGACATCAAGGAAGAGGTTTATGTGAAGCAACCTCCAGGTTTTATCTCTCCAACCTCTCCTGATCATGTTTTTAAACTGCATAAAGCTTTATATGGTCTCAAGCAAGCTCCTAGAGCATGGTATGAGACCTTAGCTTGTTTTTTATTGGAAAATGATTTTAAAAGGGGTAGAGTAGACCAAACTCTCTTTATTAGAACCCATAGGTCCCATATCCTACTAGTACAAATTTATATAGATGATATCATATTTGGGTCTACTGATTCAAACTTATGCAAAAAGTTCTCACAACTTATGCATTCAAAGTTTGAAATGAGTAGCATGGGTGAGCTTGCTTTCTTTCTAGGATTGCAAGTTAAACAACATGTGGATGGCATTTTTATTTCTCAAACCAAGTATGCAAGAGAACTGGTTAAGAAATTTGGAATGTCTGAAGCATCTTCTATGAAAACACCTATGCCTACAAATGTTGTTTTAGATGCTGATGAATCTGGAAAACCAGTTGATCAGACAAACTATAGAGCAATCATTGGCTCATTACTTTATCTAACAGCTAGTAGACCAGACATAATGTTTGCTACATGCATTTGTGCTAGATTCCAAGTAAGCCCTAGGGAGTCCCACCTCACATTAGTTAAGAGGATTCTTAGGTATGTAAAAAGTTGTCCTAATCTAGGTCTCTAGTATCCACATGACTCAGGATTTGATCTAACTGGATTTTCAGATTCTGATTATGCTGGATGTAGAGTAGACAGGAAAAGCATCAATGGAACTTGTCAATTCCTTGGTGATAGACTTGTCTCCTGGTTTTGTAAGAAACAAACTTCTGTGTCCACATCAACTGCTGAAGCTGAATACATGGCTGCAGGCAGTTGTTGCTCACAGATTTTGTGGATTCAAAACCAGCTCCTAGACTATGGCTACAACTTAGAGATGTCTAAAATTTTTTGTGATAATACTAGTGCAATTTGCATTGCACAAAATCCATTTCTCCATAGTAGGACTAAGCACATAGAGATCAGACATCACTTCTTAAGGGATAATGTAGAAAAGAAGAAAATTGCACTAGAATACATTTCCACTGAACTACAAAGGGGAGATATTTTCACCAAGCCCTTGGATGAAAAGAAGCACTTCTTCTTCCTCAATCAGTTGGGAATGCTAGATGGAGACAGTATAAATTAAAACTCCAAGATTTTGAAACCCATAATTAACAGGAATAGGAAAAATTTCATTTTAAAATTCCTCTGTCTGAGTGGTTTCTTTGAGCTCTGAACTAAGCTCGACGCTGCGTCGAACTAAGATCGACGGTCCGTCGCCCTCAAAAGCGTCGAACGTCGACCTCAACTTCTAGCGTTGAACTAAGTTCACAGCTCCCTGGCTTCTTGAGTTTTTCTTCCTTCGGTCGACGCCTTCGTTCAACGTCGACCTGAGCTCGACGTATAGCATCAGCCCAAGCGTCGAACGTCGACCTAAGCTGCACGCTGTTGAGTCGTTTCAATTCTCCTAGAGCCTTAGAGCGTCGACCTGAGCTCGACGTTCTTTCCATTTCTGCGTCGAACCCTAGTATAAAATCATTCTTCTCCGTCATTTGCAGTTGCGCTCTCATATTTTCTGCTCAAGCTTTCTCCCTCCAAATCCTTTACTCTTGATCCTGGAAGGTATCTATTTGCAGGATAATGGCAATTGTTGCAGGTGCATTGGCGGCAATGAAGTTTGATTCAGGTTTTGACATCGACATCGACTCCTTTGATGGATCATCACAGAATTTTCTGGATATTCTGGAGCTATTCAAAGAGCAGCACCTGGTTAACTTCATGACTACCAGTATTCCTCTTCCAGAATCTGAAATCAAAGAGTGGATTTTTACTGCAGTGAATTCAGATAACAGTACGATGACTGGAACAATTTCAGGGAATGAGGTAGCCATTTCTCCTCAAATCATTTCAGAGGTTATCGGTTTTGCTGTTGGAGATGATGAGATAGAACTCTCTGTGGAAGAGTTTGTTGTGATGCTAGACAGAATGGGGCATAATTCTAGTAACCCCTCTAAACTTTTAAAAGTTAACCTAGCTATTGAGTTTAGGCTGTTAGCAGATATCATAGGCAAGGTAATTTGTGCAAAGAGGACTGCACATGATGCCATTACTAGGCATCAATTTTGCATTATGGCTGCAATTTTGGATAAGAAGCATCACAATTGGGGTTTGATTGTTTTTGATATGATTAAGAAGAAAATGGATAAGAACTTTGTCCACTTTGGAAGGGTTCTTGGTTTGATTCTGAACCACTGTTGCCCTCAGTTGCTTGTGTCCTCAAAGAAGCACATCAATGCTTCTAAGAGGCTCACTTGTGCACTGATTGGCAAGTGGGACAGGAAGATTGTGAACTCCAGGGCAGCTGCAGCAATGAGGACTTCTGCAGACACCAGGACTGTAGAGGTCACTCTTCCTCAGTCTACTGGCCCAGAAGCAGGGGTTTTGCCATCTTCCTCCATCACCCTCCCATCCTCTTTCTTTCCAACAACAACAATCATCTCATCCACTCAACCGATCCCTTCATCCATGTCTACTATTGCATCCTCCATTCCACCACTCATCACTTTCCATCCCCTCCACTATTTTCCTCCCATGAGCTTGGACTCTTCATCTCATGAGGACATCCTTTCCCTTGACATTCATGATGAATCCTTCATGGATGCCTCTCCCTCCTCTCCTCATGACTTCCACCCTTCTTCAACATTTTCAGAACTTCTCCTATCCTCCATCCATGAACCAGCTATCCCTCCCATGTCTGCACCACCAACAATATCTTCTACCTTCACCTTCTCTACTGCTCCCTCTACCTCTACTCAAGTCCCACTTGAGCAAGTAGATCTTTTGCCTTTGGCCAATAAGCTTTTTGATATTTTGGCCCCTAGGCTCTCCTCTCTATTGAATGCCAAGCTGGCTCCTCTAGTCCTTTCCCTGAGCTCTCTCTCTGCCTCAGTCTCATCCCTCTCATCCTATCTGGCATGCCCTTCTTCTGGGGGCCTAGAGTCAGCTGCCACTGATTCTAGGCAGGGGGAGATGTTAGTAGAAGAAGAGCTGCAGCCTTCAGTAGTACAGGTAGTACAGGTTTGTTCAGAGACAGTTTCAGCAGTAGAAGTTCAGATGACCTCTGAGGCTCCTCCTCAAGGTTCAGTTCAGATGATCAGCAGTGCCTTAGACTTTCAGTTCTTGGCATCTTCTGTCCAGAGCTTCTACCTTTCAGCACATCTTCACTTCAGAAACTACAGCATCCTGCCTCCTCAAGAAGACCTGTCTAGGGCCATTGTCCCTTTTCAGAAGATCATTCCATCCTCCTTGGCTGTTGATGCCATGATCCTTGATGAAGCAGTGGTAGCTGTGGCTCCTGCTTGTGATGATGTTGTTGTTGAAGCAGTAGTAGCTGCTAAGACTGTTCCCTCAGAAACTTCAGGTGAATTGATTGAGATACCAGATGAAGTTGAGACCATTGTCTCCCAAGTTTTTTAGGAACTAGTCACCTCAGCCTCTATGGCTCCTGAGGCTATTTCCTTTCCTGCAGTGTTAGACTCCTCTTCTACACTGTCAGTAGACCTTCCTCCAGTTACTTCTTCAGCTGCTCCAGCCCCCATTAATTTTCCTATCTCAAAGAGAACTTACATAGATCCTTATGATGAATCTCAAAGCTCAGAGGATGAATTTGCAACTGATTCTGATGACTCCTCTGCAACCATTGCAAGGAAGAGGAAAGCAAGATCCAAAGCAATGAAAAGAGTTCCATTGGCTAGAGCCACAGATCATGACATCCCTTACCACATCAAGTACAACTGTGAAATCACTGAGCCCTGAATGCAATACTCTCTAAACCAAAGAAAGGCAATGAAGAAGAAAATAAAGTTCAATGAAGGCCCCTCAAAGCCTGTCCATCAGCCTCCACCTCCACCTCCTCCAGATGCAGGTGCAAGTGCAAGCCACTCTTCCAATCCTTCCCCATCATCTCTGCATGGCAAGACCTATCAGTCAAGAAGATCCCAAGGGTATAACCAGCAAAGGGGAAATCAGCAAAGGGGAAACCAGCAAAGAGGATACAATAGAGGCAGGCAGTCCAGAGGAAGATCAGGATCTCAACCTTACCAAAGGGCAGGACCCATTGATCCAACCTCTGGTCCCTATCCTTACAGACCCAGAGTTGACTTCACTCCAAGAACTCATCAAGAACACTCTGCCAACAGATATGAACCAGCTATTCCTTTTGAAGATCCTACTAAAACTCCAGCTTACTAGAAGGCCAGGATGACTGAGATGGCTGCTCTGAATGAGATTGACAGAGCTAGAGCAAGAGGTCTGGACACCTCTCACATCAGCACCATGTCAGATCAAAGGAGAGAAGAATTGGAGAAATACAACTCAAAGAAATTCTTTGATTCTGATAAGTATATGCAGCTTCATCCTGCAGCTATACCAGCTAGTGGAAAAGGTCAGAAATACTTAGGTGCAGCTGAAGATTACAGATCCAAGAAGGATGCTACAAATCCTAACAGGGAAATTATCTTCAAGGGAAGTGATCAAGATAAAGCTCCAAAGGAAAAGTAATGTAAGGTGTTTTATTTCTTTTTCTCTGCTGGATACAGGACATTAAACATTATTGCTGCTATATAGTGTTATATATATGCTGCTTTATTCTGTCATATGTCTGGTTGTATTTTATTCAGCTTTGTCTTGCTTTACTTCTTTTTGAATCCCTAAATTCATGTAAATAGTAATCCTAATCCAAATAGGGGGAGATTGTTGGAACACCCTATTACTATTTGGGTCAGGATGACTATATTTCTATAGGGATTTTGTGTTGTGACCTCCTTGTTGTTATAAAGGTCACATAGGTTAGTTAGAGTCAACTTCAGCTCGACGCAGAGTCGACCTCAGCTCGACGCTGAGTCGACCTCAGCTCAACGTGGAGTCAACCTCAGCTCGACGTTCCGTCAAGCCCAGTTCTGCTTTCTAAAACCACTCTCTGGCCGACGTGTGTCGTGCTCAGATCGACGTTTTATTGTGAGCTCGACGTTTTCCAGGCTCCCGTCAGTTTTGAATAGGAATTCAAATTCCTTCTGTCAGAACAATTAATGCTGAAGATTTATTGGCCGTTACAGCAAATCTAGTGCATGGCTCAAGGAATTTTCTAAGGAATGTTTGCCTGAGACTTCCTTTTGAGACATGGACATTTAAGGAAAGCATTTAATGCTTGCTGCCAACGGCTATCAAAGACTCAGAAGAAGAACACAGAGATATATTTCTATCAGTCAACAGAGAACAACAGGACTTCTTCTTCTTGCTCTCTGTGATATTCATTCAAGCTTACACACAGGAATTCTGATTGCTTCAGACACAACCATCCAACTTGTTTGGATCATCTTTTGCTGGAGCAGATCAGATCATTGAAGACCTGTCACCCTTGTGCAAAGATCTCCTTCCTGAACTACTTCTTGATCTCAGGGGGAGCTTTGACAACATCAACAGATCCACTTTGCTTCTCTCTACTTCTTGATAGAGAAGACAACATCAGCTTTTTCTTTTTCTTTCTGTACAGGGTTTTAACTCCCTTCAAACGTTACCTTTGGTTTTACTGAAACCTGGTCAAAAATCAGCCCTTTAGTTTGTGAGAACCTGGTCAAAAACTCTCTGGTGCTCAAGACACCTGATCAACTCATCTTGAAGTGGATTCCTATCTAGGGTGATAGAAGAGTGGACTACCCAAGATTTTGGGGAACCACTATAGCTCCTTGTGTAATCTGGTTGCTTGTTTCTTTGTGTTTTGCTTTGTGCTGTGATTCTCTTCATACTTTGATTAATTGCTATAGCACCATACACTAAGTAAATCTAAGCCTTCTCTCCATACAAGTTTTAATTTGCAAAACTATTTTAAATCACTCTATTCACCCCCCCCCCCCCCCCCTCTAGAGTTAGGATTGATCTTATCCCTCACTTTCACAAGTGCTATAGAAGATTTAAGGAAGGAATTCTAGCTGAGTTCAGGACTTCAGAATTTTCATAAATAAAATTCATCAGAGTCCTCACTTGAAGACTGATGAAGATTTTCTATAGTTTTAAAATATTATCCAAACTAAAATCTCAAATAGGCAAGTGTACCTATCGAAATATAGTATAGGAAATGTCGTATTAGACTCGGGGCCTGTTGAGTACTTCTACTCACGCAAATTAATATTATTTTATCGAAATATAAGGAGGGGTAAATTAAACTAAAGAAGGAAGAAAATAGACTAACACAAACACTTGATCTAGACTCTCTTTGAATAAACCTTTTATAAAATACAAACTCTAAAATACTCACTTCGACCGTGGAGGTTCCTAAAGTACAAAAACGTCTCTCTCGAGCTCATGCTTCTGACTAACCTTAGGTTGATCGATTAAGACCTCTCGGCCAGTCGAAACCCCTAAGCTTGCTTTAGGCGGTGAACCCCTCTATTGGATTTGACTCCAATCCGGCAGATTTATGTCGTCCCCTCTCGAGGAGTGCATTCAACTCCTTTTATCCTTGAGCGATCTACTCGTATCTGCAACCTCTCGGTCATTTAGGATACGGATCTAGGATCGAAGAACATACCCGCGAAATATGAATTCGACAAAATATAATTCAAAGATAAATCGATAGTGGTAAAAAGATTTGACAAAAAGAGTTTTATTCAAAGATAATCATGATCAAGTGCTAAAGAAATTGGCTACTTGACATAATATAAAAGTTACATAAAAATAAGGGAGAGGAGAACATGTTTGCAAAAAGAAAATGTTTGAATTGAAATTACAAAAATAAAACTAAGTTATGAAATTAAAATTACATAGAAGGAATGCAAAAAACGACAAAGTAAACTACAAAATAAGCCTAAAACTAGCTCCTAATCCTCTTCCTGAGCTTCTGAACACATCTGCTTTTTATAGATTTTTCTGCTTGGGAGTCACGCCCATTGGTCACGCCCGTGACCTAGGGCGTGTCAGGCTCGGAAACTGCAGTCTTGAAAGCCCGGGAACGTTGGAGAAAAACTGCCAAAAATCGCCGTTTTGCGGGTCACGCCCCTAGGTCACACCCGTGACCTAGGGCGTGTCTAGTCTGTTACAGGAAACGGCGGGAACGGAAACGGCGGGAAGTAATTCTGGCATTTCTGAAGTGGTCACGCCCTAGGTCACGCCCGTGACCAAGGGCGTGTCTGACTGTGCCAGCAAAATGGTTGGAAACGGCGTAATCTGGAATTAATTTCACAGTTTTGGGTAGGTCACGCCCTAGGTCACGCCCGTGTCAGGGGGCATGTCCTTAGAAAAAAGTCCCAAAATTGTTCAGGGAAGCTTTCTGGAAAAAATAGTTTTTTTTGACCTAGACACGCCCGTGACTCAAATGTCACGCCCATGTCACGGGCGTGTACTTGTGAAATTTTCCAGAATTGTAGAGGACGTCGTCTTCTTTCCGTTGACTGGTTGCACGTCCCGTAACTCTTCCTGGTTTGAAAGTTATGACCATTTGAAGTTGAGCTATCCGTTATCAAAAATGTTCATTTTCACCGCTTCAACTTCTGATCAGTCCTGTAAGCTCCAAATTGCTATTCACAGCCCAAATTGACCTAAAATATGAAAATAAAGCAATTATAATCATAATTACTAAAATATAACTATAATCTTATTATTAATTAAATAAAAACTATATGAAAATAACTATAATTAGTGAGTTATCAAATACCCCCATACTTAATCTTTTGCTATTCCAGAGCAAAACTATGAGAAGTACTTATAAGAAATTTATATTTTTTTAATTTAAACTAAAAATTCATTAAATCAAAAGAAAGTTAAAAATAAAATTTAGCAATTTAAATATTAAATCCTAAACTATGAAATTAAAATGTACAGAGAAAGGTATTTAGCAAAAGTTTCTCATATAAATTAATTAGAATTCAAAATTAAGTAATTTAGCAAACAAAATTAGATTAGAATTATTCACATTATTACAAAAAAAAGAAACTTGTAAGAAATTTTTAACTACTACTTATGCTCTCTTAGTATTTTAATTTACTTCTAAAACCATTTTTTAGGGTTTGGGGAAAAGGAAAATGGAGAGTTTTTGGATTTGGGGTGATGAATTTTATCCTCTCACCCCACGCATTTTTTCTTTTGATATTTGCATATGTTTACCAAGAAAATGATGGATTTTATCCTCTCATTTTCCATGACATATGAACAAATATTTTTCCTCTTCAAATCAAAACAAAAATTAAATGGGAGTAATGAATTTTATTCTCTTACTCCTATTTTTTTATTTGGGGATTGCATATGTGTAGCAAGGAATTTATAAGTCCCATGACATATGATCTAACCAAAATAAAAAAATTGCATATGTGTACCAAGGGATGATGAATTTTATCCTCTCATCCCTATGCCATATGATCTAACAAGAAAATTTAAAACAAAGGGAAGGTTACAAAAAATTTAAATTAAATTAAAATAATTAGAGAGCAACTATAGTAAATTTAGAATTTCCTAAGAATCTTTAAGCATAAATGATTATAATTAAAATCAAAAGATTGTTAAACTAAACACTATAAAATTGAAACTAATTAGAATTAAGAGAAAAAGAAGTAAATAAGGTTCTCTAAACAAAATTAATTCATAAGTTTATTTATCAAAATCAAATCACCTAAAAATTAATTTAACTAACTTTGATGAAATAAAAGATTAGAAAATCAAAAATTATAAAAATTCTTATAAATAAACTCAAAATATATTTCTAGAAATCACAAAAAGTAAGTAGGGGATTATTATTTTTTTAAAATTTGTTTTAAATTTCTAACGATTTTTTCAATTTTTTTTTGGATTTTCAAAATAAAAACAATATGAGAATCCACCCCCATACTTAAAAATAAACATTGTCCCCAATGTTTACAAGCCAAGTAGGAGGGGAAAAATAAACAATTTCTAAAAAATAAGAAAAAGCAATTCATAAAAAATTAAAAGATAAGCAAGGGGTGTCTCCCAAGAGCGCTTTTCTTTTTCCCGTCTTTAAGCTAGACGGTTTTGGTTAGGAAAAAGGGAAATAAAATTGAAGTGTAAGGGCAACTCCCTTAATTCCCGCTTTGGCGAAGATGCCAAAATCGCTCTACCGGCTACTCCTCCGCTGTCCTCTTGATTTTCCTTATTGTAGCAGTTGACTAGAAAATGTAAATTCAAATCACCTAAACATACCTGAGGTGATTTGAATTTTTGTAGAGGAGCGGCAAATGGATCGTGGATGACGTTTAATTGCAACGGCTCCTCTTCTACATGAAAATCGTTAGTATAAGGAAAATCAAAAGTAAGCATTTCAGAAAAATCTTCGCAAGGAGGAGGCTCTTGCAAAGGTATAAGATTAGGCTCCGGTTGTTTATTTTCTAAAATTAATTTTTTATCCAAAATTTTACTGGAAATAAAATCATTGGACGCATCAGGATCAAAAATTTTTGCTCCTAAAAAGTCATTAATTGTGCATGGAGGAGAAAAAGTGGAAGTCGTAGGAGGAGACACATGTTCTTCTTCTACTTCGTCCATAGCGTCCATACACCTAACAAACTCTTGAAATAAGAGTTTTTCCTCTTCTTTGGTATAAACAACTACGGGGGTACATGAAGAGTCATGTTCCGCCAAAGGTAAAAGTTTTAAAGATGGAGAAAAATTCTTAGGACAAGCAATAATTTCTTCTAAAGTTTTGGGAGGATCAACTTGAAATTGTGTAAAGTCCCAAAGATTAGAAGAAGTGGGTGGTGTGATAAAAGAAGAACAAGAATTAGGATCTAAATAATTGTTCTCATAACTCGAAAAATTTTCCGGTTGATCTTGCGAACAAGAAAAACCAGTAGCCGAGGTGGAAGAAGAATTATTTAAATCAAAATAATTATTCATATTTAAATTTGAAAAAGTATTTTCATGAAAATTAGAAGAATAGGAAAAATTATTTTCATGAAAATTAGAAAAAGAATTATCATAAAAGTGAGAATAGTTATTTTCATAATTATTATAGAAATTATTTTCATAAGAAAGATTTTTATAAAAATTATAATGATAACAATATTCACTTTGATGAGAACCACCACAATAATAACAAACAATTTGGCGTTGTCTTGCGGCTTTCAAAAGATTTACTTTGTGTGTAAGCTCGGCAATTTTAGCGGCCAATTGTGATAACATTTTTTTATAAAAGAAGAAAAAAAAACAACCGTTAGCTAATTGAAATGAATTTGAAAAAGAAAATGAAGAGTAGAAAAGGAGGTGGAGAAAGAGAATGATAAAAGTAATAAAATTTGCGCTTTCAAAATATCAACAAAAATTCCCCGGCAACGGCGCCAAAAACTTGATGAAGATTTTCTATAGTTTTAAAATATTATCCAAACTAAAATCTCAAATAGGCAAGGTACCTATCGAAATATAGTATAGGAAATGTCGTATTAGACTCGGGGCCTGTTGAGTACTTCTACTCACGCAAATTAATATTATTTTATCGAAATATAAGGAGGGGTAAATTAAACTAAAGAAGGAAGAAAATAGACTAACACAAACACTTGATCTAGACTCTCTTTGAATAAACCTTTTATAAAATACAAACTCTAAAATACTCACTTCGACCGTGGAGGTTCCTAAAGTACAAAAACGTCTCTCTCGAGCTCATGCTTCTGACTAACCTTAGGTTGATCGATTAAGACCTCTCGGCCAGTCGAAACCCCTAAGCTTGCTTTAGGCGGTGAACCCCTCTATTGGATTTGACTCCAATCCGGCAGATTTATGTCGTCCCCCCTCGAGGAGTGCATTCAACTCCTTTTATCCTTGAGCGATCTACTCGTATCTGCAACCTCTCGGTCATTTAGGATACGGATCTAGGATCGAAGAACATACCCGCGAAATATGAATTCGACAAAATATAATTCAAAGATAAATCGATAGTGGTAAAAAGATTTGACAAAAAGAGTTTTATTCAAAGATAATCATGATCAAGTGCTAAAGAAATTGGCTACTTGACATAATATAAAAGTTACATAAAAAGAAGGGAGAGGAGAACATGTTTGCAAAAAGAAAATGTTTGAATTGAAATTACAAAAATAAAACTAAGTTATGAAATTAAAATTACATAGAAGGAATGCAAAAACGACAAAGTAAACTACAAAAAAAGCCTAAAACTAGCTCCTAATCCTCTTCCTGAGCTTCTGAACACATCTGCTATTTATAGATTTTTCTGCTTGGGAGTCACGCCCATTGGTCATGCCCGTGACCTAGGGCGTGTCAGGCTCGGAAACTACAGTCTTGAAAGCCCGGGAACGTTGGAGAAAAACCGCCAAAAATCGCCGTTTTGCGGGTCACGCCCCTAGGTCACGCCCGTGACCTAAGGCGTGTCTAGTCTGTTACAGGAAACGGCGGGAAGTAATTCTGGCGTTTCTGAAGTGGTCACGCCCTAGGTCACGCCCGTGACCAAGGGCGTGTCTGACTGTGCCAGCAAAATGGTTGGAAACGGCGCAATCTGGAATTAATTTCACAGTTTTGGGTAGGTCACGCCCTAGGTTACGCCCGTGTCAGGGGGCATGTCCTTAGAAAAAAGTCCCAAAATTGTTCAGGGAAGCTTTTTGGAAAAAACAGTTTTTTTTTGACCTAGACACGCCCGTGACTCAAATGTCACGCCCATGTCACGGGCGTGTACTTGTGAAATTTTCCAGAATTGTAGAGGACGGCGTCCTCTTTCCGTTGACTGGTTGCACGTCCCGTAACTCTTCCTGGTTTGAATGTTATGACCATTTGAAGTTGAGCTATCCGTTATCAAAAATGTTCATTTTCACCGCTTCAACTTCTGATCAGTCCTGCAAGCTCCAAATTGCTATTCACAGCCCAGATTGACCTAAAATATGAAAATAAAGCAATTATAATCATAATTACTAAAATATAACTATAATCTTATTATTAATTAAATAAAAACTATATGAAAATAACTATAATTAGTGAGTTATCAAAGACTCTTATAATTCGTAAAGACCTCACGTGAAGACTCGTGTAGTTCATCGAGTTTACTCGGGAAGTTTCTGAAGGTCTATAAGAAAGTTTTGATTTGACTAAGTAAAATTCATTGAGTGATCTGATGATCTCTCGGGAATACTCGATGAATTCGTCGAGTTCTCTCGAGAATTCTCACGAACACTTAACATGAATTTCACTCTATGTCAATTTTCAAACAAGTCCTTTTCATCGAATGGACTCGAGTAATTCATCAAATGAACTCGTGTAATTCATCGAATGTATTCTTGTAATTCGTTGAGGGGTTTTACAATTTGTCGAGACTTCTGGAGATGTCATGTGTACACTCGACGAATGGACTTAACAGTTTTTGAATTTAAATTTTTTGAAGGCTTTCCTTTAGGGCACCTGCCATGTACAGTACATGTGGAGCTCGGTCATGATGTTTCCTTCTAGCCATTGGAAGAGGAATCTATGTATAAATAAAAGGGTTAATTTCAGAGAACCCTAATCGTGATCTAATTCAGAAAATTCGCAAGTGCTTCCGTTGTCCGAATTGTTCTCTCTCGGTCGTTCTTGTCGCCGACTCCTCGAACTCATGATTCCTCGTAGATGTAGTTACAACCATTTCTTTGCTCTACTTTTCTCCAAGAAATTCTTCAAGATCAAGTCAGCTCTCAAGTTTCAAAACAAGCTTTCAATGTTTCAAGTCCTTCTTCTTCATCCCCCAAGTTCAAGTTTCTTTATTCTACAAGGAAGAAGAAGAACTTTCTTAGATCTGAAGTTGAATCTCGTTGAGATATTTAAGAAGATTGTTCACAATCTATTATTATTGTAAAACTTGTAGGAAGTTTTCCTTTCGAGTTTGTAAATCCTAGTTTAATGGATCGAGTGTAGGAGAATTTGTTTTACGAGTTGTAGGAGTCTTTATCTCCGAGCTGGTAGGAGTTAAAGACTCTGAGGTGTAAGATTGATATAATCTGATATTGGTGAAGTAGCCGAGTCTAGCTTCAAGTGCTAGATACGCGAGGTGGGATAGTTGACGTACCTTTTTTGGGGAACTACTATAATTCCTTGTGTTTGTGCTGTGTGTTCCTCTTATTCTGTGCGCTTATTTTTCAAGTATTTTATTTCCGCTAAAAGCCACAAGATTCACATACTCACACCCCTCTAGGTTACTTAGGTAGACAACTAGATACTTTCACTCATGCCACCACCACCATCAATTAAATCCATCATTTTAAAATCTTATAGCTAATTTTCCTAGAGACAAAAACATAGCATTTTACATTTTTTGAGAGATCGATGCTTGGGGATAAATTCCAATTTTATATTACTTGAACTGAGTACACATATAGTTTTTGGCACTATTACTGAGGAATGCAGGCACATAATTGTTTCTTTTGGTAGAAAATTATTTATAAGAGTTTACTATTTTTATTTTGTTTTTGTTCTGTAAGATTTATATGCAAGGGAGAAACCCTAGTGAAGAATGAGTACGCATTATCCTTCCTTACGAATAGTGTCTTGGTACGTAAAAGGCAAAAATAAACATAAGTACTTGCAAAAGAAAACCATAAGAACATTGTCATGACATGCATAAGCATGCAGGCAATTGCCAAACTCGCAAGGCACACAGGCGCTTCTACTTGCGCAAGGAAAATCCTACCCAAGGCATGCGGGCATAGGAGAATAGAGTTTGAAGTATGTGACTTTGGTGTATCTAAAGATTAAATCATTCAAAGGTGTTTCACGGATTTTCCGATTCAATAAGTTGAGTCTGAGGTTTTTGGGTCCGTTCAAAGTAAAGAAACATATTGGAGAAGCAGCCTACTGGTTGGCGTTGCCCGCGGAGCTGAGTGGATTACACGATGTCTTACATATTTCAGTTTTAAGGAAAGCCTTGGTTGAGGCTAGTGTTGTGGTCGAGTCGACGGCGGTGCCGGTAGGAGAGGATTTGAGGACGAATATCTGTCTAGTTGGCATAAAGGATTCGGAAGTTCGGCAGTTATGGAGTAAAGAGGTTAAGATCATGAAAGTGCGTTGGGATAACTACGGATTAGACAAATTCTCCTGGGAGCATGAACAAGCAATACGAGAGGACTTTCCAGAACTTTTTTGCTTCAGGTATGCTTGTTGCTTGAGTGCGTGCTAAATTTTGAGGATGAAATTCTTCTAAGGGGGGTGGAGTTGTAACACCCCAGTTTCTAGAGCTTGAGACTCTGGGAGCTACCGCGTGGCGGTAGTAAGCTAACGCTCGATAATAGCATCATTCGTCGAGACCGGAGCATTGAGACGATTCGTTGAGTGGTAGTGCGTGGTGCTAAGTAGCTACCACCCGGCGGTATCCCGTTTTCGTTGAATGAGTTGACAAGAATTCGTTGATAGGCTATCGCGCGGCGATAACACTTATACTAGCGATAACAGGTCTTTCTGTAGAGGACAACATGTTTGGAAACTACCGCGGCGCGGTAGGTAGCTACCGCCCGGTTATAGTTGTCAGGAACAGTTCTGTGGGCTATGGTTTATGGTCGTCTGATTCACTTGGGAGTTGATCTTATGGGCCAGAATCCTGTGTCCAATAGGCTTAAGTAGGTCTTAAACAATCTTTCCCCTCATTCTTTTCTTTGGAGTGGGAGTAAGGGTTTGGGAGAGAGGGTTTGGAGGAGGAAGAAGAAGTGCTTTCTCCGGCATTAGCGAAGCTCCGAGGCTCCATTCGTCGATCTGAAGCTAGATCCGTGGAGAGGACTTGCAGGCGCATACTTTCATCCATGCAAAAGAAGATTTCTATGGCTAGGAAGAGGAGTCAAAAGGTAGTGGCATTTCTCCTGTCGCTTTTAAGATGCGTGCATGACATCCGTTTATTTCTTGCTTTCTTTGAATCTTTAGGCACCAGATCTCTCAAATGAGAGGGATACAGGTTGTCATGGTTCAACAGGAGCCACCAGGTCAATTTTGTCCATCCCCAACAAGTTGCTGCATTAGAAATCTGCACCGCTAGTGGATTAGACATTGTGGGTGAATCCATAGTCGCGACCGTTAGTCTAACTCGGTGATGTTTCATAACGAGCCTTAAGGATTTTTTTTAGAAGTCTGTTTACACCAAGATGTCGTTTGTGATGTTTGCCCCGTTTCTTTAGTGCTTGAACAAATGGTTGATTAGGGTGGGAAAGGCTATATTTGTTGATTGATGTGCAAAGGCGTGGCTTGGTCTCTGTGGTCGGCTGGCTAGCCTGTGACGCGCAAGTCATGTGTAGAGAGTGTCCTGGCAAGACAAGTCCTCTTCTAAGAAATAGATAAGAATGCTAAACTTTTGACAAGACTAGGCGATTAAGCCCATGAGCGGGTGGGGTCAAGCAATGGTTCTAAGCAACAGTTTGTTTGTATGTGACAGAATCCTGATGTAAGAAGTCATAGCTTTCATGCAAGCACGAGTTTTGAGACCCACGAGCAAGTAGGGCCTAGGCAAGAGTTTCGTGTGGCGGCTTGAATGTCGTTAGGGGAAAATGGAAGTACTCATGTGATGTGATGTGAAAATGCGCGATGATGTGGTAGATTCATGCGTTATAGGATACCTTGGGTGAAACCCAGGTTTGCATACATATTGCATGGTAGGCCCTTTTTTTATTAAATGCTCAACATAGAAACGTGTTTGATGTATGTGACATCCCAACATATTTCTTTACTCTCCATTCTTATATACATTTGCATACGAAGAGCTGACCTACAGGGTGATGGAGTGCCCCGGGGTCTGCTTTGGATGACCAGGAGGAGATGTGTTGGTTACACAATTGAGGTCATCCTTTGCTGACCCACATTACAACAAATTTTATAGGGCAAGGTGCACATGCTGGAGAAAGCTCGCTGGCCAATTAGGCCTAAGACTCATAAAGTGTTCTCCTTTACTGTACTTTTAACTTGATGAATGTTATACTTAATACACTGTAATCCGGCTTGCATGTTGAGGTAGCTTAGGAGTGCTACAGTACATTGCTTTGCTTTTGATTGTTTCAGTTTTGGACATTTGTATGTGTAAGGACTTAAGGCCGCTTCGTACTCTTATGTTAGTGGATAACTTCTAGTTGTTTTGTGTTTCCGCTATCTTATTTCTGAGTTTTGAGTTGGGTAGTTCCTTATATCATCTTATGATGCTTAAGCTATGGAGTCCATATATTGTGGGGCCCCTGCCGTACCCATATTATATGTTCATTACAGTGGAGGCGTTATAGTGCATTTCGTGATGATGACGATAGAGATTGATCCACTCATAGAGGATGAGCGCGAAACCGCATACTTCTTGGGCTTTGACAAGGGATTTTGAGCGGCTCGGAGGTTTCCATAGTGCAATACCTTGGGCGTGGATGATGTCACAACCCAAACTTTCTGAGTATTAAAGTACTATCAGAGTGGGAGAAAATACGTGATCGTGATGTCACGCCGTGCAAGGGATAGCTGTTGACGTTCAGGCATACCTGTACTTTCACTTACTTTATAAAAAGGACATATGAATTAAGTTTTAAAACATATTTTGTATTTGTAGATATAACTGACCATGTCGCTCAGTCTAGTGGATCAACTAGTCCACGAATGAGAGAATATATGTTTACGCAGTGGGAAATAATCAATTTATTTCATTTATTATCCTACATGAGTAAAGAGACTCAGCAATGTTTGCAATGAAATGTGACTTCTACATTTAGTATAAGAAAAAAAGATAGTTTTATGACTCTTAAAATAAAATGAATTTCAGTTAAAATAAATGCTATGTAATTATGCTAGAGTGCAGCTTTTTTATATATTTAAAAATTCCTAAAATCCTAACATAAATCCTTCACAGAGAGCAAGTGCATAACTAACAGCAAGTAACAACAGCAAAATTAACAAGTAGCCTAACATCAAAAACTAATACTATGGGCATCAACAAACTGACAAGAACCCATAGGATACAAGTCTAATCTGAGATAAAGAAACAAATACCTCACAAAACTGAGGAGGATAACAAGAAACAGCAACTAACCATAACTCTGAAAACCACAAACTCTACCAGTCAAACCTACTACTGCTCTGAACCTAAGGCATTCAAAAGAAGAACACCTCAGTACAAGTGATGGTAAAAGAAACCAAGCAGCAATAACATGTTAAAATTCCTCAAGATGATAAGGGAGATAGCTCTGATACCAAGTAAAACTTTCAAAGCTATCAAGATGACACCTTGATCAAGCAAAAAACAGGAACTAGGTGTAAGAACACTCAACCATAATCCAAGCTCAATAAATCATAAATAATAGAAGACAACAAAGAAGACTTATATTATCAACAATCTTCTTTATAAGGCATGACATACATGGCGAGACATGATTCGCCGATGTACAAAGGAAGAGCATACAAACAAAGCAAGAACAACAAACCCGGAGGACTGCCTATGAAACCGTCGAGACCGCCAAGCTTCTGCTGCACTGAACTGAACTAGGGAGTCTGTGTAGACCGCGGACAACCCTTTATTCTGATGAACACCTGTATCCGCTCTCTACAAGCCGCCTCACCACAGAGGTCACTTAGCTCCAAGAGTACACGAACAAAGCCATTGCCGAACTAAAGAACAGACCGGCAGAAAAGTTATTGAACTGGGAAAGATGAAGGAGAGAAGACTGGCTGGCCGCAACTGCGACCTACTGTAAACCGTTGATTGTTAACCGCAAGATCCACTGATCCCTCACCGCAGTCAGCACCAAAATCCTAGCTTCTCAGTGCTAGCCGCACAACCTACAAACAATAACCCAGTAAAACTTCTCTAACCGCGCAGACAGAAAATCCGAGGCCGCAATAATTAACCCATGTTCAACTTATTGTTCATTCAGATAATTATGATGTCATAGGGCGTCCTATTTATAGGAATGGAGAGGAGTGTGTTCATCGCCCTAGCTGATAGAAACACAACCCCAGCTCGCAGCTATCACAAAACAATCCGCCCAGTTTGCATGGACAAGGTTCGACACTAGCCTATCCGCCTGACATCAAAGAAGGTGGGATAGAATCCAGTCCGCATCCCAGTGGACACTGCACTAGCCTGCAACAATAATGACCACGAACAAAGGCACATACCACCCGGTCAACCATCGGACATTGCGGACTCTGTGATTAATCTGAACTTATCACAGATCGTGACCATGTCCCTAACCAGTGAACCTATGACACGAGCTCCACACACACGAACAACAGTCCACCTAGTCTGCCAGCTCCAATCCAGTGCAACCAGACTGCGTATAATCAACATATCTGTATGGCTACCACCTATAACACACCACCAAGCCGCAATACCAGACCGCTCAGTACGCACCACCAGTCCCCAAGACTGTCTGCCCAGGCCGCGCAGTCTGCCTAATCAACCCCCACTTTCACTTAAATAATTTCAACACTCCCCCTTAAAGTGAGTAGTGTTTGCCAAACCCAGCTGTCCCCGTAATCGTTCAAATGGCCCCTTCGACAGTGGCTTAGTGAAGATATCCTTGATGTTGTCCTCGCTCCGCACATGCTCAACCATAAGAGACCCCTCCAACACCTTCTCCCAAATGAAGTGGCGCTCAATCTCTATATGTTTGGTCCGCGCGTGACAAACTGGATTATTAACCAGTTTCAGGGCACTCTCATTGTCACCGCGAAGCAGAGTTGGACCTCGCACTTCTTCATGGACGTCCTATACTAGCCTCCTGAACTAGATGGCTTCCCGAGCTACCAAGGCCTAAGCCTTATACTCCGCTTCTGTACTAGGGACAGACACTGAGTCCTTTTTTAATTTACCATGAAATACCCGCTGATCCGCATTTGAAAACATTACCAGACGTCGACTTTCAATCTTCTGAGTCTCCGCCATAATAAGCATTAGTGTAGCTATTGGGTCCATTGATCCCAATGTCCTGGATTTGAAGAAGGCCTAGCAAATGTATACACATATGGTGATCTAACTTGTGATCAAGTTTAGTGATTGTAGGATGTCCTAGTAATAATGATGGGATAGATAGTGTAAGTGGCTAAGTCAGGTAAACACTTACCTAAGATGTGGATAGACAGAAATCTATTTAAGTCCACAGGCATTTAGTTAAGGTCACTCATTCAATGCCAGATGACTTATAGCGCTGAGAGGAGCCTATATAGTCAAAGCGGAGTTTCTAGCTGAGAAAGTGGCTAAGTCCACAGACGTTGAGTGAAGTCCACTAACTCAACTCCATACAAAAAAAACTGTGAGTCAGGCTAAGCCAAAAAAGTTAGACTGGAAAATTCATCTAAGTCCACAAGCGTTAAGTGAGGACTGCTCACTCAACGCCATGTGATAGAAGGATGTGAGACAGCTCAATCAGTCAAAGCCGCAAAAAATCTGTACTGATATTTGACTAAGTCCACAGGCATTGATTGAGGCAAGCTCACTCAATGCCATGTGATAAAGTGTTGACTGTATCTCATTCAGTCAGAACCTGTGTTTTCAGATACAAAAATTTGGCTAAGTCCAAATGCGTTGAGTGGAGCTTACTCTTTCAACGCCAAGATGGAAAAAAAACTAGCTAAGGCAGAAAGCGTATAGTGAGGCTTGCTCACTCAACGCTATCAATGCCATGATTTAGAAAATCTGGCTAAAGCAAAAGGCATTGAGTGAGGTGTGCTAACTCAACGCTCTCAATGCTTAAGATATTGAAGAAGCAGGAAAATGACTAAAGCATAAGGAGTTGAGTGAGGTGTGGTCACTCAACGCTCTCAACGCCTAAATTGCAGAAATCATGGCTAAGGCAAAAAGAATTGAGTGAGACATGCTCACTCAATGTTCTCAATGCCAAGCATACAAAAAAGGCTAAAGAATAAGCTAAGGCAAAAAGAGTTGAGTGAGGATTGCTCTCTCAACGCTATCAATGCCTAACGACAGAAAGAATGTCTAAGTGTTTTGGCATTGAGTGAGGCTTGCTCACTCTACGTTGTCAATGCCTAATGAAAGAAAGGTTGCGTAAGTGTTTTGGCATTGAGTGTAGCATACTCACTCAACACCTAGATAGACAGAATTCTTTCTAAGTGTTTTGGCGCTGAGTGAGGCCTGCTCACGCAACGCCTATGCTGTTGATGCTTGATTTTTGACTAAGTCCACAGATGGTGACATAAGCAAGTCAACAAGTCAACCTTATTCAAATTGTAAGCGGCAAAGCTACAGTACATGCAAAAAGGCACCGCAAAGCTACTGTATGATCGTAAACGTTAAAGCAAGATAGCAGGTGGCAATTAATGGTGTGGGGCCCCCTGCTAAAATAGTTGTTGGGTTGCAATCAATAAAAGGAGAAGCTTTTTACATAAAAAGTAGTTGTTGGTGTTGTTCTTCTTCATCGCCATTCATGCTGTGACTGAAGAATAAGAAGCTTAAGATAGCAAGTCCAAAGGCTTAGCAAGTTAGCTGATTGTCTTCTCCATCGAAATTAATAAGATCAGAGAAAATCTCTGAAGGAAAGAAAGAGAGATACTTGGTGCCATTTTCTATCTGCACCAGCAAGTTCTTCACAGATCCAACTATACAAGTCTGAAGAATATCTACTAGAAGCTGCAAGGAAGAAGTTAGGGCTAAATATCCTCAGCCTAGGAAAGAAAGAAGAAGCAGTGCTATTTTCTGCAAGTTACTTCAAGCACAAGCCAAAGCAAGATCTATATCATTATTATTGAGAAGAAGTTAGGGCTGGGATTCTCTCAGCTTAGGTAGCAGTAAGTAGTTGCAATTACTTCTCAGTTCCAACAGGAAATCTCTTGTGCTGAGAAGAAGAAGTTAGGACTGAGTATATCTCATTTCAAGTAAAGGTAGACTCAGGAAATATATTCCTGGAGTCAAAGTTGGGCTGAGTCTATCTTAGTCCAGGTAGATTGGCATAGAGAAATTTCTCTTGTGTCCTATCATCTCACCAACTCACTTCCATCTTGTAGGATCCTTTTGGATCTGAGTGGTAGGAGAAAATTTACTCTGATGTAGGATTCTGTTGAGAATTTGAGGGTTGTACCTTTTTGTCTGAGTTATAGGACTTGGCTTCAAGTCTGAGGTAGGATCCCTAGTGGATCTGAGGTAGGGTTGTCCTCTCATCCTGAGTGTAGGGCCTTTGGCTTGAGATAGGTGATCAACTGATCACTGAGTTGTAGGCTCTTGTGGCTGAGTTGTAAGTCTTGGAGGATACTGAGAGATCCTGAGGGATCTGAGGTGTAAGCTCTTTGGAGAAGAGTATTGGAGAAGTGTCTAGTCCAACAAGATAGTTGGATAGGTGGGAGAGAAAATGGATGTACCCTTGTTAGGGGAACCACTATAACTCTGTGTGTCATTTTCTTTTGCAGGTTGCATGTCTTGAAAGCAGAACTTAATCAACTAATAAAGCATCCAACTCAAGAAAAATAAAAAATAGTCACTAAGGACTAAGAAACCTATTCGCCCACCCCCTGCCCTCCCCCACTAGGTGATTTAGATATACTTGAAATCAAATACTTTCAGTAGCCATGTAGAGAAAAGCTCGTGTCCCTCATATATAGGAGTCTCATATCAGAAGTAGTCTTCACTTACTTCAGAATATTTTTCGCCGCTACAAGATGAGGTTTTCTTGGTTTTGCCATATAATGACTAACTCGAGCTACGACATAAGCAATGTCTGGCCTTATAATCATCAGGTAAATCAAGATCCCAACCAGATCTCGAAATACCAAGGGATTAAGAAGAATCCTCCCCTCATCTGGTTGAAGCTTCAGGCAACAATCAAGAGGAGTAGAGCTACTCTTCGCCTCAATCAAGCCGAATCGATGAATGATTCGCTCAGCATAGCCCCTTTGAGAGATCAGTATCCCACTCTTCTTACTCTAAACCACGAGTCCAAGGAAGTGGTGGTGCTCACCCAAATACTTCTTCTCAAACCAAATAGCTAGCTCGGCCCTGAGCCTAGCTACCTCCTCCTTAGAGTTCCCCGTGACAATCATGTCATCCATGTACAATAGCAATAAGACAGCTCCCCCTACTTATTTATGAACAGGCTTGAATCTGAATTAGAGGCTAAGTATCCGCAAAACTGGAGGTATTTTGCGATCTTCCCATACCATGCTCGTGGAGTCTGCTTCATCCCATAAAGAGCCTTCTGAAGCTTGTAGATGTATTTCAAATGATCTTCAGATACGTAACCTGCTAGTTGAACCATGAAGATGTATTTATCTATCTCCCTATAAAGAAAAACATTCTTTAAATCAAGTTGCTACATCTTCCACCCTTTGTAAGCAGCTAATGCGATCACCACCCACACTGAAGTCATCTTGGCAGCTGGAATGAACGTCTCATCATAGTCTTTGCAGTACTATTGGGAGAACCCCCGAGAAACCAGACGAGCTTTGTATCTTTCGATACTTCCATCAGCCTTCATCTTTAGTTTGTACACCCACTTACACGTCACAAGAGTAACACCAATGACCTTAGGCACAAGGTCCCAAGTCTCATTCCTTTTAAGGGTTGCCATCTCCTTATCTATAGCATCTCCCACTCCTTGACTCCAATGGCATCTTCAAACTTTGAAGGCTCTCTCTCATCTAGGGGGCCTGCGAAGAAATAGGAGACAAAGCTCACCATGCTTCCTTCACTGTAAGGAGCTGGTGGTTTAACAGCCCTCTTCGATCTCCAAAGGGTCTGATCGTTACTAACACCCTCCACTGCGCCTTCTTCATCAACTACGTTCTCAGGCAAACTTAGAGCAACGGTCCCCCTTTTTCCTGAACTAAAAGCCTCCGCCCGGGAGCTTGAAACACCTGGAGCTCCGGGTGACACCGACAGCTCCACTAGAAGATCCTTAGCATCTTACACTTGCCCATCATCAGACCTTTTCTCCGGCAACTCAACATATCTACCTCCATATGACGTCAGTTCATCAAAGACAACATCTCTTGATATAACAAACTTCTTCATCGTAAGATCATACACTTCCATCACTTCTTCTGCTCATCATAGCCAACAAAGACAATCTTTCTTGCCTTTGAATCAAGCTTGGCCCTTAGAGCATCCGGGACGTGTACGTAGCAGGTTGATCCAAACACCTGAAGGTGTTCAACACTGGGCTTCTCCTTGAACATCAACTCATGAGGAGACTTCATGTTGATCGGACTCAGAGGAATCCGATTGATGACATAAGTTACACATGCCATTCCTTCATCCCAAAAGGATCTCAGAAAGCCTTTTGCATGAAGCCAACATTTGCAGGTTTCCATCAAATGACAGATCTTACTCTCCGCTACTCCATTTTGTTGTGGAGTATGTTCACAAGTAAGCTCCCTCTAGATTCCTTGCTTCCTGCAGAAGTTAGAGAACTTGGTCGAAAGGAACTCACCTCCGTTGTTCGTTCTCAACTTCTTGATCCGCAGGCCAAGCTGTCCCTCCACCAGCTCCTTGAACTCCACTAATAACCTGAAAGCATCTGACTTCTCCTTCATGAAGTACACCCACGTGTACCTCGTATTGCCATTAATCAAAACGAGCATATACCGACTCCCTCCAAGTCTTGTAGTGGCAGTTGGTCCCATCAGATCACCATAAACACACTCTAATGGTGATTTAGAACAAATTTGTGACTTGTCAAATGGAAGGTGAAGTGCCTTTCCATATTGACATCCAACACAATGACAAATCAAATTATTCCTATTTTTATTATCTTATTTTCTATTAATAGTTAGATATTATAGATCAATTTTATAATATAAAGTCTTTAAATTAACTACTTTTTATATTTTATCTTTATTTGATCTAACAAAACCATTTTTAATCTTGCAGGGCTAGTCTTTGAATTAGTTGGAGCAGAACTGGGATTTTTCACTTTTTCCGCCTAGACACGACCTATGACACGCCCTCTCTAGGCGTGAACATAGGCACGACACCAGGCGCTAAGAACGTTGACCGCATATCTGAAAGTCCACCTAGTGTCAACTATGTTCACCTATGGGGGGGGGATAGGTGTCTTTGCAGCGTACTTGCGGAATTAGAAATTTACCTGCACAATAAAACAAAACAACCAAGCACACACAGTACACAGGCAAATTATAGTGGTTCCCCGATTTGGGTACGTCCACTTTCCCCCTTCGACCTATCTCCCAACACGGGACGACTCGGTCACTTCACCAACAGGATTGAAATCCAATCCTTGCACTCACGGAAGGAACCCTTCCACATGTAGGAGTCAGCACTCCCACAATCCGGGTTGCACCCACCCCTTACAACTAGGGACCAATCGGTCCGTTACAAGGAAATTAAAAACTAGCTTGTAAGAAATACAAACGACGTTCGGAGAGAAGGTGACCCTCTTCGTTTGACGACGTGCTCTTAAAGTCAACGAAGTGTGCACAGCCCTAGATCTCACTTGGAGTGAATCTTTCCCGAGACCGGCTGCGGCTTGAGGCGGCGGCAAGGTTCTCGGAATCAGCAGCGGTGACGGAGAACAGCAGCAGTGCTAACTTGATTCAAACTTCGTAGCGAAGGAAGCAAGATCTTCCAACGGTCACACAAGGATCGATCGTCTCGATCGATTCGGAAGGGGAAAGATTTTCCCGATCAACGAATCAAGAGACAAGGGATCTCTCGTTAGACGCGTGAGACGCTATGCTAGCCTAAGCTTCTGTCACCGGGAGATCAGGAAGAATCCACGATCAGCGGCGGTGACCACCTTCACGAGCGGCGACGGCGGCGGACGACAATCTGCGATCCGCTAGGTCAAGACGGCGGCTGTCCTTTTTTGAAATCCCATGTGTGTATTTTTACTGTTCACAATACAGTGAATATATACCTTAGGTCAAGAAGATGACCGTTGTGGGTCCCACCAAGGTAAGGACCAAGGTCCGGTACAAACAGCTGCAGATAACTTGGACCGGTCCAGAACTTTCAGAAAAATTGCCAAGTCAAATTCGGCGAGAATCATAGGTGATTCTCGCCGAATCGGCGAGAATCACTTATGATTCTCGCCGACTTCTACTTAGCCGAACTCTGACTGCACAGATACAGAAGCCGGGGAGAATCGGCGGGAGTCACTTTTGATTCTCACCAAATCGTCGAGAATGCAAGGTCATTCTCGACGAATCGGCGAGAATCATAAGTAATTCTCGACGAATCTGCCTTAGAAAATTTCCCTGTCTGTGACGAAGCTGCCGGCTTCAACCGGCGAGAATCAGCTAGTGATTCTCGACGACTCGGCGAGAATCACTAGTGATTCTCGTCGATTTGTACTTAGGCTGTTTCTCCTCTTTCTCCCCTTGAGCTGGTCTTTGGCCCATCCTTGCTCCTTGTCTGCTCTTGCTTTATCATAGCCCTGTACCTGAAATTAAGTACACCCCAATAGAGAGAGTACACGTAGGCCAACACACTGATCTGCTCAACGAGGGATTACGTTGCACAGACCCGTGTATATTGACCCACTGCACCCTGACATTGGTGTGTACTTAGCATGGAATATCTACAAGTACAACTAGAGAATAATTCATCAAATACATTGTGGATTCATCTTAGCTTGACAGGTGGCTTCCTCAAATCCAGGTAATTGTGGATACAGTACCCAACAATCTCCCCCTATTTGACGAAGCCAAAATCCTACTAGCTAAGATGAATACCACCACCCACAGAATAATTAAAACCTTAAGACAATAAGAACAGACAAAATAATACTTGAGTCACAACATGTCATCACATATATATATATTTATATAAAACCACAATACTTGTTCGTAAGACAATATAAAAACAAAGATGTGCAGTGAGGGACAAAAAGGTCCTAAGCCTATTTTTCCTTAGCAAGATCATCCTTGAGCTTCTGGGCCAGGAATTTCTTGCTCTGTCTTTCGAAATATTCTTTGGGCTTAGGATGATATCTGGGAGGAGGAACTTTATCTGTCACTGTATTATTTCTGAAAAATAAGTTGCGTTTGGCTTCAAATTCTTTGTGCCTCTCCCATTCGTATTGACTGTATACCTCACTTCGTTTTATGTGCCCCTTCTGCTGTAACAAGAATGTGTCCAAGATGATACTTTTTGATACAGGACTCCATCTTTCATTTCTCACATCCTCCTCCGTCAATCGGGTCCTCTTTTCAGCTGGTGTTTCTCTTGAGGTTCCCTCTTGGATCTGCCTTTTTCCTTTGGCTTTAGCTAAGGCATCTTGATCAAACCAAGTTCTGCGTTCAGCCCTTTCAGCAGCTTTCTTCATCTCAGCTTCGCTCAACGGAACAGCCTCTGCACTTGCCCCTTCGTCATCCATAGTATTGTGCTCAGTGGTTTCATGTACAGGATTAACCTCAGGTATATTATTGCCTAAAGCTTGGTTAAGCAACCACTGGCAACTGTCATATACAAAAACATTTGACTGATCGAAGTTTTCAATGATGATGTGCTGAAGCCCTTCCATCTTAGTAGTATATTCCTGCTCCCCCTTTTTGGCTTCGAGTGCTATGGAGTTTGCATAGGAGTGCAGGGACTCATCTATATGCTTCAGAGATTTGGAGAATTCAGTCAGCAGGGCTTGTTGATTTTGATTGAGGAGCACCATGTTGGCATCAAATTTCTGTATGCTATTTGCCACAACATGTGCATTACTATTGACCACTCCCAGGTCATCAGTATTCTTTTTGAGTCCTTGCATGAGAAGAGTTACTGCTGTGCCTGCCTGTGTATACTTGTCATCAAATTTCTTCTCCATCTCATCTAACTTATGGTTGATCTGCACAATGTTCTTGAGCATGAGGTCCTCAGATTCTTGTAGTCTCTTTAGCACGGATTTGTGGGACTTCTTAAACGATCTCTTGACCTCATCTAGGATCCCTTGGACAATATTTACAGTGTGATTTGCTAAGTTATCTTGAAGTGGAGGAGCTGCAGGCATACCTTGGTTAGCCTCCCCCTCAGAAGCACTTGGAGAGCTTGATAGTAGGATGGACTCCACAGGGGGAACAAAGGATTGCTCCCCCTCCATTCTTGCATCTAATTGCTTAGGAGCTTGTTCCTCAGACGGAACCTCAGCATCCTCCTGAGCCTCTGCTGCTTTCTCGTTCTCAGGTACTTCTTCCTCTATCTCTGTCTCCAAATGATCACCATTATCATCAGTGATGTGCACATCTTTTTCTACTTCTTCCTCTTCCTCCTCCTCAGTTTCAGCCTCCTCACCATCTGCCACTTCTTCTGCTTCTTCCTCTTCCTCCTCATCATCCTCAGCCTCCGCATCATCTGCCACTTCTTTTGCCACCATTTTCACAGCATCTTGAGCTATCAGAGAAATATCAGACAGAATGTTTGCAGAATCGGTTATCGGCTCCCCCTCAGTTCCTGCAATCAGGGCGTCAGGAACTTCACTGGGGGCTGCCAAGAGATCTGCTGAAGTTCTGTTGTCCTCGGCAGGAGATTCTTCTTGTTCAACTACCTCTGCCGCTCGCCCTATGACTCGCTCCCATCTGTCAAAGACGCTGGAGTCCATTTTCTTCAAATAATGCAAGGGAACTCCTTTGCTCATGTTGAACTTATCTCCGTTCAACTGATTGAGAAATAGACTGATGATTCGTCCAAAGCTTGGAGATCTGAGGGTGTCCTTGATCTTCTCGAAAAGCATGGCCCCCTAGTTGAATCTCTTTCGGCAGACAATCACCACAAGAATCTTGAACATGTCGGCTGAAATGTGGTCGTGTGAGCCTGGTTTGCATATCAGTACCTTCCCAATGATGTCGGACAAGAGTTTCCCCTCCTCATTCATTTCTTTTCTTTTTATAGATCTGGTGACCCTTGCTAGCCCACAGAATAATAGGGTCCTGGCTCTATCATGTTCCTCCAGATAATCCTCGTGCTCAGAACTGGACAGCTGCAAGCATTGAGTCAGTGTCCTGGCAGACATCTTGATCCGTGCACCGGCAACCTTACTCTTGATGATAGAGTCTTCATTCTGAAGTTTGGCGGTTGCAAAGAACTCCATTACTTCTTTATCCAGAATTTTGCAGGGATGCTCCAATACAAACGTGAGTCCAACCTCTTCCAGCATGATGATGATGTTTCTGAACTCATCCGAGGCGTGTGAGAACCCGGTTCGAACTAATTCACAGCCAGTGACCAGCCCAGCGGTGGTCCTTGGAGCCATAGCAAACTAGGAAGAAGGGGAATATCAAGTTCCAATTCTAAGGATCGACGAAACTAAGAGGTTGAGAGTAATTTCTATACTAATGCGCAAGGCACGGTTGGGATAAGAGAGGCATTACCTTAGGAGGAGACGCAGTGAGGGTTCCGGCACCACGTTGCGTAAGATGCGGCGAGCTGAGTCGAGGCCAAGCGAGGGCGTGACTCCGGCTGTAAGAGGTCTTCCGGAGGGTTGTTAGGTCACGATGAAGTCTAAGTCGAAGAACCTAGTAGCGGGAGAGCTTCGGGAAACGAAGATTCGGAAACCAGGTCGGCGACGAATCGGCAAGGAACTTGGAATCGGGAGAGCTTTGAGACCAGGTCGGCGGGATGACGGGAAGTCGAAGGGATGCTGGGAAGTAGAAGGGATGACGGGAAGTCGAAGGGTCGGCGGTATTTACTGGGTCGGCGAGATTCGATGGGTCGGTGGGAAATGAGCTATAACCGGTTTTAAGAGCTTCGGTTCGATGAGAATTGCCGGAATTTCAATTTTATTTGTCCGGGGTTGTCAAGGATACTACTTGAAGGTCCACCTATATTTCACCATAACGTTTATGTCAAAGGTTGTAACGAAGTCGAGAAGATCATTTATGACTCCAGGAGTGTTTTACCATACCACACAGCTTAGGAGTCATAGCAACTTTGACATTTCTAACTTACTAACATTGGCTAGCAGATTTCATAACTTTAATTTTCAACTTGTAATATATGCGTATTGATGTGCCTTCTCGAATTTTTCAGAGATTTACTGACACATAGATGTATAAAAGTATATATGTATATATATATATATATATATATATATGTGACGACACAATATGACTCAATTATTTAGGCTGATCAATGATACCTGAGATTGTAAGATTCATCATTTAGATCCTTTGAAGAGCATACCAGGTGTTCAATTTTGAGGATAGTACTTCTTGCGTTCCAGATGCTTGTTCCAGATTATTCTAGGAACATCTTCTGTCTAGCTCCCATCATGACTCGGAAGTCTAGACTACCCTGCACCAAAGAATATTACCTTACCTTAGGAGCCCAATATGTATTGGGTCCTAGGTTCCTGTTAGCATAATAATTTGGGTGCCTCCCCTCAGGAATCCTGGTGGGAAGACTAACATTGCCCCGAGGATGTGGAAGTCCCCTTGCCATTGAAGCAGATTGGTTGTGCCAACAGTCTATGGCAAAATGACCCACTTTGCCACAACACCAACACTCATGAATGTTGTATCGCCGCTTGTGACCTGAACCCATGACAGAGATAGTCATAGTTCTGGGTCTAAACGGAATAGAGCCAGATATGCTCACAGAATTGTCTCTTCCTTCGTGACTATTGGAGGGGTGGAAAGAATGCATATGGCAGGCGTCATGAGGCCTGGAAGGTGGTGCCTTCTTTTCAGTCAGCCCCCTTCCAAAGACCTCATGAGTCCTAACAACATGATTTCTATCCCTCCTTTCCAGAGTCCTAGGGAGGTGAGAGGCGCATTGTGAGCTGATGCAGGCAGATTCATGACGAATAGGGGCTGTGGCCTAGAATACAAAGGGCTTGGTGGAAGCCGGAGGTATTCTCTTCTGGGTGGCCATGACAGCCCTTGCATTCTGAGTGCTCCCACAAGAGGACTGATCATTCTTGCAGTGACCATGGTTATTCCTATGGCCATACCTGAAGGCATGGTGAGTGTCCTTCCTACTCGGGGTGGGGGGTCTGAACACCGTTTCCCCATTTCTCCATGACTTAATGATTTGGGAGATCCACCCATTTTCTGCCTTCCTCTTGATAGCATCAATCTTGGAAAAATTGGAAACTATCCTCTTCTCGGTCTCTAGACGATTTTCTAGATCCGAGATCTGAGAGTCCTTTACTTTGATGGATTCCAATTGGAGATTCATCAAAATCTTCAGCTGAGCAATCTCCTTAGCTTGTTCCTCAACAAGTAAGTTGCTCGTCTGAAGGTCACTCTCAAGGGAATCACGATTATTGATCGGTTGAGTGAAGCTATGTGTATCCCATGCATCATTGGAAGGACTACTCTCAAAACTATTCCTGTCTTTAGGAACTTCACGAGGAGAGGGGCATGAGGAAGAAGTTACCTGCTTCAGACTTTGTTGTTCAAGGTTACCATCCAGATTGGCAGAAACTGTTGTGTTAGCTTCATCAGAACTGCTTTCCTCAGCTTCTTCTTCAGTCTCTGACAAGGACACAGGAGCCCTGATATTGACATATTGGTCATGCCCTTCATCTTCAGAAATAAGGACTCCTACATAGGCTTCATCCTCTTGCTGACAACCGGTACCAGCTTTCTCTGATCCCTCCATGAGGTCTGAGATGGTTTGCCACATGGACTTGGCTGTTCTACACTTGTCCACTCTTGAACGAGATACACCAGACCAGACGTCAGTGATGATCTGACGTATTAACTTATCCAAGTTGTACAGTGAGAGCTCGGTCTCAGACATCTCTTCGGGACTCTTGGGGATAAGGATATCCTCTCCAGACTCAGAAGCCTTCATGGGAATGAAGGGACCCTCTTCCAAGATGATTGACACCCGAGGGTCGATTGCCTCCAGATGAAACATAACTCTCATCTTCCAGATAGGATAATACTCCTTTGTACATGAGGGGAGTCTTAGAGGATGGACATCATAGTCCAACTCCATGCGTGAGTCTAATCTTCTAGTTGACACTAGATGCAGGAGCTTACTCGAGGTGTTAACCCCTTTGATGAGTAACCTCCCTCTGATACCACTTGAAAGTCCACCTAGTGTCAACTATGTTCACGTATGGGGGGGGATAGGTGTCTTTGCAGCGTACTTGCGGAATTAGAAATTTACCTGCACAATAAAACAAAACAACCAAGCACACACAGTACACAGGCAAATTATAGTGGTTCCCCGATTTGTGTACGTCCACTTTCCCCCTTCGACCTATCTCCCAACACGGGACGACTCGGTCACTTCACCAACAGGATTGAAATCCAATCCTTGCACTCACGGAAGGAACCCTTCCACACGTAGGAGTCAACACTCCCACAATCCGGGTTGCACCCACCCCTTACAACTAGGGACCAATCGGTCCGTTACAAGGAAATTAAAAACTAGCTTGTAAGAAATACAAACGACGTTCGGAGAGAAGGTGACCCTCTTCGTTTGACGACGTGCTCTTGAAGTCAACGAAGTGTGCACAGCCCTAGATCTCACTTGGAGTGAATCTTTCCCGAAACCGGCTGCGGCTTGAGGCGGCGGCAAGGTTCTCGGAATCAGCAGCGGCGACGGAGAACAGCAGCAGTGCTAACTTGATTCAAACTTCGTAGCGAAGGAAGCAAGATCTTCCAACGGTCACACAAGGATCGATCGTCTCGATCGATTCAGAAGGGGAAAGATTTTCCCGATCAACGAATCAAGAGACAAGGGATCTCTCGTTAGATGCGTGAGACGCTATGCTAGCCTAAGCTTCTATCACCGGGAGATCAGGAAGAATCCACGATCAGCGGCGGTGACCACCTTCACGAGCGGCGACGGCGGCGGACGACAATCTGCGATCCGCTAGGTCAAGACGGCGGCTGTCCTTTTTTGAAATCCCGTGTGTGTATTTTTACTGTTCACAATACAGTGAATATATACCTTAGGTCAAGAAGATGACCGTTGTGGGTCCCACCGAGGTAAGGACCAAGGTCCGGTACAAACAGCTGCAGATAACTTGGACCGGTCCAGAACTTTCAGAAAAATTGCCAAGTCAAATTCGGCGAGAATCATAGGTGATTCTCGCCTAATCGGCGAGAATCACTTATGATTCTCGCCGACTTCTACTTAGCCGAACTCTGACTGCACAGATACAGAAGCCGGGGAGAATCGGCGGGAGTCACTTTTGATTCTCACCGAATCGTCGAGAATGCAAGGTCATTCTCGACGAATCGGCGAGAATCATAAGTAATTCTCGACGATTCTGCCTTAGAAAATTTCCCTGTCTGTGACGAAGCTGCCGGCTTCAACCGGCGAGAATCAGCTAGTGATTCTCGACGACTCGGCGAGAATCACTAGTGATTCTCGCCGAATCGGCGAGAATCACTTAGTGATTCTCGTCGATTTGTACTTAGGCTGTTTCTCCTCTTTCTCCCCTTGAGCTGGTCTTTGGCCCATCCTTGCTCCTTGTCTGCTCTTGCTTTATCATAGCCCTGTACCTGAAATTAAGTACACCCTAATAGAGAGAGTACACGTAGGCCAACACACTGATCTGCTCAACGAGGGATTACGTTGCACAGACCCGTGTATATTGACCCACTGCACCCTGACATTGGTGTGTACTTAGCATGGAATATCTGCAAGTACAACTAGAGAATAATTCATCAAATACATTGTGGATTCATCTTAGCTTGACAGGTGGCTTCCTCAAATCCAGGTAATTGTGGATACAGTACCCAACAATATCAACGAAACAACGACCGAAGATCCTCGACACTCCCTGCGGCACGTCCTCTTTGGGCGTGTCTCATAGGCGTGACACCTTTACATGGGGCATGCCAGCCATTGGAATGATTTTTATACCAAGCCACGTAAGATTAAAATGACAAGCCTGGGTCACGGGCGTGACCCATGGCGTGTCAGGGGCGTTTCCAGCCAATAAAGAAGTCGTTTCTGCCATTGCCGCCAGACTGCCGTTGCAGCTTGACACGCCATGGTCACGGGCGTGACCAAGGGGCGTGACGCCTCCAACAACAACAGTTTACTCCCGCCATTTTCAGCTTCCCGCCATTTTTCAGAAACAGATCTGACACGCCCAAGGTCACGGGCGTGACCTAGGGGCATGACCCGTCAGTGAATAGATTTTGGCGGTTTACTCCTCCAACATTCCCAGGGCTTCAAGACGACTGTTCCGAGCTTGACACGCCCTAGGTCACGGGCGTGACCAAGGGCGTGACCAACCAGCAATTTTTTTTATAAATTCCAGACAGCTTCAGATGCTCAGAATCGAATTTTGGGAGTTGGACTCTTGTAGTTTGCTATTTTATATTACTGTAATTTTCCTTTCTTAGCATAGTTTTGCTTTAAGTTTCAATTCAAGTTGCTTTTTATTTTCATCATGTCTTTCCCTAACTTAGCTTGTATTTCCCTAATGATGATGAGAAGCTAATTTTCATTTAGCACTTGATCTTGATGAAGCTTGGAATAAAATAAACTCTTCCTTTTTTATCAAATGTCTTGTTCTTAATCTTGCTCACTATGATTTATCTTTTATTTTTATTTTGTCGAATTCATATTGCATGGATATGATCATCAATTTAAGATCCGTATCCTAAATGACCGAGAGGTTGCCGATATGAGGATATCACTCAAGGATAAAAGGAGTTGCATACACTCCTCGAGAGAGGACGACATAAATCCTCAAGATTCGAGTCAAATCCAATAGTGTGGTTCACCGCTAAAGCAAGCTTAGGTGTTTTGACTGGCCGAGAGGTCTTAATCGATCAACCTAAGGTTAGTCAAAAGCTTGAGCTCGAGAGAGATGCTTTTGTACTTTAGGAACCTCCACGGTCGAGTGAGCAATTTAAGAACTCGTATTGCTTTATTTTTCAAGAAGGTTTATTTTATCCCAAGGGGATTCTAGATCAAGTGCTAGCTTCCCCAACATCGAATTTTTCTTTCTTAGTATAACGCTTCCTTTTCCTTTTCCGTATTAAAAACAACATTTCCCCTCCAATAAGAAAATAGCTCTTTCTTGTGAGTACAAGTACTGGACAAGCCCCGATTCGATATACGACAGTAGATTCTATACTCTTAATGATAGGTATACTTGCCTCATCGATTGGAAACACGGTTAGCGTGGAGAAAATATCCATCAAGTTTTTGGCGCCGTTGTCGGGGAACTTTCTTTGTTGATATTTTGAAAGCAAGGATCTATTAGTTTTATCGTTTTTCTTTTTGTTTTAAACAAAAAAATTTAAAAAAAAATTTGTTGTTTTATTTATAATTTTATCTTTAAATTTTTATAATTAAAATTTCTTGTGGAAGGGCCGTGCATTCATCCCGTAATGCCGCCTAGTACCTTGTGAACGCATCATTGGGTAGCCCTTGGGAAGTCCGGGAATTTTTTTATATAAATTTTTAATCTTAAAACTTTTATCTTTTGTTTTGTTTTGCTGTATGACCCGAGGGAATCCGTCAAATTTACCTGATTTAGATCCGGAGATTGAGCAAAGCTTACTGCGACGCTTGAGACTCCGCAATCTCAATTCTCAAGATTTGGTTGAGGAATCCGTAGGTGACACGTCTTTTTCTTCTTCTTCTTCTTCCTCCCCTTCTTCTGAATTTTCTTCTAATTTTGGTAATCAAAATCCAAATATGGCCAAATAATGGACTATGTCTTACTATGCCCGACCAAATTTGGATGAGGCACAATCTAGTATTGATCGCCACGCTATTACGAATAATAACTTTGAACTGAAGTCAAGCATCATTCAAATGGTATAGCAATCAGTACAATTTGATGGGCTTCAATATGAGGACCCAAATGCGAATATTTCTAACTTTTTAGAAATATGCGATACTTTTAAAATCAATGGGGTTTCCAATAATGCCATTGGACTAAGGCTTTTTCCTTTTTCTTTGCGCACCAAGGCTAAGCAGTGGTTGAGTTCTCTACCAGAGGCTTCATTACTACTTGGGCCGAGATGACGAAAAAATTTCTCACGAAATATTTTCCCCCCGCTAAGACGGCCAAATTACGCAATGATATTACTTATATCTCCCAAGTTGATACGGAAACGTTATATGATACTTGGGAGTTATTTAAGGAATTGCTTTGCCGTTGTCTGCATCATGCAATCCCTGAATGGTTATAAGTGCAAACCTTCTATAATGGCCTCAATCAACAAACGAGGAAACATATTGATGCCACCGTCGGTGGAACGTTAAACAACAAGATACCGACGGCCGCCCAAGAACTTATAGAAGGTATGGCAATGAATACGTATCAATGGAGTACACCCCAGTCTCATCCACCTAAACCGGCCGGGATGTACGAAATAGATACGGTTTCTAATTTATGTCTCAAGGTTGAGAAACTACAAAAACAGATTAACGAGATTACATGGGTTATCTGAATCTGCCACCTTATATTTCGGGTAATAATTTTGGTAGTACTCATCACCCGGGTATAAGGAATCACCCCAACTTCTCTTAGAGTAATCCGGGGAATGCGGCGCGCCCACCTAACACCATTCCTCCCGGTTATTTTCCACCACAAGCTCCAAAAGCTCCCAATCTCGAGGAGTTGTTCACCAAATATATGACGAAAAATGATGCCAACATCCGGAATCTCACCGGATTTCTTCATAAAATGGAGACCCAAATTGGGCAAATTGCTAAAATGCTCTCCGATCGCCAACACGGAGCGCTACTGTGCAATACGGAGCCCAAACCAAAGGAGCAAGCAAAATCCATCACTCTACGGAGCGGGAAGGAGGTAACCACTTCTCCAATTCCGGTTGATACTTCTCCAATTCCGGTTAATACGGAGGTAACAATTTCTTCATCTTCTCCTCTGCTTAAGCCTTCTATTTCTAATAAACCAAAAGCTTATTAACCACCTCTTCCCTATCCGTCTAGATTGCAAAAATACCAGGTGGATGAGCATCACGGTAAATATTTAGACATGTTTAAACAAATTCTAATAAATTTACCATTTTGCGAAATAATAGCACAAATGTCGAAATATGCCAAGTACCTCAATGATTTTTTATCTAATAAAAAGAAACTTGAGGAGTTCTCTACAGTTCAATTGAACGCAGAGTGTTCGGCAGTTTTACTTAATAAATTGCCTAAGAAATTACCCGATCCGGGTAGTTTCTCTATTCCTTGTCTATTTGGTGATTTATTAGTAACACGTGTGTTAGCCGATCTAGGCGCTTCCATTAATTTAATGCCTTCCTCTTTAGTGAAAAAGTTTGGATTAGGAGAGCCTAAACCCACATGAATGTGCATTCAATTGGTGGATTGGTATGTCAAGCTCCCTATGGGGATCATAGAGGATGTACTTGTCAAAGTTGACAAATTTATCTTTCCGGTAGATTTTGTCAACTTTGACTTCGAAGAGGACACCGAGGTACCACTCATTCTCGGTCGCCCTTTTCTCGCCACCGCACACTCTATTATAGACGTTAGTTATGGAAAACTTCTCCTTAAAGTCGGAGATGAAGAAGTTACCTTTACTATTGACTCGTCTATGAAAAATTCGCTCTCAAATGATGACTCATGTTACTATTTGGAGGCTTCTCCCGAAGAAGACTCCATCCTATTTTCAGAAGATTTTTATTCACCTATTTTTCATGATGACAATCTTGAAACTTTAAATTTAATTTCTCATGAAATTAGTAGTAACCATTTGGTCACACGCGCACCTATTTTAGAAACTCTCGAATTACGTAGTGACCCCTTAAGAACTTCGTTTGAGGAACCTCCAACTTTAGAACTTGAACACATGTCAAATCATTTACAATATTTATTTCTAGCGGAAGGTTCCAAACTTCCTAAGCATGTGTCGGCTTATCTATCCGAAAAGCCAATAACGTAGCGTGCACCACTATGGTCAAGCTCAACGACCATAAATAAAGCACTCGTGGAAGGCATCCCATGGTTATTCTTTCTTTTTATTTTAATTTTCTTTTTTTGTTTTTACAGGTTTGAAGGACATTGCTGCATGACGCACGGTCGGGGACGAACGTCAAGTTTACGTGATTCTTCAAGTCGGTAACTTTTATTTTTTTTATTCTAGTTTATTTAAAATTTTAAAAAAATATTAAAAACAAAAAAACCATAAAATATATATATAATTTTAAAAAAAACTGCTTTTTCTCGTACACGGGCGTGACCCAACGGTCATGGGCATGGCAGAGGCGTGTTTAGCCTTTTTTGAGAAACCTGCAGATGGTTCGTCTTTTCTTTTTTTTTCGGCCATCTTTCGCCCTTGACACGTGTGTGACACAGTTGGTCACGGACATATCAAGGGCGTGTCACAGGTATTTGAGGCGTTGACCAGATCACGCCTCAGTTTCTGCATTTTTTTATTTTGGCCGACACGCGTCGGTCACAGGCATGACCCTGGGGCGTGCTAGCAAAACTCGAGGCCAGCCCCTCGGATTCCCATGCTCCTCCCTAGGATACCACTTACACGCCCAGAGTCACGGGTGTGAATCTGGGAGTCACGGGCATGACTTCGGGGCGTGACCCACGAATCCGAGGCAGCATGCATCAGATTCCTTCCCTCTTTGACCCGTGGTTGACACGCCCCCTGTCACAGGCGTGATAGGGGGGGCGTGACCCCTATATATAGGAATGTTCCACCTTCTCTTCTCTTCACACCTCCACCCATCAAACCTCTTATTCTCTACTTCTTGTGGTCGAACAAACCTCTTCTTTTTCATCATGCCTCGCCACCGCCCTCGTTCCACCGCTTCTTGCTCCGAGTACCCCGCAGATCCCGCCTCCACTGAAGCCATGCTCCTATTCGAAAATGACACACAACAGGACCAGAGCAAGCGACTGTGCGCCAAACCCTTTGGAATTTTTCGGATTTTATACTAGGTGATCCTCGCAACCTTCGGCGCATCGGACTTGGTTCGGGAGTTTATATCCACCACAGGATGGGATCCCCTTTTCTCCATTTCGGAGCCAGCCTTCCTTGAGCTCACCATCGAGTTCTTGGCGTCTTTTGAGTTTTGCTGGGCAGCGAATGACGATTTCATAATTTTTCGCATGGGTGTGATTATGCACCAGCTCACCATCAGCCAACTCAATGTCGCCATGGGCTTTTGCTCGGAGGGATTTTCACACTCCCCCGCTTATCTCGACCTCAAAACTGATTTTCCTTCCGATTTCAATCTCCTTGTATTTTTGTTGGAAAGCAGTAATGACGCAGCCCCTACACGCCCAAGAAATTCGAGGGTAGCCACCTCATTTCCCCTACTTTGCGCATTCTCCATAACCTCCTCACCTTTACTCTTTCCGGCCACGGCGATAGCCATGGCATGGTGACTCGGGCAGATTTACTATATTTATATAGTATGTTTTACCGGGCCCCACTTAACCTTGGTTATATGCTCACAATCTTCTTCCATCATCAGGCTGAAAATGTGAGGTTGGGGGCGGTTCATGGAGGAAATTTTATTACTTTCCTAGCCAAGCAAACCGGCGTTTGGGATTCCCTTCCATGTCTAACTTGCATGCAAACACCACAGGCTCTCCAGTTCTCGACCCTTCAGGCCAATGGCCTAGTGCGCAGACGTGAGGGAGAGTTTAAGGCTATTCCCCCATCATTCAGTGACGGGGATCTTGATCTTGATCATGGTGCCTATCCCAGCGGTACTCATCATTCTCCCCAGATTCCGCCACCACCACTGCATTTTGCCCCAGCGCTTGAACCTTCAAATTATTGGGATCAACTATTTGGGTTGATTCATACGTGCATAGACGAGTTGCAAACCCATTTTGACGGTTGTTTCGCTACTTTTGAAGAGCGCTTTACCAAGCATGAGCAAACTCATGCTGATTCTATGGATCATATTGTAAGACCCCCCCCCCCCTTTTTTTTCTTTTTAAACACCCGGGGTCTTAGGCTCAGAGTCGCCGCTTTGCGGTGACACCTTCACGTCCTGAAGGGTCATCACCACAAGGCGCCGATTCTGCCGGCCAATTCGATCACAGAAAGTAGCACAATAATTGAAGTAAGAGCAATACAGTCCACAATAATAAATCACACGTATATAAAATAAAATCTCCACGAAGGGAGTGTCCACAGAATAACAATAATCAGAGTACAATATATGCGGGCTTATGCCCGATACATCATGTCCAAACTACAATATCACTCAATGCGGAAGCAAAACTAGAAACTACTCAGGGTCGAGACTCACGGTCCCGGCTGTATGAACTCCGGAGCTAGACTGCCCCATCTCCAGGCGCACCGATCTCTGGGGCTGCTCCTCCATGCTGGGCTCCACGATCCCCTAAATGATGCGGTTCGAAAACCGTTAGTCATAAAGACTAAGCCCTATCATCCCCTACCCCTTCCCCCATGGCTCCTAAGTACCGAGCGGAGAGGAAGAAAGGGAAGGACATGAAGGTAGAGATTAATCAAGAAACAGATGGCAGCGGAACTAATCTAGCAATTCTATAATAATATGACAAAAAACAAAAAGTAAGAAAAGTAACCTTAACTTATGTGCAAAAGCGCATAAGCCAAGGGATCTTCTGCAAGGCTCCCATCGTATAGAGTGTCCCATACCACTTATACGTTGGGGTGACGGTTATCAAACAATAGCATGTATATATATTGAAATTAACCTTTGATTTATAAACTTGCCCACACAAGCCTATAGACCAAGGGGTCGTTTAGCAGGTCCTAATGTATAAGCGTCCCATACCACTTATACTTTAGGTGTCAGGGTTAAATGAATCGATTATGCTATGACATGCATGTGGGTATGATGAAACATGCAAGTGCAACTCACACACCCGACTCTGTGCACACAGACCTTTAGTTCCCCCTTTCGGAGCCGTTACCTCCCAGGATACCTCCGTAATGGCGGACGGAAGCGGTGGGTTGGGCCTCACCCACCTCAAAACCAGTAAAAGCACCACTGGTCTGACCTATCGTACGCCTCAACGCTTGGTGCACTAAGCGGACGCCTGCGTACTCTTGCCGGCTGGCGCACCGGACTTCTGCTGGAGAAGTGCTAATCACCTCGCCGAGTCAACGATATCGGTGTCGGTGCAATCGAACTCCCCGATATCGAAAACCCACCACCTTAACTTTTCCCTATTTTATGCACATGCAAGTTTAATCGTAAACACACAAAAACCGAGCCGAAGCCCCCGGACCAAAACGTCCGTCTCCAAACCAACCGAGCCGAAGCTCCCCGGACCAAAACGTCCGTCTCCAAACCAACCGAGCCGAAGCTCCCCGGACCAAAACATCCGTCTCAAAACCAACCGAGCCGAAGCTCCCCGGACCAAAACGTCTGTCTCCAGACCAAACCGAGCCGAAGCTCCCATCAATCTTCCTGTGCCAACAGTGTTTGTGAAAGGTGCAGCCCTAGTTACTAAGTTACTCTTGCCAGTTTGTTATTACAGTTTACGTTAGCCCAGGACTGCCCCCGGTATTCCCCGTGAAGGGCTCTGAAGGGGAACTAGGAACCAAGATGGCGGCATTACGACCCGAAGTTCCCTTTCGCAAGGCACTTACTTTAATTGGTTTCTCACCTTACCTTTTTCCCTTTAAGAGTTACATTAAACTAAACCTAGGGTAGCTTGACTCTTCACCCACTCCACACGGAAAGACGGTCTTCCGCCATACCCACGTAACACCTAATCTTCCAACTACCATCAGTGCTAAACCAAACCTCCTAGTGACTCACCTAGGCTACACGATAATCAAGATTACACGTAATTTACTTTTTCATCCAAATGCCACCATTTATTTATCGGGGGTCTATCCTAACAAGATTTGCCTAAATCCAAAATATTGGAATTTTCCTAATAAATCCGATAACTTATTTATTTATTCTTAAGGGTCTAATATCATCATTTTGAACATGAGGTATAACATTCTAGTTGATTCCAGCTATCACAAAATTAAGGTAAATAATAGTAGGCCTAAATATCAGGTTTCCAAAGTTTGATAGTTTTATAATGATTTTCAAGGGCCTAAACTTATTTAATCATTATTTCAGTTATTTCAAGCTTAATGAATAAACTACCTTAATTTGTCCTCCAAATAATTCAAATAAAATACAGGGTGCTGGTTTTATCATGAAAATAACTTTGACAGAATTCCATAATTTTCTTGCTGGTAATTAAATCATAATAAATCAAATACTAAATTACAATCTAACATGCTTTGTGAATGAAGTGCTATAACAGTAACACTAAAAATTCCCAAATAATTCCCAGTGATATAAAAGGGCCTACAAAACTTAAGTTCCAACTATCATAATTTTCCAGCAATTGTACAAGCCCTAATTTATTTTTATGCTCAAAAGCCCATATTAAAACATTGTGAATGAACCTCTAAAATTTCTCAACATAAAATTCTATAAAAAATTCAGGGATCAATGTTCTACTAGTCAAGATCTAAATCCAGAATCTTAACTGATTATAATTAATTTAAAACTTCCAAATAATTGAAACAATAAATCGGGCTAATAATCATTTAACACATGAAGTATAATATTAATTAATCATAAAATTCCAGGAAAATTACCATAAGTCTAAAACATCCTAAAACTCCCTCCTCCCGAGTTTCATAATTTTTGGATTAGATTTAGTGCTTAAAATAACTAAATTACATTTTTATCCTAATCCAAAATCTCAACTCTCGAGGTACCTAATTACCTCCAATTCCTTCACTATTTCAACTAGAGGGTTTTCATCATATCATCCCCCCCCCCTCCTCCAAATTTCAAGGGCATACAAGAGCTTTTGCTCCTATGTCCTTCACAAAACTCAAACTCCCACCCACTGGACTTGAGCCAATCTCTTAGGGTAAAATCCACCCTAATCCACACCATGTTACCCAAGAGGGTAGACATAGACTCAGCAAATAAGTGGCTACAACATCAGCCTCTTTTGAGGAGATTTGTCCACTCCGTTTCCAATCGTACTTTTCCCCAAAGTATCCCTCACCAAGACCTATCTAGGACTTGATACTTCCCTATTAAAAACTCGACCAATTGAGTTGAAATTTTGTACAGATCTTAACATTGATGCCAGGGACCACCACCCAAAATTTGGGGGAGTTTGGACTTAATTTCATCTCCTAATTAATTTTATAATGTTTATTAAAATTTTACAAAAACTTTAGGCAAAAGTATCTCCAAAAATTCTCATTTTTGGTCTGCCGTTAGGTATAGCTATGTTTAACCCCCTGCCCAAATTTCAGGTCATTTGGTCAAGGGACGAAGAGTGGGCATCCATTTTAATTTCTGCCCAACTCTAGGTACAGCCCCCACTAAAACGGGTGCTGCGGCCGAACCGCTTACCCAAACGAGATGAAACCGATTTTAAATTAATCTAAACTCGAAGGGCTACAACTTTTGTGACTAGTCATTTTTCTTAAAACGGCATCTAAGCGCCTCATTTCGCAGCCTCAAAATATACTCAGATAATATATCTTTCCTCTATGTATTATATACTTAGTTTAATAATTATAAAATTGATTTTACTGTTCATCTTCTACATGAACCCGAAAACAGAACTCAGAAAAACCATTTTTCCTGTAAGCTTTCCGTGATCCGTCGCCGGCAGTTCGGTCACTTCCCTGGCCAGCCACCACCACCACCACCACCACCGTTGAGCCGACGGCTATCGATCGGCGGTGATTTGGCCGCCGGAGATGGCGGTTTCCGGCGAACTCGCCGCCATTAATTTATAGAAATACGATGAAACTCCCATCCGATCTAATCCTTTTGGACTCGATATCTCTCCTAAAGAATTTCTAAGATCTATCCATGAAAGAAGAAGTAGAGGAGGACCTTGTTCGCGGTTTGGAGGCGAGATGAACGACGGGGTGCCATGGCGCAGTGGTGGCGTAGCCGAACTCCTCCTACAGCAAGAACAAAGATCTGATCCGTTTGATTGAGCGTGTAAACTTCTCCTCTTGCTCCAAGTGGGCTTTTATAAGTCAGCAAGTGGGAGGTGAAAGGGTAAAGCCTTAATGGTCATGAAGGCTCCCCTTAATAACCTTTCGGTTATAGTGAAGGAATAGGAAACGGTGGAAGATGAACAGGTGTTTGTCAGGTCGATTCCTATTGGACCAACATTTCCTCCTTTATTATATAATTACAGAAGGAAAAACAGCCCGAAATTACTCCTGGTGTAACTTCCCACACCAGCATTTATTACCACGCGTGTTAGAATAATTTCTGGCCTGAACCGTCGTTTCGGCCAATGTCACGGGCGTGCCACATAGGTCACGGGCGTGACAGGCCCGGGTGACAATTCTGAGGTCGACGATCGTCGAACTGAGATCGACGGTCGTCGAAGGGTGTTCACGCCCTAGGTCACGGGCGTGACACCTAGGTCACGGGCGTGACATGCCCGAACGGCAAGTTCTGAGGTCGACGATCGTCGAACTGAGATCGAGGGTTGTCGAAGGGTGGTCACGCCCTAGGTCACGGGCGTGACACCTAGGTCACGGGCGTGACAGGCCCGAGTTTCAATTTCGACGATCTCCTTACGGAGATCGACGATCGTCGAAGGAGTCACGCCCTAGGTCACGGGCGTGACACCTTGGTCACGGGCGTGACATGCCCAGGCTGCAAGTTCGACGATCGTCTCACGGAGATCGACGATCGTCGAAGGAGTCACGCCATAGGTCATGGGCGTGACACCTTGGTCACGGGCATGACATGCCCGGGCAGCAAGTTCGGCGATCGTCTCACGGAGATCGACGATCGTCGAAGTAGTCACGCCCAAAGTCACGGGCGTGACGGGTCGGTCACCGGCGTGACCAACCCGTGACCCGAAATATCGATCGATTTATTTCAATTTTTGGGCTTCCTAAGGTTCTGTCACGACCAACCGACTCCTAGGGGTCTAGCCGGAAATGGGATGTTACAAATCCCAATAAACAAAACAAAAATTTCGTCCCCGAAATTGAGGTTGAGCCTACTGGGATTTCTATCGGAATAAATTAAACTTGTAACATCCCATACGATCTTTCTATTGGGTTCAGGCGACTATTCATTTGATAATTGAAGACAATCTCCCCAATAACAAAAGATTAGCCCCGTACCTTTCTGATTGAGTGCGCATGCCTAGGTCCTGAATTTTCCTTATATAGTCTTAACTGTCCAAAACAAGAAGGCAACCTATAGTATACCGAGAGGTGGTGAGATATACCTGACTGAACAACTCCGGGTATCTTTGCCTCATCAGGTCCTGCGGTTCCCAGGTGTGCTCCTCCTGACCGTGGTTTCTCCACAGAACCTTGACTAAGGGGATCTTCTTGCGGCGCAAGATCCGTACTCCTTTGTCGTCGATCCGGACCGGCTCCAAGTGAACAGATCGGTCTGAAGCTACCGGCCCTTCGGTGTCAAAATCTGCTGCTCCGGGCATAGTAGAGCCCTTCTCAGCGAAGAAATATGGAAGACATCGTGTAGAGCTGCCAGCTCTGGTAGCAACTCTAGCCTGTAGGCTAGGGGTCCAATCCGCTCCAGGATCCGGTAAGGGCCCATATACCTAGGGCTGAGCTTCTTCCTCCCACCGCGCATCCGTGAGACTCCGTGCATGGGCCGGATCTTCAAGAACACTCGATCCCCTACCCGAAAATCCACCTGACGATGCCGGGCGTCATAGTATTTAGCCTGTCTGCTCTGCGCCTCCAACATCCTATCTCTGATCTGTCTCACCTGAGCCTCGGTGTCTTCAACAAAATCCGATCCCAACACCTTCAGATCCTCGTCTTGAACCCAAGAAAGCAGGGTCCTACATTTTCTTCCATACAAGGCTTCATAAGGCGCCATCCTGATGCTGGACTGGTAGCTATTGTTATAGGAGAACTCGACCAACGGTAACATTTTCTCCCACGGCTCCCCTCGGTCCAGTATACACAGTCGTAGTAAATCCTCCAAGGTCCGGTTGGTGCGCTCTGTCTGCCAGTCCGTCTGAGGGTGGAAGGCCGTGCTAAAAGTCAACCGGGTGCCCAAATATGCCTGCACTGACCGCCACTCCCTGGATGTAAACCGTCCATCGCGGTCCGACACTATCGTCCGGGGCACGCCATGATATCGGATATACTGCTCTTCCGTACCAGCACTCCCACCGAGTCATCCTTCCTGATCGGTATAAAGCGGGCCACATTCGTCAACCGATCAACAATCACTCAGATCGAGTCGTTCCCCGTCCGAGACCGGGGAAGACCATGTATAAAATCCATAGCTATATCGTCGAACTTCCACTCCGGCACCGGGAGTGGCTGCAACAATCCTGTGGGGCTCCTGCACTCCGTCTTCACCAACTGGCACGCCTCGCAATGGGTCACGAAGTACGTAATGTCCTTCTTCATGCCTGGCCAAAACATCATCTTCTTCAGATCAGCGGTCATCTTTGTGATCCCCGGGTGCACAGAGTACCGGCTGCAATGCGCCTCCGTCATAATATCCTCTCGGATCTGGCCTCCTGCGGGTATATATACTCTGCCTCTGAAATGTAGCAGACCATCTCTCAGGGAATAATCTCCTGTCGAACCCTCCTCCAAGGCTCGAAACATCGGCTCTGCCCACGCATCTGTCCTCTGTCCGTCCCGAATGCGATCCCGAATATCGTCTATGGCCACCATCGATGTCAGATACTCCCTATACAGCTCTGGATCATCCTCGGACACTAGGGATATCTGCATATCTTTGAATGACCGGACTAGCTCCATGGACATAACTTGGGGCCCAGCTTCGGAAGTGGCAGCTCTCCGACTCAATGCGCCGGCCACCACGTTTGCCTTCCCTGAATGGTAGTGCATCTCATACTGATAGTCTGCTAAGAACTCCACCCAGCGCCTCTGCCTGATATTCAGCTCCTTCTGAGTGTCCACGTATTTCAGGTTCTTGGGGTCGGAGTAGATGTCGCAGTGGACTCCATAAAGATAATGGCGCCAGACCTTCAGAGCAAAAACGACCGCTCCCATCTCAAGGTCGTGCACTGGGTAGTTCTTCTCATGGGTCTTCAGCTGGCGGGAGGCATATGCTATGACGTGTCCGTTCTGGATCAGCACTGCTCCCATCCCCTGGTATGATGCGTCGGTGTACACCTGGAATCCTTCCTTTCCAGATGGAAGGGCCAGAATAGGGGCTGAGATGAGTCGGTCCTTCAGCTCCTGGAAAGCCGCTTGGCACTGCGGGGTCCAAACGAAAGGTGCCTCCTTCTTCGTCAAAGATGTGAGGGGGAGGGCAATCTGAGAGAACCCCTCCACGAACTTCCGGTAGTAACCGGCAAGTCCCAAGAAACTTCGTACATCGGTGGCTGTCTTCAACTGCGGCCAATCTCGAACTGCACGAATCTTTGCCGGATCCACTGCCAACCCGGCTCCGCTGATAATGTGGCCTAGGAAGGCCACCTCCTTCAACCAAAACTGACACTTGCTGAATTTTGCATAAAGGCGATGCTCCTGCAACCTCTCCAGAGTGAGTGCCAGATGCCGAGTGTGCTCCTCCTCCGTCCTAGAGTAGATCAGGATGTCGTCTATGAACACTATGACGAACACATCCAAGTAGGCCTCGAAAACCCGGTTCATGAGGCTCATGAACGCCGACGGTGCATTCGTGATCCCGAAGGGCATCACGGTGAACTCATACAGGCCATATCTGCTACTGAAGGCCGTCTTCGGGATGTCCTCCTCCTGGATCCGTAGCTGGTAGTATCCTGACCTCAAGTCCAGCTTCGAGAAATAATGGGCTCCCTCTAGCTGGTCGAACAATTCGTCTATCCGTGGGAGCGGATAGGTATTTCGGACGGTCAGCCTGTTTAGTGCTCGATAATCGATGCACAGGCGGAGTGTCCCATCCTTCTTCTTCACGAATAGGACCGGTGCTCCCCATGGCGAGGAACTCGGTCTAACAAATCCTGCCACAACCAATTCCTATAACTGAGTCCGAAACTCTGCCAACTCCTTTGGGGCCATTCGATAAGGGGCCCTAGATGCCGACTTGGCCCCCGGCACAAGCTGTATCTGAAAGTCCTGCTCTCGGTGTGGAGGTAGTCCCGGCAGTTTCTCTGGAAAGATGTCAGCGAAATCTCGCACCACCGGGATGTCTGTCACCGACTCCTTAACTTCCGCCATCTCAAATAGAATCTGATAGACCTCCTCTCCCTGCAGATGGGCCTTAACGGCCTGTACCGAAGATAAGAGTATACGAGAGACAGGTCTTATACCTTCAATGATAATGAAAGAGTCCCTGTGTCTCACGGTGATCCTCTTCGCCTGGCAGTCAATCTGGGCATGGTTCCAGTGCAGCCATACCATGCCCAGGATCAGGTCGTAGTCTATCAGCTTCAAAATCGACGCTGGAGCCTCGAATGCCTTTCCACTAATTTCTGCCTCCATATTGCAGTGATCCGTGGTAAGGAGCTCAGATCCATCCGGTAGTCGCACCCTCATCCTCGAGCCTGTGAACCGCTCCACGCCTTCCAGTCCTTCTACGAACGTCTCTGACACAAAGGAGTGAGTAGCTCCAGTATCGAACAGCGTGCGGGCCGGCTTGCCACTGATGAAGACTATACCTGGGGTGATTAAATATCTTAGGGTTCTATAGTGAGTTTTACTTTCCTTGCTAATCTATCTAGTGCAATTCAAAGTTTTAACCATTGAATGGGAAATTCTATGAAAATAAAGAGGCATTGCAGCGTACCTGCTATGACCTGCTCCGGATTCCGAGGCTGCGCAAGGTCTAGGGCATATACCTGCTCCCTTTACTGTCTACGATCTCCCCCCTCGTATCCACGACCGCGGCCACGTCCTCGGCCTGCGTAATGCTGAGCTGGTGGGCCGCCCTGTGGTGCTGGTGGTGGTGCCCCCCTCATGGGGCAGTTCCTTCGAATGTGCCCAATCTGATGACAAAGGAAGTACTCTGGTGGGGGATACGCCATTCCCCCGGGTCTCGGCATCTCCTGCATCCGAAGAGGTGGAGGGGCCAATATCACCTGTTCCCTCGGCTCCTGCCTCACGTCCTGACAAGGTTGGTCCTCTGTCCTCCTCCCCTCTGGTACAGCACCTCGCCGCTGGTCATTTCTACCTCTCCGTCCCTGATCCTCTGCTGGCCGTTTCCGGCCCCGGGTGGCGTGCCAATCTGCCTCAATCCTTTTTGCCATCTCCAAAATCCGGGAGATGGGCCCTTCAGATACAAACAACAGAGCCTCCCTCAAGTCCTCCCGCAGGCCCTTATAGAACCTCCTGATATACCCTGCTTCGTCCAGCTGGTAGGAATCTGCGTATCGAGCCAGATGGTCGAACTCTCGATGGTACTCCACCACGGTCCGGGTGCCCTGCTTCAGCTGTAAGAACCGCTCCTCCAAATCATCCCTTGCCGACTGCGGAACGAAATGCTCCAGCAGTGTGGCCCTGAACTCCTCCCAGGTAACCTCCGCAACCTCTCTGTCGGCAAATGTCGTGTCCAACAGCGTCTTCCACCACCTCTTTGCATGGGACTCTAGGCAAGAGACGACCAAAGCCACCCTCTCCTCCCAGGGACACCGTATCCCGGTCTGCATCTCGTACATGATATCCAGCCACTCTTCCATCCGAACCACCGACTCTATCCCCAAATAGGATGAGGGAGAAAGACCTTGGAAGATGCTCAGCCAGTTGGCCCCCGGGTTTGGCTGCGGGGCCGGAACCTGCTGGGCCCTGAAAGCCTCTAGGATGGCAGTCAGAGTCCATCCCATGTCTGACTGAAGGAAAGGAGTGGGGACCGGTGGGGGTGGTGCAACATCCTGAGCTTGTTGAACTCCACCTTGTGGCGTAGGCCGTGCTGGAGGCTGCGTAACAAAAACACATGCTGAGAAAACGTTCAAATATACAAAAAGGTGGACAATTTATATGTGATCCCCATATGGGCACACCACTGCTTCCGCTGCTTAGTTTGTCCCCAAACTAAACTCACGCGGGGGTGACCCAGGGTTTGTGGACTGCTACTTCCTTCTGATCGATGTTCCCTCTGATACCACTTGTAAGACCCCCTTTTTTTTCTTTTTAAACACCCGGGGTCTTAGGGCCAGAGTCGCCGCTTTGCGGTGACACCTTCACGTCCTGAAGGGTCATCACCACAAGGCGCCGATTCTGCCGGCCAATTCGATCACAGAAAGGTAGCACAATAATTGAAGTAAGAGCAATGCAGTCCACAATAATAAATCACACGTATATAAAATAAAATCTCCACGAAGGGAGTGTCCACAGAATAACAGTAATCAGAGTACTATATATGCGGGCTTATGCCCGATACATCATGTCCTCACTACAATATCACTCAATGCGGAAGCAAAACTAGAAACTACTCAGGGTCGAGACTCACGGTCCCGGCTGTATGAACTCCGGAGCTAGACTGCCCCATCTCCAGGCGCACCGATCTCTGGGGCTGCTCCTCCATGCTGGGCTCCACGATCCCCTAAATGATGCGGTTCGAAAACCGTTAGTCATAAAGACTAAGCCCTATCATCCCCTACCCCTTCCCCCATGGCTCCTAAGTACCGAGCGGAGAGGAAGAAAGGGAAGGACATGAAGGTAGAGATTAATCAAGAAACAGATGACAGCGGAACTAATCTAGCAATTCTATAATAATATGACAGAAAACAGAAAGTAAGAAAAGTAACCTTAACTTATGTGCGAAAGCGCATAAGCCAAGGGATCTTCTGCAAGGCTCCCATCGTATAGAGTGTCCCATACCACTTATACGTTGGTGTGACGGTTATCAAACAACAGCATGTATATATATATTGAAATTAACCTTTGATTTATAAACTTGCCCACACAAGCCTATAGACCAAGGGGTCGTTTAGCAGGTCCTAATGTATAAGCGTCCCATACCACTTATACTTTAGGTGTCAGGGTTAAATGAATCGATTATGCTATGACATATATGTGGGTATGATGAAACATGCAAGTGCAACTCACACACCCGACTTTGTGCACACAGACCTTTAGTTCCCCCTTTCGGAGCCGTTACCTCCCAGGATACCTCCGTAGTGGCAGACGGAAGCGGTGGGTTGGGCCTTGCCCACCTCAAAACCAGTAAAAGCACCACTGGTCTGACCTATCGTACGCCTCAACGCTTGGTGCACTAAGCGGGCGCCTGCGTACTCTTGTCGGCTGGCGCACCGGACTTCTGTTGGCGAGGTGCTAATCACCTCGCCGAGTCAACGATATCGGTGTCGAGACACTTGAACTCCCCGATATCGAAAACCCACCACCTTAACTTTTCCCTATTTTATGCACATGCATGTTTAATCGTAAACACACAAAAACCGAGCCGAAGCCCCCGGACCAAAACGTCCGTCTCCAAACCAACCGAGCCGAAGCTCCCCGGACCAAAACGTCCGTCTCCAAACCAACCGAGCCGAAGCTCCCCGGACCAAAATGTCCGTCTCCAAACCAACCGAGCCGAAGCTCCCCGGACCAAAACTTCCGTCTCCAGACCAAACCGAGCCGAAGCTCCCATCAATCTTCCTGTGCCAACAGTGTTTGTGAAAGGTGCAGCCCTAGTTACTAAGTTACTCTTGCCAGTTTGTTATTACAGTTTACGTTAGCCCAGGACTGCCCCTGGTATTCCCCGTGAAGGGCTCTCAAGGGGCACTAGGAACCAAGACGGCGGCATTACGGCCCGAAGTTCCCTTTCGCAAGGCACTTACTTTAATTGGTTTCTCACCTTACCTTTTTCCCTTTAAGAGTTACATTAAACTAAACCTAGGGTAGCTTGACTCTTCACCCTCTCCACACGGAAAGACGGTCTTCCGCCATACCCGCGTAACACCTAATCTTTCAACTACCATCAGTGCTAAACCAAACCTCCTAGGGACTCACCTAGGCTACACGATAATCAAGATTACACGTAATTTACTTTTTCATCCAAATGCCACCATTTATTTATCGGGGGTCTTTCCTAACAAGATTTGCCTAAATCCAAAATATTGGAATTTTCCAAATAAATCCGATAACTTATTTATTTATTCTTAAGGGTCTAATATCATCATTTTGAACATGAGGTATAACATTCTAGTTGATTCCAACTATCACAAAATTAAGGTAAATAATAGTAGGCCTAAATATCAGGTTTCCAAAGTTTGATAGTTTTACAAAGATTTTCAAGGGCCTAGACTTATTTAATCATTATTTCAGTTATTTCAAGCTTAATGAATAAACTACCTTAATTTGTCCTCCAAATAATTCAAATAAAATACAGGGTGCTGGTTTTATCATGAAAATAACTTTGACAGAATCCCAATATTTTCTTGCTGGTAATTAAATCATAATAAATCAAATACTAAATTACAATCTAACATGCTTTGTAAATGAAGTGTTATAACAGTAACTATAAAAATTCCCAAATAATTCACAGTGATATAAAAGGGCCTAAAAAACTTAAGTTCCAACTATCATAATTTTCCAGCAATTGTACAAGCCCTAATTTATTTTTATGCTCAAAAGCCCATATTAAAACATTGTGAATGAACCTCTAAAATTTCTCAACATAAAATTCTATAAAAAATTTCAGAGATCAATGTTCTACTAGTCAAGATCTAAATCCAGAATCTTAACTGATTATAATTAATTTAAAACTTCCAAATAATTGAAACAACAAATCGGGCTAATAATCATTTAACACATGAAGTATAATATTTATTAATCATAAAATTCCAGGAAAACTACCATAAGTCTAAAACATCCTAAAACTCCCTCCTCCCGAGTTTCATAATTTTTGGATTAGATTTAGTGCTTAAAATAGCTAAATTACATTTTTATCCTAATCCAAAATCTCAACTTTCGAGGTACCTAATTACCTCCAATTCCTTCACTATTTCAACCAGAGGGTTTTCATCATATCATCCCCCTCTCCTCCAAATTTCAAGGGCATACAAGAGCTTTTGCTCCTATGTCCTTCACAAAACTCAAACTCCCACCCATTGGACTTGAGCCAATCTCTTAGGGTAAAATCCACCCTAATCCACACCATGTTACCCAAGAGGGTAGACATAGACTCAGCAAATCAATGGCTACAACATCAGCCTCTTTTGAGGAGATTTGTCCACTCCATTTCCAATCGTACTTTTCCCCAAAGTATCCCTCACCGAGACCTATCTAGGACTTGATACTTCCCTATTCAAAACTCAACCAATTGAGTTGAAATTTTATACAGATCTTAACATTGATGCCAGAGACCACCACCCAAAATTTGGGGGAGTTTGGACTTAATTTCATCTCCTAATTAATTTTATAATGTTTATTAAAATTTTACAAAAACTTTAGGCAAAAGTATCTCCAAAAATTCCCATTTTTGGTCTACCGTTAGGTATAGCTAAGGTTAACCCCCTTCCCAAATTTCAGGTCATTTGAACAAGGGACGAAGAGTGGGCATCCATTTTAATTTCTGCCCAACTCTAGGTGCAGCCCCCACTAAAACGGGTGCTGCGGCCGAACCGCTTACCCAAACGAGATAAAACCGATTTTAAATTAATCTAGACTCGAAGGGCTACAACTTTCGTGACTGGTCATTTTTCTTAAAACAGCCTCTAAGTGCCTCATTTTGCAGCCTCAAAATATACTCAGATAATATATCTTTCCTCTATGTATTATATACTTAGTTTAATAATTATAAAAGTGATTTTACTGTTCATCTTCTACATGAACCCGAAAACAGAACTCGGAAAAACCATTTTTCCTGTAAGCTTTCCGTGATCCGTCGCCGGCAGTTCGGTCACCTCCCTGGCTAGCCACCACCACCACCACCTCCGTTGAGGCGACGACTATCGATCGACGGTGATTTGGCCGCCGGAGATGGCGGTTTCCGGCGAACTCGCCGCCATTAATTTACGGAAATACGATGAAACTCCCATCCGATCTAATCCTTTTGGACTCGATATCTCTCCTAAAGAATTTCTAAGATCTATCCATGAAAGAAGAAGTAGAGGAGGACCTTGTTCGCAGTTTGGAGGCGAGATGAACGACAGGGTGCCATGGTGCAGTGGTGGCATAGCCGAACTCCTCCTACAGCAAGAACAAAGATCTAATCCGTTTGATTGAGCGCGTAAACTTCTCCTCTTGCTCCAAGTGGGCTTTTATAAGTCAGCAAGTGGGAGGTGAAAGGGTAAAGCCTTAATGGTCATGAAGGCTCCCCTTAATAACCTTTCGGTTACAGTGAAGGAATAGGAAACGGTGGAAGATGAACAGGTGTTTGTCAGGTCGATTCCTATTGGACCAACATTTCCTCCTTTATTATATAATTACAGAAGGAAAAAACAGCCCGTAATTACTCCTGGTGTAACTTCCCACACCAGCATTTATTACCACGCGTGTTAGAATAATTTCGGGCCTGAACCGTCGTTTCGGCCAATGTCACGGGCGTGACACATAGGTCACGGGCGTGACAGGCCTGGGTGACAATTCTGAGGTCGACGATCGTCGAACTGAGATCGACGGTCGTCGAAGGGTGGTCACGCCCTAGGTCACGGGCGTGACACCTAGGTCACGGGCGTGACATGCCCGAACGGCAAGTTCTGAGGTCGACGATCGTCGAACTGAGATCGACAGTCGTCGAAGGGTGGTCATGCCCTAGGTCACGGGCGTGACACCTAGGTCACGGGCGTGACAGGCCCGAGTTTCAATTTCGACGATCTCCTTACGGAGATCGACGATCGTCGAAGGAGTCATGCCCTAGGTCACAGGCGTGACACCTTGGTCACGGGCGTGACATGCCCGGGCTGCAAGTTCGACGATCGTCTCACGGAGATCGACGATCGTCGAAGGAGTCACGCCCTAGGTCACGGGCAAGACACCTTGGTCACGGGCGTGACATGACCGGGCAGCAAGTTCGGCGATCGTCTCATGGAGATTGACGATCGTCGAAGTAGTCACGCCCAAAGTCACGGGCGTGACGGGTCGGTCACGGGCGTGACCAACCCGTGACCCGAAATCTCGATCGATTTATTTAAATTTTTAGGCTTCCTAGGGTTCTGTCACGACCAACCGACTCCTAGGGGTCTAACCGGAAATGGGATGTTACACATATTACCCGTGAGTTCACGAACATGCGGACTTTCTATCAGGAGCACGGGGACGCTCCCCACCAGGAGTAGCTTTCTTTGGACTTGTAGAGGGTCTCCACTCTTTGCATCTGTATCTTTGTTTTTCTTTTCCTGTATTTTTTTATTATGAAAAAATCTATAAAATATTATGTTTTGCTTTGCAACTATATTACAGGTATCTTTTGATGCTGGTTTGACATTCTCAGGAAAGTCTCCTTTTCTTTCTATTCTTCATTTTTACATTGGGGACAATGTTGTTAACCCTAGAATTCACAACTTGTTCAGCAGGGCAGATCCTTCTCCCCTTCTGGCGGACTCGATTGCCTAAGTCCGCGCAGGTCATACGGACCATAGATCTAAGGCTCCCCAACAGCGGACTCCAGTTTTCAGTCCGCCCAATACCCTGACTAGGATTTCTAGTTTTCCACCTTTGGCAGCGGACTCAATTATCCAGTCCGCCCATTTTGCATGACCTCGGTCAACTTAAAGATCATCCGCCAGCTCTCCAGGCGGACTCAATCATCTGTCCGCACAGCTCGCGGACCCTTGGCCAGGATTGCGCTCTATAGCCAGATGGCAGCTCCAGCCCACAAGCCCAGTACTCCCCTCTTGCGCGGACTGCTTGTTTTTTCTTTTTTGGTTCCCGTCACCGTTGCCCGGTTCTCCTGTACCCCAGGCAGCCGGTTATTTTAGCACTGCCCATTTGGGCAGGCCCCCGAACCTATAAATAGGGGGAAGTGGTGCACCCAATGCACGCAGACTCGAGCCTAGGAGCCCACTTATTAAAGGCTGCAGACTCGAATCTCGGGCTTTGCGGACTCCATCTTGCTCTCCGTCTGTTCAAATTTCCTCTACCTGTAATTCGCTTTTTGCAATCAAAGGAAAGCCCATCGCAAGAGAGGTATTCAGGCCGCGTCTTGCGAAGTGTGTTATTATCGTAGCTCACGGCTCTGCTTTATTGTTCTCTCGTCCGCTAATTAGATTGCTGCTTGCAGTTTTCCTTTTCCTCTTCTTTCCCCAGTGCTCGAACCGTTAGCTAGTGGTGCTCGATTCCCTTTCGCTTTTTGTGCATAAACAAATGTTATGCTTAAGTATAGGGGAGGGATATTTCTCAAGCAAAACATATAAAAATTTTCAAAAATAAAAACAAAAAACAAAAAACAAAACAAAACAAAAACTCTAAAAAATCTATTTCAAAAAATATATTTTGTAATGAATTTTATTTTTCAAAAATTAAAAACAAAAAAAAATTAGAAAATCGCAAAATAAATTTCTTAGAAATGGATGTTTGGGATATCACCCCATCTTACCTCATAGTACCGGTGAGAGCCCTTCACAGGGTATACCTCGGGAAGTCTTAGAAGTAACAAAAAAATTAGGTTTAATTTTTAATTAGAGAAGTCATTATTTCTATAATTATTCACATGTAAAATTCCTAATAATTTAACTTTTATATAGTGTTTAGAAAATTTTAATGTTTTAATTGAATTTTGAATTTTGGAGTAAAACTGTTGGTCATGCTGTGTTTCTAGTCAAGTGCACGTGTAAGTATAATTTTATATAGATCTAAATACTCTGCATGTAATTAGATTTTCATTTTTCTAAATGCGAGGAAATGTTTTATTTTATTTTCACTTCAAAAACTGGTAAAATCTAAAAAACTTTATGTGAGTAAGTTGAAGTTTATTAGAGAGATATTTCGCATATCAAGAAAGAGATATTCTTTCTCGATGTCTAGAACTTGCCCTCTAACTATTCTTAAGACTTTGCATAAGTTAAACTCATTAGCATAAATATGATTTAGGCACTTCTTTTGGCCAGTTTGAGACTTTGCACCTGTACCTAAAAAGTTTATCTTTGTTAAGCCATTTTAGCCTATTACCATATCCTTTTGTTTTAGCTCCACCAAGCATTTTACCAAAGCCTAAAAAGCAACCTAATTGCACACCTAAGACCAAGCTTGAATATAGATATACAAACACGGTTTGTGAGTGATTAGGAGCCTTTTCATTTTTTGTGGCTCTTTTCTTATAAAAAAAGAGTTGATTTATTCTTCTTTCCTCTTCAAAATAAAGACAAATAAAAAAAAATGAAAGAAAGGAAGAGATAGAAGAAAATTTTCAACATGGTAAAAGAGTTGAAAAAAAAATAAGAAAAATACAAAAGGATCATGGATGTGGCTCCGTTCCAAAAGCCATAGCAAATTTATGATGTGTAAGCTCTCTCTAGGTTTTGGTGTGACTAGCCATAGTTTTTATCTTTAACCACCCACGCCAAAAACCTAAGCCTACATTTCAACCTAATTAAGCCATATTGATTTATGTTTATAAGTTAAACTAGTGTCGTGGCGAGAGTGTAAAAGGGCAAGCCTATGGCAATCGACATTGATAGATTTCTTTGGAGGGTATTTTGATCTTCGTTCGTACAATGTTATCTTAGTACACACACTACATTCTCCCTGTATATAATTTTAAGATTTAACGGATTTTTCATTTTAAAAGTAAAAATAATAGTGGAAACACATTTTAAGAAAAATAAAACCTAATTTGTATGCTGAGTAAGTTTTTCTACAAAAATAGCTACAAGCATGGGCATAAGACTTCGCATTTTACTCCTTAGGTTCAATTTTCTTTTCTAGCATTTAAAATTTTTCTACTCCCACTAGGAAGTTGTTTGCTCGGGACTAGCAAACGGATAAGTATGGGGGTATTTGATAACTCTAATTATTCCTATTTTTAGTATCTTATTTTCTATTAATAGTTAGATATTATATATTAATTTTATAATAAAAATTCTTTAAATTAACTACTTTTTTTATTTTATCTTTATTTGATCTAACAAAACCATTTTTAATCTTGCAGGGCTAGTCTTTGAATTAGATGGAGCAGAACTGGAATTTTTCACTTTTTTGGCCTAGACACGCCCTCTCTGGGCGTGACCATAGACGTGACACCAGGGGTTGAGAACGTTGACCGCAGAACGATGAAACAATGACCGAAGAACCTCGACACGCCCTGCGACACGTCCTCCTTGGGCGTGTCTCATAGGCATGACACCTTTACACGGGGCGTGTCGGCCGTTGGAATGATTATTGTACCATGCCACGTCAGATAAAAATGACACTCCTGGGTCATAGGCATGACCCAGGGCATGTCAGGGGCATTTACAGCCAATAAAGGAGTCATTTCTGCCATTGCCGCCAGACTACCGTTGCAACTTGACACGCCCTGGTCACGGGCGTGGCCAAGGGGCGTGACGCCTCCATTAACAGCAGTTTACTCCCGCTATTTTCAGCTTCCCGCTGTTTTCCAAAAATAGATCTGACACGCCCTAGGTCACGGGTGTGACCTAGGGGCGTGACCTGTCAGTTAACAGATTTTGGCGGTTTCCTCCTCCAACATTCCCGGGGCTTCAAGATGACGATTCTGAACCTGACACGCCCTAGGTCACGGGCATGAGCTAGGGCGTGACCAACCAGCAATTTTTTTTATAAATTCCAGACAGCTTTAGATGCTCAGGATCGAATTTTTGGAGTTGGAGTCTTGTAGTTTGCTATTTTATATTGCTGTATTTTCCATTTCTTAGCCTAGTTTTGTTTTAAGTTTCAATTCAAGTTGCTTTTTATTTTCATCATGTCTTTCCCTAACTTAGCTTGTATTTCCATGATGATGATGAGTAGCTAATTTTCATTTAGCACTTGATCATGATGACGCTTGAAATAAAATAAACCCTTCCTTTTTTTATCAAATGTCTTGTTCTTAATCTTGCTCACTACGATTTATCTTTGATTTTTATTTTGTCTAATTCATATTGCGCGGATATGATCTTCGATCTAAGATCCGTATCCTAAATGACCGAGAGGTTATAGATACAAGGAGATCACTCAAGGAAAAAAGGAGTTGCATGCACTCCTCGAGAGAGGATGGCATAAATCCTTCGGATTTGAGTCAAATCCAATAGTTTTGTTCACCACCTAAAGCAAGCTTAGGGGTTTCGACTGGCCGAGAGTTCTTAATCGAACAACTTAAGGTTAGTCAAAAGCATGAGCTCGAGAGAGACTCTTTTGTACTTTAGGAACCTCCACGGTCGACTGAGCAATTTAAGAACTCGCATCGCTTTATTTTTCAAGAAGGTCTATTTTATCCCAAGGGGATTCTAGATCAAGTGCTAGCTTCCCAAAAATCGAATTTTTCTTTCTTTGTATAATGCTTCCTTTTCCTTTTCCGTATTAAAAACAACATTTCACGTCCGATAAGATAATAGCTCTTTCTTGTGAGTACAAGTACTCGACAAGCCCCGAGTCGATATACGACACTTGATTCAATACTCTGAACGATAGGTATACTTGCCTCATCGATTGGAAACACGCGTTAGCGTGGAAAAAATATCCATCACACAAACATAACCATCATCGTAGGATGACAAATTAGGCGAGCCTTTCACAAGGATCCTCACCGCCATGGCTTTTATCTTGTCCATCACTACGTGCACCATCCATTCATGCCAGATAGACGCATTATTTTTGTCCCTCATCCAATCAACATAGGAGCTTGTTGATAGAATAAACAAGTCCTTTACTCTCCTTCCAATGTGAGCAACATCATCCTTTATCGCTTATACATTCCGGAGAAATCCCACTTCTATTGGTCCGAACAGAACGTGATAGCCTGCATCTACAACGTTGGTCACTGAGAAGAGGTTCTTTTTCATGCTCGGTATGTGATAAACACCCGTTAATGTGAGTGGCCCCTTATCACTACCCAAAGACACAACTCCCTCCTTCTCGATTGCATGCACAGAATCATCATCAGTAATAATAGCATCATTACCTTAGTAAGCCTGCAGTGAAGAAAACTTTGACTCATCCCCGATAAGGTGATGACTACACCCACAGTCGATAATCCAATCATCTTGATAGTTGATGGAGAATGATGCATGGACACATATGCCCGTCATGAAAGCTTTCCCCCATCCAAATCTCTCAGCACTAGAACAAGCCTCCTCCTTGCCTTCAGCTTGACACAGATGAAGCTTCACCTTGTAGTCTCGTTTGAAGTGACCCGGCAGATTACACATGTAGATCTTTGGTCCTTCCTTCTTCTTCTAATCATGCTTAGAAGAGTAACTCATCTCTTGCTGATATGAAGTTGATGGACCATTGCCAGCAGGTTTCTTTTTCTTGTCCAATCTCTTCTTCTCCCTGAGAAGAGAGCCTCGCTATCTCCTCCAGAGACAGTCATACAAGCCATCTGCCCTGCTAATCTCTCCTGCGAAGCCACTAACTTCTCCATCTCTAGCAATGATGAATGAGTGACACAGCCTTGAACAGTGGTCACAAAGGCCACATACTCCTTCTGTATGCCACAGATGATGTGCCTCGTTAGATTAGCCTCTGAAATATGCTCATTAGGGTCCAACGTTGATATCTCAATGTACAGGTTCTTCATTTTCAGGAAGAACAATGAGATAGACAAGTCTCCTTGAGTGGCTCTCGCCAACTCATTCTCCAAGAACTAAAGACGCGCTACATTCTTCTTGTTGAACAACCCATCAAGGGAAGTCCAAATCTCAGCAGCTGATTGACATCCAATGATGTAATCAAAGAGCTCCAGTTAGATAGCCCGCTTAAGAGTAAACTCAGCCTTTGCAATTGTTTTCCTCCAAGATTTCACCTATTCAGCACCCCCAATAGCCGTAGTAACTTCTTGTTTGTCTTCACCACAGATGAACTCCCAAAGATCCTCACCCATAAGATAGCTTTCGATGCATGACCTCCTCTCCTTAAAGTTGGTCGGCGTTAAAAGCTCAATACCAAGACCTCTTGTTAACCCAACTTCAATTGCAACAACCACTGATCTATTAGCTTCCAGAAGCACCGAACACAACTGATGGTTGATCACTGCTCAAACCTTTGTTCCCTCTAATACCATGTTAAAATTCCTCAAGATGATAAGGGAGATAGCTTTGATACCAAGTAAAACTTTCAAAGCTATCAAGATGACACCTTGATCAAGCGGAAAATGGGAACCAGGCGCAGGAACACTCAACCATAAACCAAGCTCAATAAATCAGAAATAATAGAAGGCAACAAACAAGTCTTGTATTATCAACAATCTTCTTTACAAGGTAGGACATACATGGCAAGACATGATTCGATGATGTACAAAGGAAGAGCATACAAACAAAGCAAGAACAGCAAGCCGGGCGGACTGCCTAAGAAACCGCCAAGGCCGCCAAGCTTCTGCTGCACCGAACTAAACTAAGGAGTCCATGTAAACCACAGACAACCTATTATTCTGCTGAACACCTTTATCCGCTCTCTACAAGCAACCTGATCGCAGAGGTCACCTAGCTGCCAGAGTCTATGAACAAAGCCGCTGTCGAACTGAAGAATAGACTGGCAGACAAGTTATTGAACTGGAAAATATGAAGGAGAGAATACTGGCTGGCCAAAACTTCGACCTGCTACAAACCACTGATTTTTAACCGCAAGCTCCACTAATCCCTGACCACAGTCAGCATGAAAATCCTAGCTTCTCAGTGCTAGCCGCACAACCTGCAAATAGTAACCCGGTTAACCTTCTTTAACTGCACGGACAAAAAATCCGAGGTCGCAGCAATTAACCCCCATTCAACTTACTGTTCATTCAGATGATGTCATGGGGGTCCTATTTATAGGCCTAGAGAGGAGTGTAGTCACTATCCTAGCTAATAGAAACACCACCACAGCTTGCATCTAGCATAAAGTAGTCCGCCCAGTCGGCATGGACACGTCCAGACACCAGTCTATCTACCTGAAATCAAAGAAGGCGGGATAGAACCCAGTCCGCATCCATGCGAACACCACACCAGCCTGCAACAACAATGACCACAACCAAAGGCAGAGGCCACCCGGTCAACTAGTGGACATTGCGGACTCCGCAATCAATCTGCACTTGTCATAGATCTTGACCAAGTCCCTAACCAGGGAACCTCTACTTCGAGCTTCGTGGACATGAATAACAGTCCACCCAATCTGCCAGCTCCAATCCAGTCTGACCAGACTGTGAATATTCAACTTATCTACACGGCTACCACTAAGGACACACCACCAGGCCACAACACTAGACCGCACAGGCCGCACCACCAATCCGCAACACTTTCCGCTAAGGCCGCGCAGTCTGCCTAATCAACCCCAACTTTCACTTCAACAATTTCAACAAAACAGACCTCCAAGTAGACGGGAACCACGCGAGCAAACTAGCAGTAAAAGTGAGTACTAGTGAACAAAAAAACAACAGAGAGGTAAAATTAGCTATATATTTATAACCAAGCGATCTCAGTACCAAGCACCAAAAAGCTGCATATTTACCTATATATTATCAGATATCATATTAAAATTCAAATTTAAATGAGACTGATCAGCTCAAGAAGGGCATCAAAACCCTGGGCATGCCTGGGTGTATGATCAACAAACAAGAGAGGTGTTGGGTCCATTGCCCACAATGTCCTAGATTTGAAGAAGTCAATCATATCAATGATATACACAAAGTTGTATTTGATGTGTTCTTAAGTTCATGCATGTAGTTTAGTCCTTTAAACATTGATAGGACAAGTATTCCAAGTGATGTGATAATTGTGGTCATAAAGTACAGTATTCCAAGTTCATGTTTAGGCAAAAATTTCATGCACCAGAGCACCAGTGGTGGCGGCCGGAAGTTTTTTTCAAATGCTTTTCTCTCTCACACGACCCTCTAGTTCCGTGGAAAAAAATGATGAGAGGGAGGAAGATGAATCACGGCTTAGTGGGAGAAGGTATTATACATATATATATAATAATAATAATAGTAATAATAATTATTATTATTAAAATAGAGATTAGAATGATGGGGGGAGGAAACAACAATTCGTCGAATGGGGAAACAGGAATTCGTCGAAGAGGGGTGAGGGAAATAGTGATTCATCATTTTAAATGGGGGGAAACACAACGAATTTATGACAATTATATTTATTAATGATATAATAATAATAATAATATTATTATTATTATTATTATTATTATTATCAATAACTGTTAGGATGAAATGAGGGAGGGGGAGTTCGGTGAGTGAGAGGGAAAATCTTTTGGTACAAGCTTGTACCATGCTCCCATGCCCAAATATATAGCTATTAACTCCTGGGGCCCACCTTTCTTCCGCCCATCTCCCGAAAATTGAAATTTGATTTTTTTCTCCCCCTTCTCCATCTCTCTTGTTTCGCTATGCATTCCTAGGGTTTTTCAAGACGAAAATCTAGCAACTGGTTTTCACCCTCTTCCCCATCTCTCTCATTTCGCTGTGCATTCCTAGGGTTTTTCACGGCGAAAGAAACTAGAGGTCTCCATTACTACTCCACCATACTCGCCCCATCACGTTGATTCTTGCAAAAAAATCAGTGCTCCATATTTCATTTCTGCCATTACAAGGTTATCACTTCCAACTTGTCTTTAATTCTAACTGGTTTTCAGTTCCAACTGGAGCACGTTCATTATCGGAGGTTGACATTACTACTCCTTCAAGGTATAATATATTGATTTTCAATTTCATTCCAGTTGTAGTTTATTTTGTAGTATCATGCCTGTAGTGTCCACCATTATTCTAGTTGCTCTGTAGTTATCTTCAAGTTTAATTCCAGTTGTAGTTACATTCCAGTTGCTCTTATAGTTGCAATTACTAGGGTTTTAATTACAGCTACCCTTGTTTGTATTCCAATTACATTCCAGTTTGATTCTAGTTAGATTCCAGTTGTAATGTTCTAATTTTTTCCAGTTGTAATATTGTTTGAGCTTCTTTTATTTTTCCTTCCCAATCGTAGATGCTAGGCTCCAGTTTTTTATATAGCAGATGTGCTATTAAGACATTCAAAGAGATTGCCAAATCTTTGTTGGATGTACTCTTTAAAGACTCAAAAGAGACTCTCCGAGAAATAAGAATTCTACAATTGTTTAGCTTGCCCACTATTCAACAAAATATTCCTATATTATATTATATTATTAGGTCTTACTCTGCCAAGAGGAATTTATTTCCCTTTGATAAGTTTTATGTGAAATTTACAGTGAATCATGTTGAACTCATATTGGGTCTTCCAAACCGGGGAAGAGAATTTCAATTCAAGAGAATTCCCTTGTTTAACCGCAAGCATAAGGAGTTGGTGCAAGAGCTAGCTGACCTCACAGTAGAGGATAGTTCACCAACCCTAGAGTCAACGAGAATAAATGGTCTTATTAGATATGTATTGGCAGTTTTCTTCTTCCCTTTGAAAGGACTCAAAGTGCCAATCTGCCTTTGGACTTAACAGGGTTGAAGGATTTTGTAGTAGTGAACTGGCCGAAGGCCATAAACACCTTTCTCGACTCCCATTTTACTTCTGTGAGGCAAATTGCTATTGGGGAGGAGATGACAAATCTAGGCTACCTTGAGGGGTGCTCCGTTATTCTAGTGGTAAGCAAGAGCACGTACAACTTGTACTTGTCATAACATTGTTATTTTATGAATTGCTTATAGCTATTTCATATCACGTCGTAAGAATGGTTTTTGGAGCATACCCCTATAACATCGTCATGGGGAGAAATGTCCACTCCCCGATTGCACTGATGGTCCTCCCAACTTACCCTTAACACCTTGCATTGTTCAAGACTCTGAGCCAAGCTGTCAAAGCCCGATGCTGTAATTAGTACATCGTTATTTGTTGGATTAATTATTTCATGAACATATAACATGATGTGCTTGTTTGAATATAGTTTCGGAAGTCTTTTGTTTATATATCGATTGAGGAGCAAGACTTACTAGAAGGAGAAAGAGAGGAAGACTCATCAAGCTTTTAGGAAGAGGAGGACAGGAGAAGTGTGAACAAGGAGAAGAGGGAGAAAGTTGAGAAAATGGAGCAGCTGAGGCTGAAGGAGAAGAGGAGGTTAAGTGGGGAGAAGGAGGAGAAAGAAGAGATAAAGAAGAAGTGAAGGAAGAGAAGGAGGAGAATGAAAAGAAAGAGAAGAAGGAGAATGAGGTTAAGAAGGTGAAGGAGGAGAAAGAAATGAGAAAGGAAAAAAGAAAAGGAGGGCAGAGAAGGAGAAGAGAGAGAAGAGTAGGGAGGATCGATTTAAAAGCTATGTTGATGTAGCGGTCGACCAACTAAGGATATTTATTCAAGCAAAATTTGATCGTTTGGCAGCCTTGTTTGGGCTTGCCAATGTGTGGAAAGTGAATGAGGAGGAGGTGAAGGATGAGGGGGTGAAGGATTAGGAGGTGAAGGGGGAGGAATTTAAGGAAGGGTAGGTGAAGGAGAAGGAGGTCAGTGTCATAAATGATGATTCTGCAATAGTGTTAAGCAAAGTGTGACATACACCAGTAAAGAAGATACAAAAGAAGACGGCTACAAAGAATACTGACCAATATACCTGGCTAGGGATGCACTTTGTCCCGAAGATAGGGAGATGATCACATTCGTGATGGACCGATATCCAAATTGATACGTAATTTTTTTGTTTACTTTACTGTTATTATCATGTAATTTTACCCCTTCTTCTGTATTCAAGGACTTGATTGTTATTGAGAGAGGGAATATTTTTATTTCTCGTTCAAGCCTGATTAATATCATAGGGACTGGATGGGTGTGCTCCTCGCATTTGGACGCATATGCGTATGTTCTAAATAGCCTCAAAGTGAAAGATGGGAATAATATGGTGAATGTTTTTTTCGTATCTTGAAATCATGCGATAATGAAAGATCATCTTGACAATACTGATTATTTTTTTTCTGAAGTACTGACTATTTTTTTCTTATTATATGAAGTATTTAAAATCATGCGGCAAGATCAGTCGTAGACTGGTAGAGCATATCATCTATGAGTCAGTTGGAGATGCTGAGTTTATTGTAATACCATGCCATATTGATAGCCATTGGGTCCTGTGGTTGCCAATTTTAAAAAATGAAACTGGGATTTCTATGACTCAATGTTGAATCCCATGCACAGGACACCCCTACAGAACCATGTACGTAATTGTATTATTCAAATAAATTATAACTTTATATGTGCAGATTATCTTGACACCCAATCTCTGATTACCTTGACTACATATGTGCAGATGAGGTACCTTCAAGAAGACATAGTTAATGTGCTTACTAGAGACATAGTGATATGGCCATTATGCCTCATTGAAGGGGTTCCTACTCAGGACACTAACAGTGATTGCGGGATATTTGTGATGAAATATATGGAAGCCAGTGTGGTAGAGGGACCAGTGCATTGGAAGAGTTGCAAGACTTGGGGGAAGGACATGTTGAAGATCCGAGCTCAATTGGTTTCCTCTTTTTGCCGGATTTTTCAGTCTTCCATGCTTACAGAAAATGAATTTTATTTTTAAATTATATTGTAAATGATGGTATAATATTGATCTGGAGTATGATTAGTTAATAGTTAATGTGCCAGATGACCCTATTTTTTGAAACGTTAACAGTTAATAATTATTCTGTCATTGCTTAACAAATCTCGCATTGCTCAGTATTGATAATAACATACAACTTCATGCTTATCATTACATTGATAGTAATAAATACATCTTCATGCAATGCACTTCTCATTACCATTTTAAAACATCAGGAATTGCAGAAAATTTATAATATATATCCACTATGGCTCCCAAGTTCGGTTGAACGTTTAAGTTCTAGCAGGACAGAGCTGTATCAACGGGAGTCGCAAAACTCTCAAGGGATATATTGTCTAAGAAGTTGTATTCCTTGGGCTCTTGTTTCACATCAACCACGATAGGAGCTTTCCCCTTTGAATCATCTCGGGGCACTGGAAAAAGTAGGAAATGAGAATTAAACATTGTAAAAAAACAAAGAAATTTAAAGCTAAATAATCTTACTTTTCCTCTTCGATGATTTTTCCTAATGACTCTTAGGTCGGTTGTTTGATTGACCCTTACTTCGTTGCCGATGGATCTCGAAATAGTCCCTTGTTTTTGTCATTTTCATCAATTACACCCTTTTTCATCATTTCATCATCATCTACAATTTCATCTACCTTCTTAGTAAGCTCAATCAAAGCACTATATACATACTCTTTGGCAAGCTTACAATTCTCTACTCGACGGGTGAGATCATACGTAAACCACATCATATGATTTCTAAAAACTAAATTTGAATCAAAGTCTTTCGGTCTTTCTTCCTTTAAAAGATACATACCCTTCTTCACTTTTAAAGTAAATCTGTTTAGTATGTACATGGGAGGAATTTGCTTAACATTTTTATGATTATACACCCTCAATATGTATTTACATAGTACTCCTTTGGTTGGAAAACCCTTACACAAACAATCTGCATCAAAATTTGTTGAATCAACTGTTACGAACAAGTTTTTAAGATCCTCGGCCGATTCAAAATGTTGTGTGGCATATAAATTGTGATTTTCACTTATTCTTGATTCTTTTACAACACATACACGAACTGCATCGTCCATATATGCTTGCTCAAATATGGAGAAACTCTTTCGAGTGTAGATTTTCGAAATATGTCTTAGTAGGTGACAATGTTGAATTTTCGGAGTTACGATACCATGTTTGCATCAAAAGTCTTCATCAGGTTTAGATCGAACATGATAACATCATCGAAGAAATCGTAATCAATTTTTCTATTGCCTTCGATCGAAAAAAAACTAATAAGTCTATTCATCTCATAAATTTGGATATTATAAGAGAACATATTGTCCTCGTATTGTATATCCTGCAATACTTTGGACAAGCTGATTGCATCCCCACTATCTATTAGCGCTATTTTTTTGCATTGGACAAAATTATATGCATTGGACTTGCAAAACCCCAAAATTTCAACACCGCCCACTTCATCTACAAGGAAACTGTATGCATCGGTTGTTCTAATACCCATATCTGTCATATTCTTTAGAAGGCTAGCTTGAACAATAGATATACTGCGATGAGACCTCAGTAGGTGCTTGTCATTTTTTTGATGCAAGTGGGTGATTATGTTCCTCGACGAACTTCGTAACCTCTCAATTCTTACCTTCTTTGTCTGCATTAAAGTATATGCAAGTCAACAATCTGTACAAGTAACAAATTTACAATATTTTTGTTTGTTCGTCATTCAACGGCTTGGAAACCTTTAGGCTACCGTTTGCGCATTATACCCTCGGCCCTTGATAAATCTGGTATGTGCCCAATAGACAATATTTTGCTTTTGCACACTGAATTTAGTTTTATGGGCATACTCGCAGTACATGGAGTATGCTTCCTCCTTACTATGTATAATAGAGAATTATACTATGGATTTTTGTCATTAAGGAAAAAAATAGTCGTAAGTTAATTGCAATTGGAAAAAAATGAATTCAAGTTGTAAAAGAATAAAATCCAGTTGTAATATAATAAATTCCAGTTGTAACATAATGAATTTTAGTTGCAACAGAGTAAATTCCAGTGTGTATTACAGCTGTAATTTTAATGATAATCGACGAGAAAGGGGCTGAACTTAAATTAAAGGAAGATCTGAAAAAAAGAAGAAAGAATTAAGACTCACATTACCAAAACTATCTACGATGGGTTTCTCATGTGACTCATGGATGATTTGAAACTTCAGGGAGAACAAACACGATGAGGGCAAAGACCTGCAGTAACAACAAGAAAGAGAGTTTTTGGAGTTAAAAAAGCAACACTATTGAAAAAGCTTCATCGAGCAACAAACCCTAGTAATGGTGGAGTATTAATGGCACACTCGCAGTCTTCTACTGTTATCCAAACTCCTCAGGTAAGGTGTGGTAGGAGATGGTCGGAAATGTGGATGACGACGAGGACCTCAAGTAACTAGGGTATGAGAAGTTTATAAAAGCAGCCGGTGACATCCCGAAACCCTAAGGCAGCAGACGGGTTTAGATGAGAAAATGAAAAATCGGGGAAGATGATGTAAAAAATCGATTTGGGGGAAAGAAAGGTGGGCCCTAGGAGTTAAGAGCTATTTATTTGGGCACGGGAGCATGGTACAAGCTTGTACCAAAAAAATTTCCGTGTGAGAGTGAGTGATTCGGGGAGTGATAGACTAATTCGGTGATTGAGAGTGTATTAATTATAATAATAATAGTAATTTTATAAATATTATACTATTACGAAGGGCCTAACGCTTGCTGATTCAAACGAATTTCAAACTCTAGGTAAAAGTCAGTGCTACAAATCCAACGGCGAAGGCAAAATAAAAATCCGACGAGTCATTCTCGAGGTATAAATTCCTAAAGTTTACGACAAACATTAAAAATACAAAACTTTGAAAATCCACCGAGCCTCCAATAATGCTCGGATTGCGACGAAACTTGACAGACAAATTCAAAATTAATTGATTTAATTTCGTATCATGAAATTTTATAATTTCGATGAGAATTCCAGGATTTGGTCGGCTTGACATAACGGACGTGAAAATGCACTAATGGTGACGCGCCGTAAACTCCGCGCTAACGTAACGCCCTTACATCATTATGACGTCACCAAGAGGATAAAAATAATCGTCAGAAAATTAGGGGCTTTACAGTCACATCTCCAAAAATGAAGTTTTGTCCTGAAACTTAGGATGTGCATCGAAACAAGAGAGCAATGAGAGAAATACACTAAAACTCACTTAATAGAAATACTAACCGAATAGAACTAGGAGAACAGCTGAGGGTGAGATTCTCTCATTGCAAATTCCAATTCCCAAGTTGCACTCCTGACATCCTGATTTTGTCATCGAATTTTAACCATTGGAATTTTCTTCCTTCTCCATACTCGATCTTGTATCTCCAGAATATAGATAAACTCTTTGACATACGAGAGATTAGGCTACAACTGGGGAACCGAGTTAAGGACATGTCAATCATTATGAACCCATTTTCGCAACTGGCTCACGTGAAACACATCGTGAATAATAAGGAAAGAAACAGGCAACTCCAACGTATAATTTGACACTCCGATGAGATCCATAATCAAGAAAGGTCCCACATACCTGGTATCATAATTATGGTTCTTTCCAAATTGTTAACACCTGGAATCGGAGAGACCTTCAGAAAAACCATATCCCCAATCACAATCTCCAGATTAACCCTGTGTTGATTTGTATACTTTTTGTATTGCTCCATAGCCAGCCGAAGCTTTTCATGAATATGCATCACTAAAATGCTCATATCTTCTAAAGGCTTCTGGACCGAGCAAAGGCTTCTGACCAACTTCAGACCAAAATAGGGGAGTCTAACAACGCCTCCCATATAAGGATTCAAATGGTGTCATCTACAAACTCTCCTGATAGTTGTTATTTTACGCCAACTCCATCAGTCCAAGGCATTTATCCCAAGCTCCACCATGGTCTAGAATATATCATCTAATGTTTCCCTCCAAAATCTTTTCACTCTTTCCATCTGGCCATTATCCTAAGGATGTTAAGCAGTAGAGTATTTAAGATTAGTGCCCAAAGCTCCCTGCAAGCTTTGATAGAAACGAGACATGAACCTGAAATCTCTGTCTAACACAATACTCATAGGCACACCATGCAACCTGATGACTTCGTCTAGATAAAGCTCATTTATTTTTTACATAGAATAATCAATCTTGAAGGGCACGAAGTGAGCAGACTTTGTCAGTCTATCGACAATAACCCACACCGCATCATGCTCTCGGGAATACCTCGGCAAATCGGTAATGAAACGCATAAAAATGCTCTCCCACTTCCAACTCAGAATATCGAACGACGTTTGAAAGTGAGGGGATAGATCTGCTTAACTCTAGAGGGGGTGAACAAAGTATTTTAAAAACTTGATTAGTTTTTATAGCGGAATTAAAATAAGTGATAATAAAGTATATAAAAAACGAAGTAAAAACAAAATTATCACAGCACATCAAAACAAGAAATAGAACAACCAGACAACACAAAGAAATTATAGTGGTTCCCCAAAATTGGGTACATCCACTCTTCTACCACCCTGGTAGAAATCCACTAACAGGTTTTTGATCAGGTGCCCTGCCACCACAGGTTTTTGCTCAGGTGCCTTGTCACCACATGATCTATTTCAAGGGAGATCTCACAACACATTAGGCTTTTGATCAGGTGCCCAAAAACAAACACAAGTCTTTTGTTAAGGAGACTTGACAAGTAAGTGATAACTTTTGAAGGGAGTTAAAAACCCTTTTTATAGTGAGGTAAAGAAAGTGATGGTGTCTTCTCTTTCTCAAAAAACTTACTAAGACAGGTGGATTTCTATTGTCAAAGCTTCCCCTGAGATGTTGAATGGTTCAGCAAATAAGGAAGCTTTGCTCAGGGTGTAGGCCTTAAATTAACTTGATGTTTCTTCTGGAAGCTTTTAGACAGATGAATTTTGTTTATCTCTGAAGAATCATGAAACCAGAAACTTGAGAAGCCTAATGATCTTTTTGTTGTTGTTCTTCTTCAATTTCCTGTAAGCACACTAGCAATATTTTGCACAGAGAATGTATTCTGTGTATTTAATATTCTCTATATATTTTTCTTCTGTATCACTATATCTCGTGTATCTCTTTTTTGAGAGGAAAAAAAACCCTTTTTATATTTTATGCAGTAATCAGCCTTTGAATTTTGAATAGAATCCTTGAATTACTCCTCAGAATCTGGGGGTTGAAATGGATGGAAATAGTCTTTAATGTGTTTCCTCAACTGTCCCAGTAAATAAGTCAAATAATTAAGTCTGTGAAAATCATAATTAATGCTACCAAGAAACGGCTATATTCTTAAGAATATAAATATTAATTATTCAGAGAATTATTGCCTTAGACTAATATAATTAGAATTTAAACTGGGAGAGAAAATAACAAACTTGCTCTGATCAGAATTAGTCGATCTCAGAACAGATTTCGTCAACCTGAACTCCAAGTTCGTCGAGCTGAGAAATCTTCTTCATCGAGCTGAGCTCGGAGATAAATGATCTGGAAAGTATCTGTCAGTGCTGAGCTCCAAGTTCGTCGACCTGAGATATACTTTCGTCGACCAAAGAAACTAAGTAGAGGAGGGAGTTTGTTGACCTGAGCTCGGATATCATCGAGCTTATCTGTCACAACCCGCATTTTCTCCGAATTAAGAATTATCAGAGTAAGAGAAAACACGCGTCATGATGCCATGTCAAGCAGGGGATAACTGCTGACGCTCAGGCAAAACCACCTACCAACTTAATGAAAGAAAATCATGTGATTAATGATTAGAAAATCAGTAATATTTTAAAGGCCGTATCCCCCGGCTTAGTGGATCACCTAGTCCACAAAAGAAAACTATATTTAAACGCTGCGGAAAGAAAATACTTTATCAGGTTTGACATCCTAAGGAGCGCATAAGGGTCCCAAGAGAACCACTCATGCTATGCAAGACCCTACATTTAATTTATATAATATATAAGAAAACGGTCTTCATACGTGATTTGGAAAATAGTGATTACGTATGAAGACCGTTTTCTTATATATTATATAAATTAAATGTAGGGTCTTGCATAGCATGAGTGGTTCTCTTGGGACCCTTATGCGCTCCTTAGGATGTCAAACCTGATAAAGTATTTTCTTTCCGCAGCGTTTAAATATAGTTTTCTTTTGTGCACTAGGTGATCCACTAAGCCGGGGGATACGGCCTTTAAAATATAACTGATTTTCTAATCATTAATCACATGATTTTCTTTCAATAAGTTGGTAGGTGGTTTTGCCTGAGCGTCAGCAGTTATCCCCTGCTTGACATGGCATCATGACGCGTGTTTTCTCTTACTCTGATAATTCATAATTCGGAGAAAATGCGGGTTGTGACATTAGCTCAGAGTTGAAACTCTGAGTTCGTTAATCTGCGATCAACGATCATCGAGCTTAGTTCAAAGAACTTCGAACTAATTTTTGAACTCTTTAAAACAGCATTTCTTCTAAATCTGAGTCTCTAGAGTCTTTTGAAGGCTGGAACATAAGAGTCTAACCTAATCAGACTGACCTAACCTTAGAATCAATAAATTGACCCTAAACTATACATAATGGGTAAACAATCCTAATTAGAGAACCTAGCCCAAATCCAAACTGGGGTTCCAACAATCTCCCACTATTTGGGTGAGGTCACTAACCAAAAAAAGGAAAATTGAAAAACACAAAAATAAATATCTGACAGACTTTTAAAACTATCAGCAGATATGATAGAGCTATGGTAATACATATAGTTTAGATATGAAACAACAAAACACAAAAAATAAAGAATCTGTAGGAGAAGGAGCAGAAGATTATTTTGTAAAAACAATTGTCCTGTTTGGATCTTCAGCTTTCCTCTGAGTCATCTTCATGTCTTGGTCACCAATAGTCTTCTGGGAAACAACTCTTGGAACTACAGCTTTTGGATGCAGGCTCATATATGTGTCAACATTAAATAATTTATTTACCTGAGGCCTTTCAAGTTCTTTCTTTCTGTATGTAGACATTGTAGAAAATTTAGTAACATCCTTGCCTTCTTCTTTGGCCTTTTTGATTTGAGATAAAGCAACTAGCTCATTAAATCTGGCCATCCTGAAATTTTAATCAAATTCTAGATCATATGTAGGAAAAGGAGGTCTTTCAGGACTGATATCTTCCTTTTGATCATCCAGAGTCTTCTTAGGACTGATAGGCTTTGGAACTGGATCAGGAATACTTCTGGTAGATTTCTGATAATGATGTCTGTTGCCTTAAGAGTAGGGTCTTGATGACCTATCCTGCTTTTGATAAGAGGGTCTGGATTGGTTAGATTGTTAAGAAGACCTTTGGGAATGAGATATGTTTCCAGATGCTCTAGCTACTGGAAGAGGAGGAGGTGGAGGAGGAGATCCTCACCAGTTCCTTTGAGGAGGAGGAGAGTATCTCCTGCTCTTCTTCCTTGCCTTTTGCTCATTTTTAGAGTACCACATCCATTGAGGCATTCCTGGAAATGGAGTAATATTATTCAAAATATAATAGGGAGTATCTGCAGATGGGTTTGGCTTGGGAACAGCCTTTGGAGGAGCCTTCTTCAAGAGCTTTCTCTTTCTGGAAGAAGGATCATCTGAATCATCATCATCATCAGATGATTCAACAAGATTATCATATAAATCATCAATTTATTTAAGTTGAGCCTCATAAATTTTTGAAACTTGGGGCTGAGGAGATTTTATCTTTTCAGCAATTTTTCAGCAACATATTCTACAACACCCATCAACAAATCATCTAGATTTGGCATAGGAGTTTCGTCCCAAGGGAGAGTAGGAGGGGAGAAAACCTTGGGCATAGAAACAATCACTGGAACTGTAACTTCTATAACAACTGCTGCTTCTATGATCTCTGGAACTGCAATACTTGCCTTCAGTTGCTTCACAACTTCAGGACATATGGGTGAGGTATAGCAAACTATAGCCTTGGAATGCTATTGTTCAGAACTTGGTAAAGAATTTATATGCACATAATCAAAATAATCTAACAAATGAAATAAATCAATAGTGGGATTGATAATACAATCACCAATAGTTATAATCTCTGGAATTACTACTACTGCTGGAATTACTACTGCTGCATCTGTACAGACAATTTCAATGTCAATTACTGCTGATACAACTGCTGGCACTGAACCTGGTGTTGGAAATGTTGCAGCTACTGTTGGAGGAGCTGGAGCTTCTTCACAGAACATCTCCCCCTGTCTGGATTCAGAGGGTACTGAAACCATTCCCCTGGATGAAGAACGGACAAAAGGGGCAGCAAGATGGGTAGCAAGGGTTGAGATGGAAGTAGCAAGAGGTGAAATTGCCTCAGCGATTAGTTTCCTGAGGGTTGGAGTGATAAGCTCAAAGATGTTAGTGGTGGATAAATAATCCAATTGCATAAACTCGGCATGTTAACCCAAGAATCCGCAACATATTAAGTAGGAAAATTCCTTCTCCCCTTCTTGCATACTCGATTTCCTCAGTTCGCGCAGGTCGTCAGGACCATACAGATCCATAGCTCTCCAGGCGGACTCCAGTTCCTAGTCCACCCAAGTTCCTTAGCAGGATTTCAAGTACTCCTCCTTCAGCGGCAGACTCTATTGTCCAGTCCGCCCAGTTCGTCTGGCCTCAGTTGGCCAGCTTCCAGATCGTCCGCCAGCTCTCCAGGCGAACTCAAAAGATAGTCTGCACAGCTCGAGGACCATTGGCCAGGATCGCACCCTGCATCCAGATGGAAGCTCCAGCCCGCGAGCCCAGTCCTCCCCTCTTGCGCGGACTGCTTGTCTTTTCTTTTCTGATTCCCGTCACAACTGCCTGGTTCTCCTATACCCCGAACAACTGATTATTTTAGAACTGCCCATTTGGGAAGGCCCCCGAACCTATAAATAGGGTGAAGCGGTGCACCCAATGCAAACTGACTTGAGCCCAGGAGCCTACTTGTTAAAGGTTGTGGACTCGAATCTCGGGCTTTGCGGACTCCAGCTTGCTCTCCGTTCTGTTCTCCTTTTCCTCTACTTTTAATCCGCTTTTTGCAATCAAAGGAAAGTCTGTCGCAAGAGAGGCATTCAGGACACGACAGGAGAAGTGTGGTGTTGTCGTGGCTCACGGCTCTGTATTCTCATTCTCTCGTCCGCTAAGTAGATTCCTGCTTGTAGTTTTCCTTTTCCCCTCCTTTCCCCAGTGCTCGAACCTTTAGCTGGTGGTGCTCGATTCCCTTTCGCTTTTCATGCATCAATAGTTAACACGCGACCTTCAAATTCAAGTAGTTTTTTGAAACCAGCAGACAGATATGTCAGACCGCCGAGCCCGTCGTTCAGACCGCTCCAGCTTTCCAAAAGATTTGCTATGGGAGGCCATAGAACAGTCTTGCTGGGATGCTGAATGATCTCGCATGGAGACCGATCAGTGAATTGATACCATCAGGCAGGCCTTGCTTGCGCTGACTCAGCGGCTTTCTCCTCCGATCGCAGAAAACATTGCAGACATCCCAGTTCGCCAGACCCCTATCCACCAGACTCCGGTCCGCTAGACTCTAGCTCGCCAAACTCCTCTTCGGCAATCTCCTGTAGTCACTCCTCAGCCTCGCCATCCAGCTACGCCTGTTGCTCCTTTGCGGCCTCAGCGTGATCAGTCTGCCCCTCTGATGGAATTCTTTAGAGAGGAGGCCAGGGGCACTCCAGCCCTCCAGCTCGACTTCGCTGACTGCCGGTCTGCCAAGCCCGCAGACCCTTTTGTTCTAGTCCGCCCCTCCTACCCTACAGAGTTTGAAACTCCATCTCCCTTCGTCGATAGAATCTGATGGGAGTCTTCTCCTAATAGCTTCAGAGAACCCCGTCTCCCTTTCTGCTCAGGGGAGACCGATCCCATTGCCCATCTGTAGGCATTGAAGGGGATGTTGCATTGAGATGCCTCTCCGATGCCTTAAAATGTAAGCTTTTGGTTACCACTCTCGATGGACAGGCGAGAGTGTGGTTCTACTATCTGCCTCTGGGCACAATTTCTTCCTTCACTGAGCTTCGCAGCAAACTTTTGCAGAGGTTTGCTATCTCAAAAAAGAGAAAAGATGGACCAGAGGCTCTCTTTGACATCAAGCAGAGGGATAATGAATCGGTTGCACGATTCGTTGATCGCTTTCAAAAAGAGATATAGGGGGTGAGGAATGTGAACCCCGATTATTATAAGGTTGCCCTGATTCATGGCCTCCAGGAAGGGCCCTTAAAGTTCAAAGCAACCACGAAGGCACCATCCACCTACCAGGAATTGATCGCAATGGTCAATCGCTTCGTCGAGGGCGAGAACGACAACCCAACCTATATTTCATCCCGGATAGCTAAGGCTGAAGGAAGGGATGCATCAAACTCTTGTTCTAGCTACCATCATCACAATAAGCCTCCTCCACCTGACTTCCAGCTTCATTCTCAAAGGGGGCAAAACCTCCGCCATAAGAAACCCTTCATCGACAATCAACAGTTTCATGATCAGAGACTGTCATTCGCCGCCACTCCCTCCATACCGCTTCAAGTGCTTCCTATTCTTCAGAATGCCTTGCTTTCCCCAAGGTCGTATGAGAACAGCTTCGTGGAGGAGCTTGTAGATCTAGGATTTGACATTGAAGAGGCCGTCAGATCATTCAAAGAAAATCAGCGGAAAAGAAGCAAGGGTCTCAAAGAGAGTGGAGGCCAAGGAATAATTCCTAGTTCTATGAATTCCACAGAGAGAAGGGTCACTTAACTGAATACTGCAAGGCCCTTCAGCATTTGGTTAAAATATTGCTTGCTGAGAACAAGATCAAGGATCCTGACAAGAAAAGTGATTCTTCGAAGTCTTCCACCTCCAAGGGCAAGGAGGTGGATGAAGTTCAGTCAGAATGTGTGGAGATAATTGATGTAGGGCATCTGGGGCCTATAAATGTTCGGCCTGAGTGTTTTGATGCTGATGATGAGGGTTCCCTAGGGCAACTTTTCTACATTCATGGAGGAGCAGGGACCGAAGCTACTTAGAAATCTTTAATTGCGAGGGTTTCCAGAGCAGAGGTAGCTTCTTCTTCCTCCTTTGCTCCATCTGGTGATGTTTCCTTTGGCTAGGAAGATCTTCCTCAGACTGCCAATCCGTTCGATGACGCTATTGTACTCAAGGCAGCCATTGAAGATTATACAGTGGATAGAATTCAAATCGATACAGGCAGCTCAGTCAATCTACTATTCAAGTCAACCTTCGAGTCCCTAAGAACTGGGAAGCCTTTGCTTTCCACCGAAGGGCCGCTTTATGGTTTTTCAGGAGAAAAGAAAGAAGTTGAGTGGAGCGTCACTCTCTCAGTAAATCTTGGAGGAGCGATCAAGCCAATTCAGTTCATAGTGGTCGATGCTCCTAGTTGTTATCATGCAATCTTTGGAAGGCCTTTTCTTAACAAGTATCAAGCGGTGGTTTTGACTTACCACCTTGCAATCAAGTTTTATGTTGATGGCAGGATGTGTAGGGTCAGGAGCAAACCAAGGCAGGCTAGTGAGTGTTATCTTCTAACAGTCAACAAGACTTAAATCGCCCCTCCCGTCTTCACAGCAGTAGCACAAATGTCTTCTCAATCAGAGGTTGTCATTGATAGTGAAGGAGCTCACCTAGAACCTGCCCAAGTCACGCAAGGAGTCCCCATTGCTGAAGGGGAGGAGAGGAAGATCTCCATCAACTCAAAATTATAAGAAGATCAAAAGGCCGAGTTGATCTCCTTTTTGCTGAAGAATCTAGATGTCTTCGCTTGGGCTACAGAAGACATGCCAAGCATTGATCCAGATGTTGCTTGCCACCACCTCAATGTTGATCCCAGCTTCAAACCAGTACAGCAGAAGTAAAGGAATGTGGCAACAAAGCTTGCTGATCCAATCATAGAGGAGGTCTCGAAGCTCCTCAAGGCGAATTTTATTCGTGAAATCCAATACCCTACCTGGATATCAAACAATGTAATTGTTAAGAAACCAGCAGGGAAGTGGCGAATGTGTGTGGATTTTACTCGTTTAAATAAATCGTGCCCCAAAGATTTTTATACCTTGCCTTGGATAGATTCTTTAGTTGATTCTACGGTAGGGTACTCTTTTATGAGTTTTTTAGATGCGTTTTCTAGTTACCACCAAATAAGAATGCATAAGCCCAACGTTACTCATATGTCCTTTATTACCAACGATGGTTATTATTGTTATCTCGTAATGCCCTTCGGGCTCAAAAATGCTGGTGCAACCTATCAACGTATGATGGATCACGTGTTTAAGGAACAAAAAGGAAGAAACCTTGAGGTGTACATAGATGATCTTCTGATCAAAAGCAAGTCTTTTTCACTACACCTGGAAGATCTAGTAGAGACTTTCTCTACTCTGCATAGATATAAAATGAAACTCAACCCATCAAAGTGTACTTTTGGGGCGTATAAGGGGAAGTTCCTAGGTCATCTCCTTACTCCAGAAGGACTTGCCCCTAACCATGACAAAGTAAAAGACATCCTTGAAATGGCTCCTCACCGTTCTCCAAAAGAAGTTCAGCAGTTAGGGGGGATGTTGGCAGGTCTCGGGAGGTTTATCTCTCGGGTGGGAGATAAGAGTGCATCGTTCTTTAAAAATCTTTGACGAGCGTCCAAGTTTCACTGGACGGAAGAGTGCTCCCAAGCTTTTGAAAAGTTAAAGAAACAATTGACTTCAACGCCTTTACTACAAAGCCCCCGACCAGGGGAGATGTTGTTCTTGGCCTTAGGATTTGGTCCTGAGGCGGTCAGCTCGGTTCAACTTCGAGAATAAAACAGGAGGCAGTTCCTAGTTTTTTATGTCAGCCACATTCTCAAAGTTACAGAAACGAGATATCCAATCCTTGAGAAGTTGGCCATGGCATTGTTTATGTCTTCTCGTAGACTCTGTCCTTACTTTTAGGCACACTCAGTTCAAGTAGTCACTGATCAGCCTCTAAAAAGTGTGTTGTAAAGACTTGAGAATTTAAAAAAAGGTTGGCCAAGTGGGCAATTGAATTAAGTGAATTTGAAATTTCTTATGTGCCCGGGACAGCTATCAAAGCTCAGGTGCTGGCAGATTTCCTGATCTATACTGTAGAAACTAGTTCTAATCAAGCAGAAAGATATCCTTTGGCTTGGACCATCTATGTTGATGGTGCCTCAGGCAGAAATTCTTCTGGAGTAGGAGTGGTTCTGATCAATCCAAATGGCATCAAACTTGAGCAGGCAATCAAGTTCTTTTTTCCACTAACAAATAAATATGAAGAGTATGAAGCCTTGCTAGCTAGCTTGCGGCTTGTAAGAGAGCTCAGAATTTACTATGTGCATATAAAGACTGACTCTCTGGTGATGGCATCACAAGTTCTCAGTAACTTTGAGACCAGGGAGCCTGTGTTGAGGAAGTATCTTGCTCTTGTAAAAGTTGATGTTGGGAGATTCAAAAGTTTCACTATTGAACATATACCAAGATCAGAAAATGAGGAGGTAGATGTTCTTGCCAAGCATGGACTTCCATCAGGAGAAACAACTTCTGAACTCTTATGCCCGGCAGTGGATGAAGAAGAGTTAATGCAAATTGATCAGCGTCCCTCTTAGATGGACCCGTGTATTCTCTACTTATCAACTAGAAACTTTCATCAATCAATCAAAGATAAGAAAAGATTCAAGATAAAAGCAGCCTACTATTACCTGGAGTCTGGTATTCTATATAGAATAACCTTCTTGTCTGCAATGGCAAGATGTGTTTCAGAAGATGAAATTCCTGCTATTCTTCACGAAGTGCATTCTGGTGAGTGTGGAATTCACTCAGGGGCAAGAACTATAGAAAGAAGGATCCTGCGACAGGGTTATTTCTGGCCTAATATGAAGAGAGATTCTAAGGATTATGCAAGAAAGTGTGTTTAGTGTCAGAAGTTTGCTCCACTTCAGCATCAAGCTGCTCAGTCACTCAGATCAATTGCAACTCCTTAGCCCTTTGCAGTTTAGGGAATGGACCTCATTGGTCCTTTTCCCATGGCAAGCGGACAACGACGCTTTATATAGTGATGATTGATTACTTCAATAAATGGATCGAGCCTAAGGCACTGGCAAAAACAATGACTTAAGTCGTAAAGAATTTCATTTGGGGCGAGATTGTCTGCCGACATGGTATCCCAATGGCACTAATCACTGATAACAGACCACAGTTCAATAATGCTGAGATGGTTGATTTTTGCAAGCAGATCGGAATAGAATTGCGCTTTGCATCAGTCCATCATCCTAGAAGTAACGGTCAAGTAGAAGCATCAAACAAGCAGATCCTCAGCTTGCTCAAAAAGAAAGTGCAAAATATCAAGGGCAATTGGGCTGATCAACTCCCTTCGGTTCTTTGGACTTTGAGAACAACGCCTTCATCTGCAACAGGAGAAACTCCATTCAAGCTTTCTCATAGTTTGGAAGCTCTTATTCCGGTTGAGTTTGAACTCCCGTCGCCAAGAGTTCTGCTTGCTAGACAAGGCATGGAGGATTGGCTTAAACTAAATAATGAAGAGATAAAGTTCAGCTTGGAACATATTGAAGAAGTCTGGGATAAGACGACAATAAGTCAAGAAGAGATCAAGAGAAGAATGGCCCGCTACTTTGATAAGAATGTGAGGATCAAACACTTTCAAGTGGTATATCTGGTTCTTAAAAAGGTTGATATTGCTGCAAGAGCCGACTCAGTTGGAAAGCTTAATCCGAATTGTGCTGGGCCATTCATTGTTATAGAAGTACTCAAGAACGGGGCTTATTGCTTGCAAATGTATGAAGGAGAAGATGTGGCACATACATGGAGTGGAGATGATCTAAAGCGATTCTATTCCTTAACCTCCTCCTTCTTTTTCCTTCCTATGTAAACTTTTCAGAGATTATCATTAAGAAAGAGCTCCTTGCTAACACTTCTTCAAGTGTCATTTTGTCTCTTAAATATTGACAGTTAATGAATTGAGAAAGAGAGACTTCAAATGGTTCTATCCCTGAACCTTCTCTTCTCTCTTATGAAAGTTTCACAAAAGTTTGTATTAATCAAAGTTTTTCATACTTACACCTTTTAAGTGCTTTCTTTCCTTTGTTTCCTAAACAACTCCATCAGTTGCCTAATACCAGGAGATATCGTCGAGTTCAGCTGAAACCTCCCTTAAAACTGTTGACATTACCGTAACACCACGAAGACCACGTGTTGCGGGGAGATTTCGCACCGTATAGTGGGAGCTTGCCGGTTCTAGTACGGCAGGACACTCGATTTCGTATCCCACCTAGTACCTGACCCAACCTCTACATTTTGGAGGGACAGAGTGAAGGTTAGCTCTACAATGTCATTTATAGGATATCATTGCGACTTTGATGATCGCGTGTGGAAAGCAATGCTATACGCACCTGCCCGCGGGTCATTTTAGTTTGGTGACCCTCGAACACTACTTGGTACCCTCAAGCAGTGCATGTAGCAGACCCACAGCCTTGTTGATCTCAGGGGAAAGCAATGCCGCTCCGGCCGCACCTGCCTAAAAAGATCAATTTGGGTTGTACTCCAGGCGAGAGGGTTGTGGAATTATTTCGTTAAGTAGGTAGATCTTGTGGCCCGGTGTGGAAAGAAATGCCGCTCCGGACGCACCTGCCCACTTGGTCACAAGTCTACAGCTCATTCTTCTTCACAGGAATTTTTATCAATGGACTCTGGTTTTCTAGTCCGCCCAGTCCACCGGTTTTTCCTTGGGTTGATCTTGGTAGTTTGTGGCCCGATGTGGAAAGCAATGCCGCCCCGGCCGTACCTGCCCACTTAGTCACAAGCGGATCATTTCTATTTGTTTATCAGCGGACTTTGGTTTTCTAAGTCCGCGTAGTCCACCGTTTCTTGCCGAGTGGATTGATCTCGCAACTGGCCTTACATGGAAAGCGATGCTATATGCACCCGCCCGCACGGTTTAGTTGTGGATCAATACTTTTTGTTGGCTAATTCTTTGTATCCGTACAGTCTGCCGTATTCAGCCAGTTAGGTTGATCTTACAATTAACCTTGCATGAAAAGCGATGCTATATGCACCTGCCCGTACTGTTTCTCTTTCCTTCACGGACTCAATATTGATATCCGTAGCAGTCCACAGATTTTTATCCTTCAAGGCGCGGAGTTATAATTCAGTATTTTACAATCCTCAGTTCGCAGTGATGATCGTTGATATTCCTTAGCTCGCAAAAATTTATTATTGGTTGATTCATTCGCGGACTAGAATTGTTATCCACTAGAATCCGCCGATTATCAAATTCTTTTTTAAAAACAAGTTATAAGAACCTCGCGAGCTGTAAATCAACTTCCACGACCTGGATTATTGTCAAACTTGGTTATCTTAAAGCCTTAAATTTTCTAAGCGTGCGACCTAAAGTCTATATAGTGCGGACTGGTTTTCACTAAACAAAGATGGCTATTATTGATCAAACACAGCAAGTCTCATCAAAGCGTTGAAGAAAAGAACAATAAAAATAGTAGAAGGCACGGACTGAGCAAAATATCCTTTGTATTCATTCCAAAAAATATTTACATCCTTTTGTTTTTGGCAAAGTTGAATGGAGTCCGCCTCATTACAATAAAACAAAAAACAAAGTACAACTGTTTTATCCTATTGTCTTCTGTTTCTTCTCTACAGGTGCCTCTGGGCTCGATCCATCAACATTGACTTCAGGAGAATAATATCCTGAGTTGCTGCTGCTGCTACCTCCAGAACTACTGCTATCCGCGGATCTCGTCCGCCCATTGCCATCAGAACTAGAAGAGGCGGACTGCCCGGACTTGCGCCCTTGTTGCTGACTTGAAGCAGCATCCTCGGGGACGACGTCATCAGCGAACCCCTCCTATTCTTCTTCTCCTCCATCATCATCTTCTTCTTCATCCTCCTCGTCGGAGACTGCCTTTCCCTTCGCAATCCGCTCAAACTCAGCAACTTTATCCATCATCTCAGTGAATAGCTTCAAGAAAGGGATCGCATTCACTCCCTCCTTCATGAAGCCATCATTGATGAGGTGCTCGATGGCTACCTCAACAGTCTCCTTCACAAAAGGGAACATAGCATTTGGGAAGCTATGGTTGGTGACTTCATATGCGGTCTGCAAAAAGAAGAAATGAGTCAGTCCACCGCGGATAAACAACAGATTACTGTGAATACCAATACTTACAGCTTCATTCTCCTTATGCTTATTAATCCTTTCCCCAGCCTCTTAGTCCTGTCCGTTAACAACTTATTTTCCCACCGGAGTTGTTCATTCTCCTTCAGTAGTTCGCGGGTAATGCTACCCATGAAATGGTTATTGACGGCGCTACTCGTGCTGGCTTTAGCAGCGAGCAGGGGGAGGTCGGCAGGGGCCACGCTCTTCAGGTCTCGCAGATTACACTTCTCGTAGAGTGTGGAGATCGCCACATGTGAATGACGGGAGGTGCGCGGACTCTTCCAGGAGGGAAGAGCATTCGAAAGGAGGACATACTTATTTTTTCATGCCATTGGATCATCTGGTTTCCCCTCAAATCCTTTTGGTTCATCCAGAAGCCCGCCATGTCGAAGCTGTCAGAGGAAGACTAGTCCGCAGCGGGATCCCCTTCCTCCCTCCTTTGCCTTGCAACCTCTTTATTCTTTTATCCTTGAGTAGGAGTCAGCCCGCTTGGCGTTTGGGGCGGATTAGCTGGCACCGCCAAGGTCGCTGCAAAAAGAGAGACTAAATAAGTACAGTGCAGGTCATAGCGGATAAGCTCCAGCTCACCACGGATACAAAGCCAGGTCGTAGGACTTGCTCTCTTGGCAGTCTATGGCGTCGAGGCTTGGCAACAGCGGGAGGTAGTGGTCGATGTCGAGCCTTTCCCCCGCCAAGAACTTGACAATAACAGCCTCCACCTCATTCAGCTTCGAGCTTTTGAAGTCGAAATCCGCGCGCACCTGCGGATATGTATGGGAGAATCCCAGTTCGCCCTAAAAAATGAGGTACCTCGAGGTCCAGTTATGGATCTTATTTGGTAAGCCCATAACTTTCATCCCTCAGCAGTAGAAGTAGATGACGCCTTTATACTGGCGACCTCCGGAAGGTGTTATAGAGCGGACGAAGAAAATACATTTATAGAAAATTCGATCTTTTCAGACCGTAGGTACGATAAATAGCTGTAGATCGCAGTTATGGTATTGGGCACAAGTTGGCCCGGAACCATCCCATAGTGCTCAAAGATCTTCGTGACCTCCCACAACAAAGGAAACTGGTATCCGCAGTCGAAATGATCGAAGGGCACAGCGATCTGCATGGCAGTAGAGAAGTTTATCCGCTCCTGATCTTCAGTCAAGTGGGCAAGCACTGGCGAGCTCGCCATATGCCTCTCCAGGACGGTGTCCAAGTCGGCTTCCATCAGTCTACTTTTCTTATGTTAAGCAGAGTGGAAAACGACCGCAGTATCAGTACGTGCGGACACCATTTTCGAAGACCGCAGGGACTTATGCTTCAAGCGCATTTCCTATACATAATGAAGACAGGGGCTCTATTTATAGGAAAACTAGTCTGACAGTTTTTAAGCTAGTCCACAGAGATCGATCGTTCAGTCTGTGCCGACTAGTTAGTGTTTGCGGACTCAGAGGCAATCCGCCCAACTCGCTTCTTTTCAGGTTTCCTGCACATTCAGGGCAAAATCTACTAGTGTTTGCGGACTCAGAGGCAGTCCGCCCAGCTCGCTTCTTTTTAGGTTTCCTGTAAATTTAGAGCAAAATCTACAAGTGATTGCGGACATAGAGGCAGTCCACCCAGCTCGCTTCTTTTCAGGTTTCCTGCAAATTTAGCAAAATCTACAAGTGATTGCGGTCTCAGAGGTAGTTCGCCCAACTCACTTATTTCAATATTCACAATTTATAAACAAATGTGCGGGCACATGGTCAGTTCGCACAGACCGTAGCATTATTCAAATCACAGATCAATATTATATATAACAAATAGAATTCACATCACGGTACAAGTAAAATAAACAAACGATGTTCAAAGAACACAGCAAATTATACAACATATAACAAATCAAATCAAACATTTATTGGAGAACTCAAAAGCCTCTATGGTCAGGTTGGGCAGGTCGCTCCTCCCTATCCATCCCGAGATGGGCCGCCTGGTCGCTCCCTCGCAATATTTCTCTGTATAGCTACTGGACGAGATGATGCATGGAGTGGAAAGTACGATGCATATGGGCGGTCTCGCTATTTATTCGGCTAACCAGAACCACAGGCTCACCTGCCAACTTCGGCTCATCCGCCGCGGGCTGCCCACTTGCTGCTGGGACTGAAGACTCAGCGGAAACGGGTTAAATCGGCTGTTGCGGCCTCACTGCGACGACTTTAGCAACTTGCTTCTTCTTTCCTTCCTGCACCAGAGCAAAGTATCTTCCTCTATAGTGGCGGCCGTCTTCACTTAGCCACACCTTCTCCTTCTTCAGTCCCTCTACCTCAGCAGAAATTCTGGCAACCTAATTATCCAGAACTTTCTCACGCTTTATCCGCTTCTCTAGTTCTGCTTGAACTCCACTCAGCTTTTCTTCATATTTCCTTTCTAATAATACATATTTGTACAGGTCAGACTTCTCGCCTTATGCGGACTCACCAAAAGGAACCATCCCAGTCCGCTCTGGTGCATCTACTTCAGGCGATGGCACCATCTCGCAGCCTCAGTAGAGTCAGGGGGGGGGGGACTTCTACACTACAACAAAGAAAACATCTGCATTAATATCCAGGTCGCGGCGGATTCAAAAGGTAAAAAGTAATTCACTTTTTGTAATCATTGCAGCGATTTGGCGACTATCCACGACAGGCCGCCTCACGCGCTCTGGGTCAAAAGCACTTAGGCGTTGTTTCCATTCACGATGGACTTTTGATCTTGTCTCGACCATTGATCTACTTGAAGCGACTATGTCATTTATCTCTGTAATAATCTTTATTGGCCGCGATTTTCGGGGAGGCAATTTATAAAGCCATCAATTCTGAAAATGCCTGGGCGTCGGGATCGGTTTACCTGATCGCATCAGTTCGGCCGTAGTCCACAGATCCTCAGATTGCTTATCTACATCTAACTTTTCTAATACCGCCTCTACCTTGGCCTTCTTGATGGCAAGCTGCTCCTTCGCCGCCTTCTCTCGTTCCTCAACCACAAGCAAGGAGGGGGGATCAGCAACGTTTTCTCCTATTACATCAACGACAGACTGCAATACCTCAAGCAGAGAATGATTCATCTTAGCAAGCTGCTCGTTATCGATGTTGTCGAGCATTTCTGTAGTGGACAAACTGACCGTTGATAAAGAATCACCTCCTTGGATCGGAGCGTCCAGAGTGACTAAGTCAACATGAGGAACCTCTCTTTCTCGTGGCTTAAGCTGCAAGCTCGCAGTGCCAGTCCGCATAGAATCGTTCTTCTCTTTTTGGGCTCGCAGTTTTTTCTCCACCCGCTGAGCAATTGAGGACTTATCCCTCTTCCTCTTCTTCTCAGGGGCTTTTTCCTCCAAAACTGTCGCAACCTGTTGCGAGTCCGGCAGATTTGCGCGGACTGCGTTCTGATTCACGACGACTAGGGCCAGAGAATACACTTGCTCTTCAACTTGATCTTGGTCTCCAGCCAGTTTCTTCGCTTGCTCTCCAGCCTGTCCCTCAACTATCTCTTTTGCTTGCTTCTCAACCTGCTCATCAGTAGGCCGCTTCTCCTCAGCATTCAGCGTTCGGGTTTTTGGTGACGAGACCTCCCTATCTAGGTCTATCCACAGTATGATGGTTCTTGAGGAAGAAGGGAGTACTTCAATACCCCCAGAGCTCGCAGGATTCTTGTCAGAAACTGATGGAAGATTCGATAACTTATCTGCGCTTTGGGCTGGCAGATTTTGCGCAACAGGGGCAGTCGCAGATTTCCCATGGTCAGTGCTACGGAATGAGTCAGTCCTCTCTTGTCTTGGTTGTGAACTCTCTCCTAAGTGGAGGGCAGGCGTTCCATTTCGATGGATTACTCTCTTAGTCTTGGTGCTCGCCTTAAGCTCCTCCGTCCTAGTGGTGAGTTTGCCAAAGAAAGATCCAAGCCACGCCATGCCGGACTGGAAAGTGCAGACCACAAGTGGTGAGAACTAACCCGTGGCGCAGGTAGTTTTGATATAATGAAGGGTTTCCAGTGATATTTATAGCACTGGCAGCATTTATGATAGTTGCGGACTCGACAGTTAAGGAAACATTTCCGAAATTTTCATAAACTTGAAAATGTGCGGGGATTATGTTAAACCCAGAATTCGTAACATGTTTAGCAAGACAGATTCTTCTCCCCTTCTAGCAGACTCGATTTTCTCAGTCCGTGCAGGTCGTCAGGACCATACAGATCCAAAGATCTCCAAACGGACTCTAGTTCCCAGTCCACCCAAGTTCCTGAGCAGGATTTCCAGTACTCCTCCTTCAGCGACGGACTCTATTGCCTAGTCCGCCCAGTTCATCCAGACTCAGTTGGTCAGCTTCCAGATCATCCGCCAGCTCTCAAGGCGGATTCAAGAGTTAGTCCGCACACCTCGCGGACCCTTGTCCAGGATCGCGCCCTGTAGCCAAATGGAAGCTCCAGCCCGCGAGCCCAGTGCGCCCCTCTTACGCGGACTGCTTGTATTTTCTTTTCTGATTCGCGTCATCGCTGCCCGGTTCTCCTGTACCCCGGGCAGCCGGTTATTTGCACTGCCCGTTTGGGCAGGCCCCCAAACCTATAAATAGGGGGAAGCGGTGCACCCAATGCACGCTGACTTGAGCCCATGAGCCTACTTGTTAAAGGTTGCAGACTCGAATCTCGAGCTTTGCAGACTCCAACTTGCTCCCCGTTCTATTCTCCCTTTCTTCTACTTGTAATCCGCTTTTTGCAATTAAAGAAAAGCCCATTGCAAGAGAGGCATTCAAGCCGCGACGGGAAAAGTGTGGTGTTGTCGTGGCTCA